>CM069442.1:64358483-64531597 GCA_035610835.1 Ophiura sarsii
CCCCGGCCCCTCGCCTCCAAAAAGACTGGAAGAAAAGAATGAAGTAAAAAGAGTAACAAGAGAAAAGAATAGTGATCCAATCTCATTTGGTGGGGGTGGGGGTGGGGGTGGGTGGGGCGGGAGGTGGGGGGATACTTAGTGGATACTATAAAAGGTCACGGGGTTGTGCCGCCAAATAGAGTCTCATTTGTTCACCCGTCTGGTAAATGGGTGGGATGGGGTGGGCGGGGGTAGGATACTTAGTGGATACTATAATTATTATAAGGTCACGGGGCTGTGCCGCCAAATAGAGTCCCACTTTTGTTCACCCGTCTGGTAAATGAATGACCATTTTCATAGCCATTTTGGGTTGAAAGCGATGGTCTACAATCCTTAAATTTGCTGTTTTTCACAGATATGTTTAGCAAAATCTGTTGCAAAATCTATCAAATTGATATACAAAAAACGAAACTTAAACACAAATTTATATTACTAGCACAACAAAAACTATACGTAAAAACACAAATTGATATACAAAAAAAGACTAAAAACACTAATTGATATATATACAAAACAAATAACAATTAAAAACACAAATTAATGTACACAAACGACACGTAAGACACAATTGATAAGGAAGACTCCGGCGTATTAACCGACAAACGAGATCTCTCGAAATAACCCTAACTTTAACCCTACCAGATCTCGTTTGTCCGTTGGAATACAACCTCTACTACCCCGGGGGGGGGGGGGGGGGGGGGGGGGCGCACTCAACTTTTTTTTTGGGTAGGGGTATGCCGCCCAGGGTCTCAAAAAGGAGGGGTTCACTGAGTTGATTTATGACGAAAAATAGGGTCTTAGGAATAACTGATTGTTTTCAAAAAAGTAGGTCTTGAGAACTGGCCTACTTCAATTTTGATTAGCATGAACGCACATTTTTGTGGTTTTTTTGGTTTTAGAACGCAACATTTTCGAGGAATTGGGGCTTTGGAACGCAAAATTTCGCGATTTTTGAATTTTCAATAAAATTGGGTTCTTAAGAACTGATGCAGGCTCAACAGGGGGTCATAAAAACTAGCAGCAGAGGGTGGAAATGACGTGAAACGTGTGCACCATTTTTAGGGACACCCTGTAATGTTGCTCGGTCTTCAGCGCGGCACTTATACCTATACCCTTTTCCAATGTCAGGGCCTATTGATGATAGCCAATCTAGGGTTTATTTTTGAGGTGATGTTTTTTTATAGGCCTATCATCTAAAGAGCTCTCTGCTGTTTTTGTGAACACTATCCTCAGGTTCTTGGCATTGCTGCTATCAGATATGCTTATTCTTATCTATATCTCTCCTAGAATTCAATTGAACCTCACTTGAAAGTCTTCTGTAATAGGTACTGACCTGAAGACCAGCTTCCTTCAATTGGCGTCTTTCATCTGCTAAGTTGATGGTTTCATGTGATACAGCCATGATGGTCTTTCGCTTATGTTTTTTAGGAATATGTTTTTCATTAGGTTACAAGGCCCGCTTAGCAGCGCTATAAATTGATGCCCAAAAACGTCAACAAATTTAAATATTCGCTGGTTGCTATGACATAATTCTCGTGTGCAACCAACCGGCTGTATTGAGTAGTTTAAAGGCATGAGCGTATATATATAGATGTAATTTGCAACATACATAATGGAAACTTATCCATGCAGTTAGCCCCGAATTTAAATATATATGCACTGGGTAATCCTCTCGTAGTATTAACAATAGGTTTACCAGAGCGAATTAATAGCGCATCTAAGCGGGCAATTTATGTCATGTGGCTGCGCGCGCTGAGAATAGCCAGAATAGCCAGAATAGCCAGAGTTCATCAGGAGGGTTTGGGAGCACCTTTGGTCATCTTCAACTTGATTCGAAAATCAGCAATCGGAAGTTGATGGTCACTTATACCTATAATCTGCCCCAGGGTTTTAGCTATCTTGATATAAGACTTCCACCTATACTGCTGATGAGGATGTAGTCAATCTGGTTTATTGTGAGGCCGTTTGGAGATATCCAAGTATACTTCCGTCTCGAGTGTTGTTGGAAGATTGTGTTTGTGATAGTAAGTATGTTTGCTACACAGAAATCCACGAGTGTATACTACCTCTTTTGTTTCTACTTCCCAAGTCATGCGGGCCCAAGGCCATGGTTTCGTCTTCACTTTGCACGCCTTCTCCAACTTTTGCGTTGAAAATCACCTGTTATCATGATGATATCTCTCTTCGGAATGCCATCAAGAGTTTCTTGCAGCCTATGCTGGCTGTAAAAACATTCGTAGGTGACGTGTTGTAGTATTCATTGTATTGAAATAAACGTTTGACGTAGCGACTGACGACACATTTTTAGTATGACTTATAGCACGAGGCAGCGTAGCTGCCGAGAGCTATAAGGAATTAATAGCACTCATCGACAGTACTAGTATTAGTGATGATTTATGTAGCAGAACTCTGCTGTACAAACCCCTGCACAGTAGGACACTGATATAGAACTTTGATTCAAGCAACACTGATCAAGATAAACAATCATCTACTAAACACACACACACCAAGTTGGGATATAATTAATCAGGAGTATTTACGATATCAAATTTATAGCACTCTGAAGTTGTACGATAAGTGACATTTGTGGAACTCTGGACTGGCTGTGTATGTGCTATTATAATTCTAACGGAACACCATTCGTGTCATTATGATTGATGTTCGATAATGTAGGTACACATGTACCTTATAGACGCTTGCGAAGTTGCGACAACTGTTTGTGAAGTGGGACGATGTTAATTTATTTGCATATTTACCTCGCTAGTCACTATGTCGTTCTTATTCTCCAGTTTTGCTCTCAAAATTACATTGCTAGTAATTTACCGGCTGTAGTTAGGGCATAAGAACCCAGGATATATATTAGACCAGCGTCCTTGATAAGAACTAGCGAGGTAGCTTACATCGCTCGTAAGTTACGCCAGTTTCGTGCACTCGGCCGTTAAGGTGATGGTCTACCATAAAAACATTTTTTTGTTTTTTAAGTCCTACAAAGTTCATTTTTGGATATGCTGATACTTATGACCATACTAGAGGATTGCCGGAGAATTTTTTTCTCCAAAATTCATCTCATTTGCACAATGGCGGCCATCTTGGATTTTATCGGCTATTTTATCCCGGGATACTCCTGGGAGAACGCAAACATTTGTTGTTGATTTTTTCCACTAAACATATATGCTTATACACATAAATGTTGGGATAACATAGCCCTTTTTTCAAATTTGTGTCCCAATTTTCAAATTTTCAATTTTGTTGACGAAAAATATTTAAAAAAATCATTTTCTAACCAAAAATGAGAATTTTTGAAAATAAAAATGGCTATATTTTTCAAAAAAAAGAAGAACAATATGCATAAAAGGCTACGTTATCCCTTGTTGAAATATTTATTCTAGTTCCATTTGAAATTTCAGCTTCATACAGGCTTCCGTTTTTGAAAAATAACCCCGGGATTGATCGAAACGACCATTTCGAGAAAACAGCGTTTGAAGTCTAGAAACACTGTTTTAATTATTATGCAAATTAGGTAAATCATTTACATTTTTAAAACCATATTTAAAAATACTATTTGAATTATCACAATTTTTGGTGGTATTTTCATTGAAAATCTCCTTTATTTCTAAAGTTATGGAATGTATAAGGAATAGAACGTTACATCACTGGTTGAAAAACAATGAAACACATAAAGATATTAAAATATATATTTTACGAGAAAAGCGTTGGATTTTCGACTTTGATTTGAAATAAAAAGTAATCAAAAGTAATACATTAACTGCTTCTTATAGGCATAATATCTAAATAGCCTCTTTTTAGCCACTGTATGGTCCATGAGAACACGATAGACAAGTTTTAACATCACCAAGTGATAAGTTGTTAAGAGGTAGATGTGTGCAAGTCGGATTACAGTGGCTTAGTTAGGTTTCCATATTGGGGTGGGGGGGGGGGGGGGGGGGGGGGGGGGGGCGTCGCAGAAAGGGCGATACAATACAATTGTACAAATGTACAAATCCCAGTTTTTATAAGGCGCAACCTCCAATTCATCACTGAATAAGACTTTGTTAATATACATGTTTTATGTATTATGGGCGCTTGGCACATTTTAGGGGGAACGCAGGGGACACGTCCTCCACTCTTGAAGCGCTGATATCTCTGTTTTATAGAATTTTCATTCAGAGTAATTGAACTTAATCAATCAAATTACTAAACATTCTAAATGTTGATAGTCAAGTATCAATTGAACAGAAACAGACCTTTTTATCCCACTGTGGTTTCATCCCACTGTGGTTTCATCCCACTGTGGTTTCATCCCACTGTGGTTTCATCCCACTGTGGTTTCATCCCACTGTGGTTTCATCCCACTGTGGTTTCATCCCACTGTGGTTTCATCCCACTGTGGTTTCATCCCACTGTGGTTTCATCCCACTGTGGTTTCATCCCACTGTGGTTTCATCCCACTGTGGTTTCATCCCACTGTGGTTTCATCCCACTGTGGTTTCATCCATATAATCCATGACAAACAACATTATTTAAATTATACGCATCAATGGAATCTTGATTAACAGCTTTGTCAGTTGCAATGTTCTAGTTCGAAAGTGGAATTCACACTCTCGTTATTAAATTGGTTATATCTCAGGAGTTATGTTAGTCAAATGTAATGGGATATAATGTATTTGATATGAAGGAAACCATTGGGTTAACAATCAGTCTATTTTTTTAAAATAAAAAACCGCCAAAAACAAACATGGGATGTATTTTAATCATTTCATGTCCTCTGAGACACGCCCTGTACAACACAAACACAAACACGGTATAAAGAAATTCTCAGAGCATTTTTAATAATACACCATGCTTTCCTTTAAGAGGTGTTTAACATCTGAAGGTATCATAAGTACACACTTGTACTTGGCAATATCAAGGCAAAATACACGAACTTTCAAATATAAATAGTGCATTTCTTATAAATATACATTTTTCGTTTACTTGATAATTTTTATTCTGTGACAATAATGCATTTCTTATAAATATACATTTTTCGTTTTCTTGATAATTTTTATTCTGTGACATTTTGATCAAGGCACAAAGTATTTTGTTCCAAGTGTTGAACTCATTATTAAAATAATATGTGTTTTGATTCGCGGATAAATCTTATTGCAGGCAAATAAGAAATCCTTTTTTTCTCAAGAAGTTTACCTATGGCCTATGATTTTTATGAGACAATTCCATTGAATTTTCCTTGAAAGCGTGAACAAATGTACTCTTTTTCGTTTTTCTTAGCATTTTTGGGAGGTTAACAAGATACCTTCAAATGAAGGCAGAGGACACATCAACACGGTTCACGGAAAATCACGGTTTAACAATATTTTACATGTTTTACGCCGTGAATGACAAATATTATTAACACGAAGTTACGCAACAGACCCACGTCCGTGATGAGGCTATAATTACGTTTTAAGTGTCGTGAAAAGGCTTGGAATGTGTGTGAAAACCATGAAAAGACAGTTTGGTTACGTAAAAAGGTAAAGGCATTCGATAGTTTCAAATAATCGTAGTACCATTATGTGAAATTATTCAACATTTTGTGTGAAAATTACATACAATGCAGTTAAATGGGTTTCATTACATGTACATTCATCAAAATGCATTTCCACAATTTCGGGTGCATTGTTCCGGTTTAACTGTGATCAGATACATTTATTGTTTTATACATTTGGACATTCTAAATACATAACGAAATAACCATTCGATGTTGTTGTTCAAGGTGTGCATGCAAAGGCTTTGTTCAAATTTGAGCAGATTTCCCTACTATACTACACTGTTTGTTTGTTTGTTTATATTCTCATTGTTTCCTGATACAGGATCACGTTGTCTGTTGTTCTTATGCATTATGTATTTCGGCGTATACGACAAGTGTCCCATGACGAACCTGGTATCACTCTTGTCCCGGATGTCACGAGATCCTTTCACGCATGTGCCGTATGATGGAGCTGTAAGGATTAGAGCAGAACAAGAAATGAAACAAAACAACATGAAAACACCACAACATGAATAACTTACATACATGCAGGTCTGGAAATAGCACCCGCCCACCAAAAAAAAATCTTCCGTTCCAGCCAGCCCTGCATACATGATATACCGTTACAGGCCTATTATCATGATTATAATAGATTACTAATTATTGACATGATACACTAGCAACGAAAAGTATTAGGACACCTTGCAAGCTGCCAATTGAGAGAAAACACTGGGAATCTATCTATTAACTACCGTGTTAATAGCTTTTTGGTATTCTAGGGTTATAAAATTAATGGAAAGTTCTTAAAAGTTTGTTACGATAAATTTGGGATGATATTATTATTTAAAAGGAAAACATTTGTAACAATATTTCAGTGATAAGGTGTTTTTTTAACTTGGTACATGTATATTTAGTTAATTTGATTCAAATAGTTTGACAACAATTCTTAAAGGTAGAAGTTTCGATTTTCAACTTGAAGTTTTCTATTCTACATGAAAGGTCATCCTTAAAAAAAGTCGTGTTCCAAAGTTTGAGTTGCATAGCTCTAATGGTTCTTATAGACGCACAAGATGCTGTGAACTGTACCCATTGAGTAGTACACAAACTATATCGGTGGTTACCACCATTCGCGGTAATTCGACGTTATTTCATCTATTTCTCCGTAATTATACCGATTTAGGCCGTCAAATTTCAGTATGATGATGAGAAAAATACGAGCTTTCATATGATATGAAAATCTCCGTATGTTTGAAATAATTCTGTGTTACGAAAATGTGATTGGGTCATCTATACCTTTAAGTCATTATGAAATGATAGCCCTCTGTGTAGTGGGCCCAGGTTATGTGGGTGCTATGAAAAAGAACAGAGAATTTGGTTGGTTTCCATTTAAAATATGAACGGAAAGGTGTCAAAATGAAACTAAATTTCCCTCCCAACTTTATCTTATTATGAAGATGAATGAAGAGATATGTGTGAGAGATTCAAGACTAGTGACAATATTGGGATTAGTTTTACTTTAGTGAATTCATTGACAAACAATTGAGAAAGGTTTTTTTGAAAGGAAGTCAAAATTGACAGACTACCCACCATAGGATTACATTGGCTATAAATAATGAGTTTGATGAATTATTCAAGACCTATTTCCAATGGGAAATTTGTAGGGGGATTTCAAGAAGGCACATGTTTTCTTCAATTGCATGGAATTGAATTAGCAGATGTTGTAGGAAACATGAATTATAGTAATGAGAAGAGATTCAACAACACTTGCCAATCAACTCGTAGTGAAATATTACACCGTCCAAATTGAATATGGGATGATTTTGACACCATAACCAAGTGTCGAAATAATACTTTTGGTTGCTATAGTTTATATCCTGCATAGGCCTACGTATAGTTCTGCACGCAAGCCATATCCGTTGTAATATCAAAAGAAACTTGTCAAACGTAAGGAACACTATAAATAAAATCCATTTTCGCAAAATTGAAAATATTTGACTGTATACGTCATTTATCTTTATAAGCCCATTAGGCCTATCAATAAACAAATAATAAATTGTCTTATTTACAAATTCAAAAGGCTTGCTTTTTTAATCGAATTTATTTCAACGTTCCCACTATGGATTTCATGCACACAGCAACTCCTTAAAGTTTGATCAATTTCTGCAACCTCACTAAAAATAGTTACTCAGCTATTATAACATTGCCTACATTTACTTTTTGTTTGGCATATATGAAAGGCCTTGAAGAGAGCAAGCAGGGAAGAGAGAAATGGTGAGAAAAAGCGCACTCTAAAACTACCCAAGTGTCGGATGTGCACGTTACGGATCTGAAGTGACGTTGTAAGTGTCATACATACTGGAGGGCTAAATACGCAAAGTCACCAGTGGTCACAAGCAATACGATTTGATGCTATTTTTAAGTTCCATTCTTTATCAATCATCATATACACACGATCGATGGACATGGTTATAATGTACATGGTGTCAACTTTTCAGTGTACTGTTGCGAACACAATGAAGTTCTCAGGCTTTGGACTGAACGTTAAAAATTCGTATATGATGAGGGTAGCTCTGGTACCGAGCTGAGACTGACTAGACCCGGGTCTTTGCTACCAAGGTTTTTAGATGGACACAGTTTTGGGCTCATGAGGAGTAGTGCTGAGGGATATTTCACGAATTTCGCAGAAGATCTATGAGTATCGGCGGCGCCAGGTATTTCCAGCGTCCGCGGGATTTCCCTTGAACTTTTACCACGGACGGTTCCCCCTCGGATGAACTACTGGCTGATTTTCAAGGTTCGCGGTCATGTTTTCCATATACCAACAGGATACAGGAAACGGTACCTCAATTTTATAGAGTCTTTATTTGTAATACTTGTAATTAACCAGGCTAAATAGGGTTGCGCGTTGCATTGCCATTTTAGTTGCCAGGTACAATTGTACATTGCAGTTATATTATACTATACTCTGTTTGGCCATCTCGAGACAGTGACGTAACTGAACAGGCGCAGCTTTTACGCACGCGTGTGTATCGTCCGCCTTTCAACGCTCGTGTTTGTACGCCAGCGCCGCGAGTATGCGCGCGCGTTATGTGATGCAATTAGTAGAATACGCGGTTACGTCACTGTCTCGAGATGGCCAAACAGAGTATAGCGTCGGGAATTTCCCACTGCAAATCCTAGGAAGGAAGCATGTCGGATGAGCTGGCAGACTTTCAAGGTTTGCGGTCATTTGACTACTATCATACCGTGGAAGTATACTGAATGTATTTTGAAGTACCAAGTTGGTGGCTGGGGCGGGAAGGAATTGCCATTGTATAACTAATATAATATGCTTGAAAAATTGCAAAGACGTTGATTGTTTCGTCTTTTTATGCTACTAAGGTAAAAATGTATACATTATTCATACCTTTAACTTTCGTTGATATCGAGGAAGGTTCATCTGTCCATGAAAGATCTATAGATTTAGATTCTAATCCTAATATTGGAACATTGCCAAGTTTAAGTGGTATCCGCACACAAGGCGTATTACGTGGACCATGGTGATAAATGGCAGAAAGCTGTAATAATAATACATAACATAGCATATTAAACGGTTAGCTACGCTGCAAAATTAGAACGTTTGGCCTCTAAGTATAAGTGATTAAAAGGCCTACTCCAGACTTTCACTTTGACGCCAGAAAATTAATCGTATGTCCTTAAGATAATGTTTAAACTAGTCATGGTGGATCTTCTTCGGATATGGGAAACCTGCATTGGAACACGGAGGAGCAGCTCTGACAACGGGACAGATCGGTTATCCATAGCCACGAAATACAAAAGGAAATCACACCCAGCCTATTCTACATTCAATTGGATCGCGCATGACGTCAGGCTATTAATTGCATGAACCGTGTTACCAAATTGGTCTACATATTTATGAAACAGGTGTGTCTTCTTTCTGAAATTCGTGAACACAGTATTCCCGATAAGATGGCAGCTAAGCTATTCTGTTACTCATTGTTACTGGTTGATTAAGCTTCAGTCAGCATAAGATTGGCAACCATGGAAGAACTTCCATGAGTCAATTGAGCTGTGCCATAAATGGTTGACTGAGCTGTTAATTGATTGGCTGAAATAATTGAGATCGAATCTTGTTGGCACTATTCGAATAACTCGCCGAATTTTCTCGAAAACTATTCTACGCTATCAATATTGATTGCATTCATTGAAATAGTTAGTTAGTGGTAGTTTGTCTTATTTTATTTGGGTAATTTACGTTCAACCTGACCTAGTCAAAGGAATAAGATAATCGGCCAGTCTCCAATTTCTCACAGTGACAATATTTCATACGACAGTTCGTCGACAGTTCAATAAGATTGCTTTACCTGTAACTCATATTGGATATCGATAACGGTACAATATCGAAGCTCAGTGGGCGGCAATGCGGGAATATCTAACCTGGCGTTAGTCAACTCTAGACAAGCCCCGGGTTCGATTCCATCTCCGTCGATCACCTTGACAGCTTCAGTTATGATTTTTGCACCTCTTGTCGCGTGATATGTTGTTTGCTGAAAGAATAGCGGACAGATGTATAAAGTTTCGCTCTATATACAGGATGAATAAAAAACCCCATTGTGCACGATCTAAAACGACCATTTGACCTTGATGCATGCATTGAACCATGGAATTGTTGTTGTTTGTATAAAGCGTTGTTAATCTAGTTTATCCTCCCAAAAAATGAAAGTAATAATTTTTTTTTAAAAGACTGGAAGATCAACAAACAACATTGACGTCATTAGACGCGCAGTAGTTCAAAAGTCCAACGCAATCTGTTCGCCGACTATCAGTAGAACAGAGTTCTGAGGACGCCCTGTGCACCGTATTTTGCGAAGAGACTTGAAGAAATTCCCGTACAAGATACAGATTATAAAGTAGAAACTTATCATTTATAGGTTCCATTAGTCTAACTTTGAACTGATGTAAATTATTCATGTGTTCTAAATTTCACAAAATTATATTATTTTAATCTGAGATTTCAAAAAAACAAATCGCAATGGGAAAAACTTCCTTTTAACCATATATCCCTCCCTCGCTTTATTTCATTACATAAATAAACATTATAGTACGCATTATGAAGTGCAGTTTTACAGGTCGGGAAACTTTCTCTACTATGTTAATACAGATAGCTGTGTATTTGTTGGTATCAAAAATATCTACAAGTGTTCTCCATCCAAAGATATTTTCAGATTTATAGTGCGAATTATTTTACCGAAGATTTAAGAAATGGTTTCGAAACTTTTGGGACATGTGGACACCCTTAAAGCAAAGTTAGCATACCATTAGTGACTTTCTACATTACTTGTCGACGTTGTCGTATTACTAAAACATTATGAAGTGAAAGAAAATGATGCACAATTCCTTTTCATGTCTTTGTATCATTGTATCATGCATTGTCCTTAAAAGTATGAAGCGTGACATACCTGTACTAGTTTGGCACATGTCTTATCCACTCTCCTTTGAGTTTGGTTCTCGATTTTAGCGTTGATATCTATACTTTCTCCGCAACAGTATACAGTTCTCGGTATCGAAATGTTGAAGTCCACCTGTCCGGCTAGGCAACTTGGAAGTATGCCTGGTGTTCTGGTCTTCTGGATAGCTATCGGAGTCTGTTGGGGTGAACATGAGAAGGACAAATTAATAATGTTGCTATATAAATGTTGCGTAATTTCTAAATATAAAATCAAGAGTTGAATGGAAATTAAACTGTTTTCAGTCTGCATATTCTTTAAGCATGTTATGCCAGTAATGAAATGTTATCTCGGATGCCTTATTCTATTACACATGAGTTGAATACCATGACCTTTACACTGTAAAATCAGAGTGTTTCAAAACGGAGACCAAATTAATGATAGTTCAATGTTTATTATTATTATCACTTTCTAATATTCTGAGTGTTTAACGTCGAAGCACACATTTGTGTGTGCTTCGACGTTTAAACTTAATACTTTCAGAAGTTATTTAAATGCTATACACATTGAACTATATACCTAAACACTAATCTTGTCTCCGTTTTGAAACACTGTATAACAGTCATATTCTATATACCACCGCGTGATCCTCTCACATGTCCCTATTCCTTTATATTCAACACTCCAACATTATCACTGAAAACCTAAACAGGTCGCCTGACTAACTTAAAGCTAGTCCAGATGGTGTCCATTTTGAATAGCTTTAAGCTTGACTAGCCTGATGTTAGTCCTAGTCCGTCCTAAGCTAGACTAGTTTAGGCTAGTCGCTCGACTAGCTTTAAGTTAGTCTAGATAGTGTCCATTCTGACTAACGTAAGGTTAGTCCGGCTTGGCTCGACTAACGTAAGGTTAGTCCAGCTCAAACCATATAGTAGATCCCGCCTGACTCAAGTTGTTCACGTTGCGTAGCAGTACTTGGTTTCGCCACGGGTGATTACCCTGCTACCATGTTGTTGGCGGAGAAACACTATGATGTACACAATATGGCCACACAATGAAATAGCTACGGCAAATTACGTCTGGATTGACTTGCAAAACCGGACCGGCGATGAAGTGCGTCTTCTGCATGCCGCCATTGATATTTTATCTCAGTGCCTTGACAAACCTAAAGCTAGTCCAGCCAGCTTGACTAACCTAAATCTAGTCACGTCAGCTTGTCTAATAAGCTAGTCCAGCCACAGACTAGTCCAGCAGAACAAATCAAGCTAGTCAGGCTGAGCCGGACTAACCTTAAGCTAGTCAAGTCGGTCATAATCTATCCAGCAGGCTTGACTAACCTGCTTGACTAGTTTAAGCTAGTCCAGCAGGCTTGACTAACCTGCTCGACTAGTTTAAAGTTAGTCCAGCCTGTGTCTGACTAGTTTAAGTTTTCATCGATCAATCCAAATAAAGTAATAAACGGTTACACCATAAGTTGAAAATTAGTATTATAAAAAACAAACTACATTGTATAATACCTTAGCACCTGGGTCCGCGTTCAAATCAAGTGGCTCACCCAATACCGTAAAGGCTCTTTTGGTCACGTGGTCATGTTTCCATGGTTTATGAATGGTAGCGGTGATAAAGTATCTTACGTAACCATAGCGACTCTCGTAAGAGAATGGTAAATGTTTTTCGGGGATGGTGAACTCAAAAGCGAATGCATGAACCCCGCCCCGCAACTCGGAGGCAGCGTTTGATGAGGTTTCCTTGTCTTTTGATTCTGAGAAAAATCAAAATATTTGATATTTGATTAAGATATGAATACAAAGAACATTGAACGTCAGTAACGTGATATGCGTATCTTAAATGACAAAACAGAGTGTGAACAAGTGAAATATTCCCGTGTAGTGGTCTCGCGAAAATAGCACAGCAATAGAGTGTTTTAGATTAGTAGCTGCCATCGTCGGGAATACTAGGTTCAAGATTTTCAGTAGAAGACACAGCTGTTTCATGATATGTAGGCCAATTATTAGGTAACACGGTACATGCAAATGCAATCAATTGGACGGTCCACGCGTGCTTATGCGACGCATTACGCCGACGCATGGTGTTCTCATCGCACGGGATTGGATGTAATGTTTTGGGGTTATTCAATACTAACAGGGGTAAAAGTTGATAAATGTGGGCAATTAAAGTTACAATTTTGATTAAATAAATCCCTAAAGTATGACTGTTTAAGAATGAGAATAAAGGTATTGTTTTTAGACCGTACCAGTGCTATATTGTCTGACATAAATGCGTTCGGTAGTATTATTTTTTTGCTTTTTGCGTGAAACAACTCGGCCTGCGGCGTCGTTGTTCTACTTTAAAGGGACACAAAGTTTATGCTTAAAAAGCGACTTAAACATGTTAAAGGGCCATAGACTCTATTCACGCGGCAGCCATTTTCCAAAATATTCCACACAAGCCTCGTTCCCGTTTGGTCTATCTGCGCCTCGGCGCATTCGATAGAACTGCGAGAGAAGCGTGGTACCAAAGCGCGCGGCGTACGGATCCTCGCGCAAGTCACGCAGGCGCAGGTATACGTAACGGAAAATAAGCTTGGGTGGCAAATTTAAAAAAATTGCTGCCGCGTGAAATATGGTCTATTGAAATGAGAGAGTTAAATTTGGAAAAAATGAATTTATGGGGAAATGAATTTATGGGGAAATGAATTTATGGGGAAATGTTTGCATGATATAAATTCGGCTGAAGCAATTTATGTGGGGAGTGGTGCTGATAAGGCCTATAAAAAGGTTGGATTAGCCTTTCCCGACCGACCATAAAAATCGAGGAAAAAAACTCAGTCGCTTTAAAAAATCTAAAAAATTACAAATGACAAATTCGTCACCTAAATGACCCCTATGACACCTCATGAAACCCCCCAAAACAACAACTAGATTCTCGTCAGAACTTTTGAAAAAAGGAGGACAAGGGCAGTTTATTTATTTTATTTTTTTCCCAAAATGGCGGATCAAAGATGGCGGATGCCCCCCTTTTCCAAAACTGGTTTCGCTTTTTTCAACATGGTGGATAAGTTTTTGCTTCAAAATGGCCGCCACTTTTCTAACACTAGCTTTATACCTTTAAAATGGGTACATGGAAACAAATCATGATATTTTGCATGTTAATTTTAATATAACACAAGGATTTATTCTCTATTTTTTCTCTTTCAGGTATACGAAGCTAAACAAGAAAAGATGTGTATTCTAGATTTACAAAATATCAGTGTGATCTGGGGAATATCTTGATAAATAAATCAGTTCCAGTCAAAAACGACAAACAATTGTTCCCAAGGAAGGCCACACTGGTATTTTAACACACAAGGTTTATTTATATCCGCTGTTGATACGTTTCATTTTTATCATGTTTTGTGTTGTTCTTTGAATTCAACACATATTTTAAAACATATTGAAACGTTCTCCATTTACAACATAAGTGTGATCTTGAGAATATATTTTAAAAATATGAAGAAAAAAAAAAGAAAAAAAAGAAAAAAAAAGAAAAAATGAAAAACACTTTTTTTTTGATGCGGCAGCCATTGATGCGGCAGCAATAATGGATGCCGCATTGGTTTCCGAAATTTCATTTATTCTAAACAACAGATACATACATTTTTTGAATGATTTAACATATGAAAAATACCTAAATTCAGCAAATTATTAGTGTTTACATTTTCGAAGTACAAATTTGTCACCCAAATAACATCGATTAACCCCATACATGAGCCCTCATATGATCCCATTATACCATGTCCACGTAACCTCTAGCTTGGTGTCTCAAATAATTAAGATTAAGAAATATTTTCATTTATTCTAAACAACAAAGACAAATTTTGGAATGCTTTAACAGTTGAAAAATACCTAAATTCAGTAAATTATCATATAATATGGCAAGATAGGTGTTGCCTGTTCCATGGTATAACAATAGAATAATTTGAAAATATGAAATATATTCGAAAATTTAAGTCAGAATAAGTTAATAAATTTTGCAGGTGATCTGGTAAGAAAAAAATGGTAAACCTGTTCATTAAAGCTATTGAGATCCATCCAAAACCTACAATAATAATTTTAAAAAATAATGGTAATTTATACAGCGCCGGTATCCGCCGCAAGCGACGCTCATGGCGCTTCTCTGCATAACAACCAAAATAACATAAACACGCATAAGAACAAAAGATGAGGAGAGTCACATCAAGCAAATGCTTCAGAGTACAAATGTTATAGCCATTCATACATGTTCATGAATCATATTTTATTACGAAGTCACCTGCATACGAACTGAAGCAGTAATTATTTTGTACTCAAATTTCAAAATAATGTAAAAAGAACCAAAAATCAACTAGGGCCTATACAAATAGTTTTCATGTTATAGGCCTATCATAATCATGTGACAGGCAACACTAACTCGTAATGCCATATTTAATTAATTAACAAAATGTACTCAATTTATGCTGTTGCTTCCGATGAATTGTATTTTTACGAAGAAAACGGTCCTCAAAAATCATACTTTTGATCAGAATAAATCAAATAATTTGGGATTGAGTTACCATTCCTATGGTCTGGGTCAAGGGGTATTATTTGGGTTGTTTAAGGTCAAATATGAGGAGTTTGAAAATGAAGAAATGTTTAAAAACATCATTGTGATTCGCGTATTATTCTTTGGAAAATTTTAAAAATCGACCTACCACCCAAAAATAAATTGTGGTGAAAGGGCGATCCAACCCTTTTTAAGGCCTATTCGATGTGAATTACGTCGAAATTACCAAATCGTGACATTTTACACGATAGACGGCGAATTAAGATAAACGGTTTCAGATGGTAGTTATAGTAGGCTATGCCCAAGTATTTCGTAATTGAAATATTTCGAGGAAAATGAACTCCTATCCGTATCTTAATGACCCTTTAACGAAATGGCTCGACTATATGAATGAGTTTGATTACGAGAAATTTGCTAATAGTAATGTCTATATACGTCATATATTTACCACTTCCAAATACAGATATTCTTTGGTCCATGTAGGATTCGAACCCTCTGTTATGCGTTCGTATACTGAGGATTTCCCTGCAATCAATGCTGCACCCACCCATCCAGTACACGCTACCTACACCTTGTACACGTACGCTAATTTCTGAAATAAAATCGATAAGTTGCTTTTAATCAATCAAAACAAAATTGTAATCTAATAATCAATACGTGGTTTCGTGGTCTCACCACAGGAAGTAGAATGTACCGAAATTCAATCCCACAATGCAAAGAGCATTTTGTATTCTTTTAAAGATTTGATTATTCACCCTGCATATTTACCATTCTGTAATACTTATACTAAATAAAGGTTCTGCTTGGAAGTGTAATGCATGTAATGGATTATACTGCATTAAGAAAACCCCGCGCTAACATAATAATGAAGTGCTATATAATTACATAGGCTACAGTCATAACCATACCATGATAACCATGCTGATAGTGATAGTGATAGAGCTCGCAAGATATAACAAACTAAGGGCAATTGAATTTCAAATTTTATATTATAGGCCGTATATATTTATATTTTGTAACAACCCATATATTCATAGAGTGAGTGAAAGATATGGGCGTTAGTTTTAATTTTTAATTTTGGTTTTGTCATTGTGAACGATATGGATGCGTACGATATTTCTGTGCTAATGTAATACCGTATACGAGCACCCTGGGAACAGCGCAGGACTACAACATATTGCAATATTAATCATTGATACAGTTTTTTTTACATCAATACAAAGCTATGTCAAGTGCATCAATTACAGGATATATGTTTGCAGATAATGGATATAGAATTATCATATACTGCATGTTTTAAGGTGTTACACCCACGTTTATAACAATTTAATTTAAAATTAGGGATAATTTCAATTAGCATATTCATGGAATCATGATATAATCTGAGACCATAATTTTTAGTTATTATGGTCTCAGATATAACTGAGACCATGGTCTCAGGATATAATATGAAACGAAAAAAGCTTAGTATCAACACTCTAAAATAAATAATGAAGAAGAAAATTGATGTTCTCCTTTTATCAGTGAATGACGTTCATCAAATAGGACCATGACATATCGTCACTGACAATATCAGCCTAAATCATGATAAGCAATAAAAGGTTCAAAGTCTTTCCATTGGCAACATATAATACTGGCGCAGAAATGTTTATGAACGATATTTTTGCCAGTAAATTTACCAATTTGATTGAATTAAGAAATTGGTAGATCCACCACTAAAAGAAACTGCACACAGTAATGCTGTCTGTGCATTCAGCAAATAATATATAAGAGCCACAAAAACAAACTGTGATTCAATGCTGAAATTATTATCATTCAGTATTATACAAGCAAGTAACTTTCACTTTGACATGGCAAAATTGTAATGCATAAATAAAATAGCCTACCTTGTATTTTTGTAGGATCTTTCAGTTCCATAATGACCTCGCCAGTGATAACATCTCCAGGAGAATATACGCTTCTATCGGCTGTAAACTGTACGGCAAATATATTTAATTTACCACTACTACCACCATCAGCAGAAGGATCTTTATCCTTCGACGCCATTGCTGTTGTCACTCAGACCATCCGATGCAAATGGAAAGTATATACAATTTTATGGCACAACAAATGACGTTACGACAGTTTTTTTAATCTATTTCGCCTGAGATTTCGCTTTATCTTAATTGATGGTTGTGTCGAGCGTCGATATGCAATCGTCTATGGCTAATACAAGTGATGAACTGTGCATGTTTAAACAACCGTGCATAGCTACGGAACGCCACTTATATAATTATCATCATTTATGATAATATATAAAATGTATGCATGAAAACGTGTAGTCGTTTCTCGGTTTAATGAAACAGTGCATTCACTAGGTTGGCTTTTTAATAGCTTTATAAAAAAGTGCGCATTTTTTTGTTTCCATTAGTAGACTGATAATATACTACGGAAGAAGTGTTTAGCCGAATTTCCTTTATACCGCGACTCTCTATCATTTAATCCCTGAATATAATAAGGACTGTCAGAGCTGAGACACCAATTATACCTAGTAAAGATATATGAAGCACCCTTCATACCCGTTAATGCAACATCCGTGACATTGCTATAGTTGTAACCAATCGATATTTTATTTATTTTATTTTAGAACATCATTAGTGGCACCCGTCTACCCGACGGTGCGTTCATAAGTAGTGTATACGCCTAACACAAAAAGTCCCTTACCGGGCGCTTTGATGTTGGCTAATCCAAAATCAATTATCGGTACCAAAAAACTGAGATATACATTAAATGGGAAAATTTCTTCTCCGTAGTTTGATACCTCATTCATAAAGATCGAATGGATACTTTTAAAGTTATGATGATTTCGATAACCACAATTAACGACAACAAAGTTGCACTAGAATTGGTTTCCTGTGGGATATCATTGATTTGTATAAATGGTCCACTGTGCTATCTCAACCAGTAGTCAGGTATGGGGATGAATGGGTAACAGGCATCGACAGGGAGCCGGTCAATGCGTATCCTCACACACACTAAAGCAAGGATATCCCATTGAAACCCAATTTTAGTGCAAGAATTTTGTTGGTAGTTGTGGTCGATAACAATCACTTCAACAATAGCCACTCGATTTTTATGAATGAGGTATCAAATTACGGACAAGAAATGTGCCCATTTAATGTGTATCTCAGATTTTTCGTACCGATTATTGATTTTGGATAAGCCAACATCACAGCACTTGGTCAGGGACTTTTTGTGTTAGGCGTATATACTACTTATGAACGGTGTACATAAAATGAACAAGACGAAAAGAACGAAACATAACATTATAATCATTAGGGATATACAATAGACTCACATATTCCTAATTATTTAGCAAATTGTGAGATAGGCTTTTTTGACGACGAACCCTGGCATTAAAACTCTACCCTATAATTATTATTTTTAGCACCTCATTGTTTGAGTTGCTCTTTTGAATCCAGTGTTTTTACACAGCGTGTATTACAATGGACACACATTGGTGGGGGATGGTTTACTGACGTCAGACCATGATAGATTTCTAAAATGAATATGCATTTATATCGCTATGCTGGCATTTCAGAAGAAGTAATATCCTTGGACTGATAATCAAAGTTCATGGTTCATTTTTTGGAATTTCATGACCACCACTTCAATCTGAAAATCGTAATACATAGATCATCTTCCCTTATGTTGTTTTAACATTTCCCCGATATCTAAACTGCCGATTCAACTAAATATTCCAAGTCCCAGCCTGACAAAAAAAAAGAGAGTTACAATTAGATATTAACTTAGGCATATTATGTGATCTTTTCCAGAGAGCGCCCTCTATTCATGATTTTTTTTAGAAAGTAGATTTTCTTGCAGATTTACATTTCTGATCATAAATCGTGCATACATTCCAAGTTACAGAGCGATCCGATTTCTAATTACCTCAAAATCCTAGTTTTAGAGTGAAATTAGAGTGAAAATATAAACTGTCGTGTTATCCCGACAGTTTATTTTCACTCTAAAACCATGATTTTGAAGTAATTAAGAATCGTATCGCCCTGTAACTTGGAATGTATGTACGAATTATGATCAGAAATGTAAATCTGCAAGAAATTACAATTGCCAAAAAATTACAAGTGCCAAAAAATGTGATTTTTTACCTCCAAAATCATGAAAATCGCGCATTTTTTGGGGGGGAAAAAAAATCACATTTTTGGCACTTTTTGGTCTACAACTCAAAAAATAAAAAAGATATTAAAAAAAAAGCATCCCGGGTAATGATATCACGATTATCATAAAACTAGTTTGACAAAATTTAACAAAATATATTTTGAGTTATCTTTGCAGAACCTAAAATGGGTCCAAAAAAAAAGTTGTTTATAATTTTTTCAAAAATGGTCAATTTCATTATCATGGTTGGATTCTTTGCAGAACCTAAAATGGGTCCAAAAAAAAAGTTGTTTATAATTTTTTCAAAAATGGTCAATTTCATTATCATGGTTGGATTCATTGAACCCTTTTCTGCAAAAAAACTGTATACGTTTATAAGATTAAATGAATATTGAAGAAGTTAAGGTAGTTTTATGGAGGCTGTACCTGAGAGTCCACACCCCCTTAAAGGGGGCACACCACTAAATAATTCCCCCATTGAAATACATGCATTTCGGCCCTTTTTCAAGACCGTATTTTTACCCCACGTTACAATGATGGATGTTTTAATTTTGCATGCATGTCTCAGATATGTGTTGAATTTTATTTTAAACTGGATTTTTCTTTCTCAGGTTTTTTTTATCAATGCATTTCTTAAGATTACCACTTTTACTATTTTTAGAATAAAAGTACAATACAGTATTTTAAATCAAATCTGAACACGATCATGCTAGCCTTGGCCACTAAACTTTTGACGAATCATCAAACGGTGCACTGTGGTGCCCATGGTTAGCAGTGATAGCCTGATGACTGATGAGCAGAATATACTGTCAATTTAACTACAGTATACCTACCAGAAATGCTTTAGAAATGGCGAATGTTTGTTGGTTTGTGTTGGGTGTAAAAAAGTTGTAGGAACAAGGATGGTTACCACCGGTGTCATCTGCGGTATCCTGGACACATGGAGGTAATCACCACGCTTCCAAGAGCCGTGTACATCTTACAGAACCGCAGACCTGACCTGACATGCCTGGTGAGAAACGCCATGCCAGGGAAGTTTCCCCATAGAGTGTGTCGAGCAGAGATGGTGCCGGACCGGGTGATTTCTTGCTTTTATACATCACAATTCATGAAAATCGGGGACATCATCATTTTCCAGAAAAAAATGCTCTTATTTGAGAACCACAGATCGTACCTGAGACTAATATATCCTTAAGAGATAAGAAGCACGGTACTACAGCTATTCATCACTGTGCACAAGGTCCGATGCGGATATTGTTTAGTCAATCGCCAATCCGATTATCATCATTCAGTTTAATTTGTAGCACGACCTCATTATTTGAGTAAGCGCGCTATTTGAATCCAGTATTATCCACACGTTTATTACACTTTTTAAATAACCCGAACGCACTTTAGCGTGGGATGGCTACCGACATACAGAACGTGATAGATTTCTAAAATGAATATACATTTATAGCGCTATATTTTTGGCATTTCAGAAGAGATATGACAATTAAAACCTATTGGGTACATTATTGGGCATATACACAACGTATTATGATAACAAAGTTCATGGTAATGTGTTTATATTTAACATGAATTGAGAAACAAATGTTATACTTTAATTCATGAACAAGTTCTTTGAAACATCACTTTTTTTAGTTTAATTCATAATGAATATAAATACAAACTATGACATTTGGTTATCACAATACATTGTTTATATGTTCAAGAATGTACCCAATAGGGTTTAATTGGCATATCTCTTTGGCAGTTTATCTTAGAAATACTTGTTCTTTTGAAATATGTAGAACTAAAAAGAATGAAAACTCAAACAAAGTTTTGCTTCTATAAAGGGGGCACTACACTAAATCCTTGCGCGTTTGGTGTATGGTTCGGAGAAATAGTACCTATATCAATCTGATCATCGTCCCAGGGGAAGCAAATAGAAGTAAATCTTTATATTTTTTATGAAAAAAGATAGAATAGAACCTCAGTATTGCTAATGTGGTCAAAAATCGTCGGAATCGAATACGCACGGGAGCCTAGGCTGCGGAAGGATATCGTGGCCGGAACCGGTGAGGAAGCGAAATTATCGGTTTAAAATGGTGAGGGCGCTGTTTGGAATTTTCCGTGCGATAGGGGTAAGACTTACAGTTTTAAGTATCATAAGTTTATTTTATTGACACATGTCACGGTTCAGAGATTTTCAATGGTTGCAGGTATTTATTGAATGCCCCCTCGTATATGGTACAATTTCTGTCCTGATGAGGACACAGTGTGTAACATAACATAACATAACAATTAATATTGATATGGCGCTATTCCATCTAGATCATAGCGCATGTAACACATCAGAACACATTATTTACAATGTTCGTTTGATATAAAAAAAAAAGCAGATTTAAGGACAACATGTTGTAACTTTCTTTATCAAATGGTCAACCAGGACACTTTCTTAAGACAACAGAGTGCTAACTCCAAAATACCATGAATGAATTTCTTGAGGTGAAAGGGAAAAATTAAGAAAAAAATAATAAAATAATTATGAGCTGTACGCTAGTAATCAAACTTACAAAATGTATAATATTTATATAGCCAAAATGTTAACAGTTATAACGGTAAACAAACCATATCATTCAGTTATCATGCGCGAAACTAACAATTATGGGTCACTCAGGGTCAGTGAGTAATTTAAAAAGACAAGACTTAGATGCTGTTTTATTGCAGAGAATGTCAATGACTAGAATTATTGAAAGTGCGTGGTAGGTTTGAAATACTTAAACCATGACCAATGATGATATGCATGATGTATTATTTTGTTAAACAACATGACCAGTCCATACAAAGTTAGTATTAAGCCAGAATACTTCACATGCTTAAGGGGGTCAGGGTTGGATAGCAATCATACAAAATTGAATTTCTAGTAAGTATTTTTAACTAGGGATTTTTAATAGTTATTGCGTGTCAGTTTTGCGTGTTGAAAAATATTTGTTTTTTGTCTTTTGCAATAAAATACTTAGTTGTACAAAACAAATGGCTACATAATTTCTAAACAATTGAAATAGACATGTCCAACATAGACGTGCCACAATTATCTACACTTTTGTTGTGATACGAGTACAGGGAGCTTTGATACAGAGAGGCTCGCAAAAGACTTGTTTCAATGATGACAACGATAACAGTTATTTACGGGTTCATTTCCTATGAAACCTCATATTCACATTATTCTACCGGCACTGCGGCACAGCATCACTCTTATATACTTTACAATAAAAGAAACTATAGTAAATAAATAAAATGATCTCAAATGAAACCTCATTTTTCATTCTGAGTATTTATTCAACGCATGAATCTAATTAAATTGTGTATGAACAGCAGAGAGGTCACGCTGCGTGTCAGATTTTGTTGTACGCAAGAAAACAATGGAGCCTCAGTGACTGCAATATTTGCTAGAAATAGCTTCGTAAAATGGTCTATTTCGGCATCTCAAAAACTGAGAAACGTGTTAAAAATCGTGTAGAATTTTAGAGGAGGAGGTAAAATGTATAGTATTAAACATGTTTTGTGACCAAATTGATGTCTTAAAATGTTGGAAAATTCACGTTTTGAAAATATGTGGTCTTCGAAATTATAGGAATCCTAAACCTCACCACAATCATGAAATGAACCCTCGTCTACAAAAAAAGTCCATGTACGTATTGCTCTATCTACTTGGAGATAGCGAAGACCACAGAAACTTCAGAGCTTCATACCACGGAATGAAATCCGCCATAGACATTACATGGCGAAAATCGTACAGATTTGCACTGCAGTCCTCTGTGTAGGGAGTGTTGACAAAAGCAAGGTCGTTTGACTATTGTGTTTGTGCATGTTTGTGACGACTGACCCGTTTAACAATCTTCATAGCTTTCATATAGGGCTTGGGTGACCTAACTATTGACTGTTTTATTCGCCCCCTTCTTGAGTATGTTCTACATGTACCAGTTTGGCACCCTGGTCTTACAGAAAATCTCCACTATATGATTTGGAGCGTTCAGAAGAGGGCGTTTAGAAACATCTTGGGTTTAACTACACAGGCTATCAAGACGCTTTAATATTAACATGTGATATTCCTGAACTCAAGAAGACAAAATTTGTTAAGACTTTGCTCAATCTCTTTTAAAATCAAGCATGTCAAGTGAGTTCCGCGGTTGGTCACCAAGATCAAGAAGTGAACAAAGTGCATAATGACTCTCCGTAATGCTCACAAATTAAATGTACCTAAAGCACGTACCATGCGTTACGCACAAAGCTCAATTCCATACATGGTCAAACTCTTGAATCAAACACTATATAAATCTGTACGAGTAGGCGTGGGTAGTTGTAATGCAAGCTAAGTTATCTTTATCATGTTTATAAATATATATTGTTTCTATTGTTCTATAAATAACATTGATTGTAATTATTGTTGTAATTCAGCATATTGCTGCGAAATGATATGTTTAAAAAACCTTGAATTGTTATGCCCTTGATGTTATACCGGGTTGTTAAAAAAAGTTGACCCAAGTTCAAAGTAATTTTTCAACCACATTTATAGTTTTAGAGAATTTGTGTTTACTTAGTCTTGATCAGCAGTAAGTTTTGAAATTATCCTGAAAAAATGGCACGTTTAGCTTGTTTGGTTCTTCAGATATGGTTCACAACACACTAAGCATTCAAAAAACTGACTTGTCCACGCGAGCGTCATTTATTTTTTATCTTCAACAAAACAGCATGCTCTGGATTCAGAATTGAAAAGCACGCCAGACAAAGTATCCCAATCTCTCATGCTTATGTGCCATTCACATTCAACAAAGAAACATAGGTGCGTAAGGTAATGTCAATCACCAGGCAGATGTTTCAGGTGTCTTTTTTTCTTCTTTTTCTTTTTTTCCCACAATTTGTGACCAATCGTGTGAAAGTCCACTTTGTTCATTCTATCTCTACTATGACTAAAGGACGCTCCCGTGGACAAGGCAGTTTTGTACATGTTTTCTGTTATTAACCATATCTGAAGAACCAACCAAGCTAAATGTACCATTTCTTCAGGATAATTTCAAAACTTACAGCTCATCAAGTGCTATGTAAACACAAATTCTCTGAAACTATAAATGTGGTTGAAAAGTTACCTTGAACTTCGGTCAACTTTTTTTTGAACCACCCTGTTGGACTTGCGGGTAAAGACATTTTGGTAGCATTTCTCCTTCAATCTGGAAAACCCTAGTAAGTCTGTTGAACGTAAATTTGAGAAAACAAAGGAAAACTGTTTCATATTTGTACTATCTCCCATTCATTTTATCAAGTTTAAGTGTGTAAAACTCTTTCCCTGTCGGCAGTTTTTCATCTGGAATCTTGATAAACTGAATTAAGGGGAAAAACCTGTTACATCCAAATATGGGTCTAACTCAATTTTCACCAAAATGTGACTTACTATAGTTTTTCCAGATTACAGGAGATTTGTTGACAGTGGCGTAAATTTATTGCTAGCATTGGGGGGGGGGGGGGGGGGGGGGGGGAAGATTGACCAGTGGCGGCACCAGCATCAACATTTTAAAGGGTGGAAACGTGGGTGGGGGGGGGGGGAAGAAAAATGATGTGAGAGGGTGAAAATGCGCGCGAAAATGTTGGTTTTGATTTGTCAAAATTGCCTGAAATTAGTTGATTTGTTCTGAATTAGACATTTCAATTACGGTGAGCATTTTACCAAGCATAACATTGGGGGGGGGGGGGGGGGGGGGGGGGGTGGTTACATAGGCCATCCCCTATTGTCAAATCCCCCGGATTTACGCCTATGGCATATGAATGCAAAGGGAATTTAAATTATTTGGTTATGCGAATTCACGAAATCTAATTCTTCATCAAGTACCGATATGTTATTTTTGGATTGAACAGAAAACAAGCGTGAAGCAATAGGGGAGATGCGGGAGAGTTGAGCCATTTTTTATATTTTGTGTCACCATATGCGGAAGAAAAGTACAAACCTGTAAAAAATTAGTGTAAGATAAACTTTAGAGTGTTGTTTTCGTTGTGAAACAATAACAGTTGGGATAGCAGTTAAGGCTTATTTATACAAAAGGTTTGAAAAAAATTGGTAAAGTGGCTCAACTCTCCCTACAGTATGGGAGAGTTGAGCCACCATTACAGGAGAGTTGAGCCAGCATGATAAGTCAATGGCTGGTGAAAAAAACAAAATCATATTTTTTCAACTTTTGATTTATTAATCCTTAAAGTAAATATGGTGCTCAATTGTTATTATCATGGCACAAAATAACATTTTATCTCATTTATTATACATTTTTCACCTTTAGTCCAAAAATCAAAATGTTACTACATGTTTTCCCTATGCTCAACTCTCCCCATGACCAATGGCTCAACTCTCCTCATGGTGACCATTTTGTAAATAACCCAATCCTGTCTGGTGTAGAACTTTTGGTAGTTTACAATAGTTCTCTAAAATAATGGTCATATATACCCCCTTCAATAAACAAATTACCGCTATTATATTCTAAGTCTTGCTATGAGAAAAAAGACAAAACATTTATTTTTCTATTTTTCACTCAAAAGTGAAAAAAGAAAGATTTTGTTTAGGTATCTTTGATACTGAGCACACATGACAGTAGAGTTTAACACTAAGAATGTCGTATTGATGCTATTATATGCCAATATAAATGTTAGTAAGTTACTACTTTTCGAGTTATATAGGGGGTGGTTCTACTCTCCCGGTGGCTCAACTCTCCCGCATCTCCCCTACAGACATTGTGTATATAGGCTACTATGCAATAATATTATGCAATATACGTCGTAAATATTTTGATCAATAATAGCTTTTCAAAAAATAAACAGCACCAACATTAATATTAATATTTAGGCGCGCCTATATGATATACATTTACACTCCAAAGAGAAACTCAACATAATCCTTATGTCAAAGAGTGCCTTCGATGTGCGCATATATTGTCGCGTCAACATTGACATTGTTATGAAGTCTCGCAGAGTTTGACGCTGAACTGACAACAGGTAGATCTAATTCCGCGTACATAAGACCACCCTCTCCGTCGTCATCATTATCCTCGGAAGACTCTTGATTTATTACAGGAGGCAAGTTCTCATACTCGGGACAATCATCTGATGACGTCGCTGTTGCTGCCGACGAATGGTGGTACATAATTCGGGTCCTCTTTGGCTTATCAGGTTTGGCATAAACTGGAAACGTTCCTTGACCTTCAGTACTTACTGCGTTCTGTTGTAAAAAGTGATCTTGTTCTGGGGTTGTTGCTGGTACTGGTCTGAGCTCAAGAGCCTTGTCCATATAATCTGGGAATAATATTGAGGAGTCTCGATCATAGGTAAGCTCATAGTCGGGTTTCTTATTCGGAATTGGGCTCATTTTATTCCTCTTACGCCGCCACATTATCAGGCAAATGACGGCAACAACGACGAAGAACGCAATTATTATTATAGGAATGATGATGTACAACAGTTTTATTGGGGAAGAATTATGAACAGATTCTTCCGCACTGGACATTGAAGATAAAATAGGAGATGCATCGAGAATCTCCAATGTTGATACAGTTGATAATGGATTCGATGGCGCAGTTGTAGAGGGAGCAGGTACGGGAATAAGGGCACAAGATTTGGTTTCATTTAGAGTTGGATGAGACATGAGACATGTGTATACCACTCCAGCATCATCATCCGTCAATTCAAGCTGGTAGGACGTGTAAAATCCTCTCTCAGCTACACTTATGGGAACTTCATCTCGCAACCACGATAAAGATGCTTTGGTAGACGCACCTGTTACAGAGCAATATAAATAAACAGCATCGCCGACTGTTGGATTCACCTTCGGTAAGAGGAATTCACCATCGTCTAATATGAAAGTGTTACAAATTGGAGACTCACGTGAAGGTGGATGACCATTGGTCACTATCAGTTGACCAGTGGTTAGAAAACGGGTGGTTAGATAACTCGCAGCACCTGATGTATAACCATACCCACATTGGTAGGTGCCATTATCACTAAACCTCACATCTCTGATGGTTAGTGAGCACAAACCTTGGCTTGGCTGACAGACAACGGATATACGTTCGCTTAGTTCTCTTGGTACCTCAAGAAGTAAAGTGTCATCGTAGCTTATATAAAGATCATCAGTGGCGTGGTACCAGATTACGAAGTCAGATACGTAGAGATTCTTTAGATTACATCTCAACGTTACTGTGTCGCCAATGTAAGCGTTTATGGTGCCGATTTCTTCTTCCAATTCCTGTGCCATAACCGGTGAATATGACAACAACAATGACATCAGGCAGTGGTAGTATATATAAATACACATAACCATGTTCGAAGAAATATAATTGATGTCCATTTTGATATACAGGGTCATTCCACAACTTTCTGCTATACTTCGAACGGATTGTCAGGCAGTTTAGAAACATATTCTAATGGCGTATTTGCCATTTCCTTAACTGTATGTACATAGTATATACGTTGGATCTGGAATCAAATTATGGTTTAAAGATACGTATGACCATGGTATGACGACCTCGCCGATCGGGCAAGTATACGATATTGGATCGGCTCCAATACACATATTTGATTCTCGAATCCGGAAGTAACTTTCGTCATGCTTTCGTGCATACAGCTATGATTCATTTACATAGTTTGCGTTGTTTATTGGGCCGATAAATCGCATTTTTCTTTTAAAGGTATGGAAATATTTTTATGTAAAGAGAAAGTGCAGGTTTGGAGATAATGATTTAAACTTTGCACGACAAGAAAGTATCCACTTTTTCGAGGCGCCCTGTGTTTAAACAAATTAAAACAAGTGGGAAAGAATAGGCATTTCTTCCGCGCATTTTGACACCTTATTTGTCACAATAGAATTAATATTAATGAAGCAGTGGCCATTTGAAAAAAAATGATGCCGTTTCCATTGTTGCACTTAATCCTAACCCATGAAAAGAGCGTACACAAAACAGTAAATATAAAGTGTACCACTTCTTTCTCTCCATGAATAGACAATCATAATCCTAACATCTCACATCGTCGTTTCCAACAACCAAGTTATCTACTCTTTGAATAAGTTCATCAGGATTGTAGATTGAAATGATAAAAATGTTTTGTTGTACAAATCAGATTATCTACTCACATACTAGACAGTTTCGTCTTCCCGTTCGGAAGACTTCTTCGGTAGTGACTTGATCCACTTGTTTTTCCCGCGATATTTTCTTGCACTCTCGTTCCCAGGAAGCTCAGGTTTTAACAGTGGAGCGTAGACATGATTTAGAGAAATACGCAAATTTGAGACTCTACAAACAAAACAGGAACTTAAGAATGCTCCGAAATCGACGACATCGGAACCAGACTTGTCAGGCACTCAGCTAAACAAAATGGGTAATCAACATCGCGGCCGATCGCCGACAACTCACAACTCCCGAGACTACGCTTTTAGCGAAAGGCCTTAACTTTGCTGTTTCCGCGGAAAAATGCCCAATGATGAATTTATCGTGGCGTGTGAGAAAGCCTGTTGGAAACTACCACCGGAAAAGGCGGCAAAAACCTTAGAGCAGAATTAAAGTGGCCGGCACATTAAAATCCGCCAAGATTCTAAAATCCAACATCAAAAAAGAGGAAAGAAAAGCGTTGAAACAACTCCAGAAAGAAAAGTCCTTAATAATAATGGGAGCCGACAAAGGCCAGAGTACGGTGGTCCAGTCCAAAGATGGCTATGAAGAGAAGATAAAGACCATGCTAAGTGATACAAAGACTTATGAAAAGCTTAAGAAAGATCCCACCAGCACTTATAAACGTAAGCTTACTAGCATCATCCAAAGACTCAAAGACGAGGAGAAGATTGACAACAAACAGTACAAACTACTTTACCCGACGGCTGAGAATACTCCCCGCCTGTGTACTGTACGACCAAGATCCACAAACAAGGAAACCCTGTACGACCGATAGTTGACTACACTGGATCTATCGCGTACCAGACTTCTAAGGCGTTAGCAGAAATTCTTGGACCATTAGTCGGGAACTCCCCACATCATGTTTTGAATTCCAGACAGTTATCGGTGGAACTCGCAGGCATCATGATAGAAGAGGATGCCATCTTCAACTTACATGATGTGATAGCCTTATTCACCAATACTCCCATCCAGAAGACACTGGAAATCATCAAAGCAAGACTGGCGAAGGACACCACACTCAACAACAAAAAACTAACTCAACATAGACGATCTTATAGAGCTCTTACAATTTGTGCTAACAACCACCTATTTCATTTTCCGAGGAGACGTCTACAAGCAGAAGTTCGGAGCCGCCATGGGCAGTCCGGTCAGCCCCATCATTGCTAACTTGTTCATGGAATGGCTAGAACAGGAAGCTATCGCTACAGCATCCCACCACATGCAAACCAAAACTGTGGAAGCATTACGTAGATGACATCCTCGAGATCATCAAGAAAGACACCACACAACAACTAACAGACGACCTTAACACAATCGACGACACGGGCAACATCAAGTTTACATACGAGGGTCATTCAATAAGTTCTACCTCCTACCTCATAACTTTATCATTATATGAGCCAGTCTTATCAAATATCACACGATTGTAGCTTGGAACCTCAGCTACAAATCCAATGTAAATTGATCTGAGTACTGGTTGTACTTTTCCGGATATGCACTGAGAACCAAACCTCGATTTAGTGTGACGGAAACGGATGATAAAACAGCAAAATATCACCGAAGTGCTTTTCAATTGGCCTATTGTAAGAGGCAAAACATACCTATCGGTCAATTGTAACCGTTCTAAATGTCAGATATCTCTTTAACAGACTGTAAACAATACAGTTGACTGATTGGTTTGGAACAATGTGCCCTCTGATTAGCCATATCCAGGTCAGGACAACCATTCAGTTTACCCCTCCCCTAGAGAACCATGTAAAAGTCAAAGTTGACTTTCATGATAACTAAGCGATCTTTAATATATCGGACTAAATGGAGGGATTTAAAGTCTGTCAAAGCGATAATTTTCTATCATTGACTACCTGATTGACTATTCTGAAGGTTGCACATAAGTAAAACTCATAAAGTGACTATTATGGTAAAGATTTAACATTCGAGGCATCATTGTGGCTAAAGTTGTAACAACGAAAATTTGACTGATGGCAGTATTCTGGTATGCCAAAGGCATAGCAATACATTTGAGTTGATAGTACACTGTTTGCAATCCTACAAGAGTTTATATTGTTTACAATCTTATCTTTACATGATAATACTGTAATATATTCAGATATCATTGATTCATTTCCATTTTCAGTATTTAAATCATGCTCTTATATCTACATGTAACCATACAATACGAAAAAACACCCGAAAACATGTGTATATTTAAGGTAATTGTCTGTGTCCGTTGTCCAAAATCTCTCTCTAGGTTTGACCGCGTCATAAAAAAAGTAAAACATATCAATTATCATTTACTACACATTTGTAGCTATGCTTCGGAGCTATAATCATGACAAATGTCATGAGGTTGACATTAATATTAGCGATGTTATGAGGGAGGAGGTAGAACTTATTGAATGACCCTCGTACGAAGAGGAAGAGAAAGGACAGATACCATTCCTCGACACCCTTATCGTCCGAAAGACAGATGGCTCTGTGGAGTTGCTCATTTACAGAAAAAAGACACACACGGACCAGTACTTGAACTTCTCGTCACAACATCCTCTACATCAGAAGAACCAGACAGAACGGCAGAGGAAAAACGAATCGAAGCATTGGGACGTTGTGGATACCCCAGCAGCAGATGAAGGACAAGACCACGAAGAAAGCCAAGAAAAAGGATGACACCAAAGAGAGCAATGGCATGATGGTTATCCCCTACATCCAAGGTATGTCTGAAAGACTATACAAAGGTCCTTTAAGAAGTACAACATCCAGACTGCAATGAAACCCTACAACACACTTAAACAACTGCTAGTGCATCCCAAGGACAAACGAGACACATATAGACCAGCGATTGTGTATACAAAATCCAAAGTCACTCTTGTGACAAAGCCTATGTTGGTGAGACAGACCGTCTGTTTGGAACAAGGTTAAATGAACACAAGAAAGACGCCAAGAAAGTTAGCGACAAAAAGTTCACGAGAGCCAACAGAAAAGATTCCACGACGGAACAACATAAATCAGCGGTCACCGACCATATAGCACAGGAGAACCTCACCATCGACTGGAATGGGGCATCAATCCTCGAAATGGACTTTGACAAACATAAGCGATGGATAAGAGAATCCATTTGGATACGCAGGCAGGGGGCCAAAATCATCAACCGCGACGAGGGTATTTATTCTCTAAATCATGTCTACAATCCACTGTTAAAACCGTGAGCTTCCTGGGAACGAGAGTGCAAGAAAATCTCGCGGGAAAAACAAGAGGATCAAGTCACTACCGAAGAAGTCTTCCGAACGGGAAGACGAAACTGTCTTAGTAGCATGTGAGTAGATAATTGGATTTGTACAACAAAACATTTTTATCACCTTTATCTACTGGTGGTGTGAGACTCATGCTTTACAATGACCAGTATCATTCATAATGTTTGTAAGCCAAAGAATGTGACCATCCATTCCATGGATCAAATCTGCTTCTAAAATTCTTAACCCGCCAGAGGTATAGGATATATAATGTAGCAGTGTTAAAAAGCAAATTTGACCATGCCAAAATTAGCAGAACAGGAGTGGGAAATAATGATAGGTTTGCTAGACGCTGGAGCTTCTGTAACTGAAGTTGCTCGTCGGTTTTGGAATTACACAAGGTTGCACGGAAAAATGGTGAGACATGTGTCATGGTGTTGGCTTCAACCTGGTTGGCTTACAAACATCATGAATGACACTGGTCATTGTCTCAAGCGCTGTCATGAATTAACTTCTCAACAGGTGACATAACTCGACACTCTCACTCCCAGTAGTATCGCTTTGAAAAGATGAACTGATTGTACCAAGTGCCCGTGGGTTGAGTTAAGGTCTAATAAAACACTGAGTTACAGTTGAATAGAATACTTTAAAAACAATATTGTTACATAAATCGCGTTGGTGAATTCATGCAATAATATAAGTCGTGCAATAATATAATGGTTTGAATTTCCACCGACGTGTTTTTTTCTAAAGATAGTTTAATATTACACAACAGTCGTTTTCGCAACAGGCTATCAGCACCCACATTAAGCGGGCTTTTCAAACATGCAAGCCGTACAGGTGCGGGCGAGACAGACATAGTAAACTTTTTGTACAATATTTCAATACAGACGATCATCATGATCATAAAAGCTACAATCTAGTAATTAAATACCATCACACCTCAATATTTCAATTGAATTGCCACCATCAGACCTGGAATTAGGTATTCATGAAGCTCCTTCCCAGGAAATGTTGGTATTTGGAGTCTGGACATTTTGTTTGTCCAAATAAAGAAATACATAAGAAATAGGAGGAAATCTTATCTACTTTCTGGGGAATTTAGCTTGCTTTCTGGAAAATGAGCATATTTCGCAGCCCTGACCACCATCCTATTAGATTTCCGGGATTTCCGGGATTTGCGTCCCTCACTGGATGAACATTGGATTGACAAGTCAAAAGATAATAAAATAATAATAATAATAATAAAACCATATGTATAAATATAAAAAGAAAAAACAATACAAAACAAATATATCTAAAAACAAATATAGATAAATACAATCAAGAACAAATTTTAGAAAAAGCCATATTAAACAAATGAGTCTTTAAGGATTTCTTGAAGTGATTTAGATTCTCCGAGCTCTTCACATAAATAGGCAAATTGTTCCGTAACTCAGTAGCAGACACAGAGAAAGAACGTTGACTTGGGTCAATGTATAAACATGAAGTAAGGCGCAATTGTGTTGAAGAGCGAAGATTGCGGGAAGGAGTGTATTGCTTGATAAGTTCTTGGAGATAGATTGGTGCAATATTATGAAGACATTGTATGTCAGAAGTATAATTTTATGCATAATGTGATATTTGATAGGAAGCAAATGCAGTTCATGGATAATAAGAGTTAGGCCTATGTGGTCGTGTTCGTGTTTGCGAGAAAGAGTAACATAGTCTGGCAGCGGAGTTTTGTATTCTTTGAAGTTTACCTATTTGTGAGGCTGGTAGTCCATACAAATCTCTGTATACATTGATCTAGACGACATGATAAAAGCATGCACAATCATTTCAATTCAGTAGATTTGCTATCAAGACATTTTCTTATCTGCCCGATAATAAAGCAGACCGGCAAAATGTTATTTACATTTTCAAATCATTTTGAACGATTTTGAACGATAACACCTAAATTGCGAGCACTTTTCACGGGTTTTATCGGAGTGTCACAGATGTGCACAGTTGATAAAGGAGACGAATGCCTCGGATGTAATGTGGAGGACTTCTGTTTTATCACCATTCAGTTTCCAGTCATTATCAGTAGACCAACGTTTGATACGATACACATATTGTACATTATGATTAGATCTAGTATTATCTATAACACAAAGTCACGGTTGATTTTGTGTAAAAATCATCCTTGACCTAACAATGCCTATACATCATTACAGAGTTCCCTGAATATCAGCATATATTGTGGCATTCGGGTTGTGCACATTTGGTCTTCTGGGTAACTCCGAGGAACCTACTGGTAAATCTAATTCGGCATACATTATTGACACTTCTTTCTCCTTACATGTCTTATGGGGCACATCTTCCATACATATGTCTTTCACACACACGTCTTCAGAGATACCAGGCAAATTATCGTAATGAGGACTACAGCCTGACCCTGGTACGGAACCTCTAACACTCCAAGAATGTTTAGCTTTGTCTGATTGTATGGATTTAGTTAGAACTGCAGCTGCAGATTCTTGTTCATTGTTGGCATTGTTCATGATGATACCAGGTGTTCTTTTAGGAAGCAGAGGGTCATTGACCTTCGATACTGAGGCAAGCCTGATCTCCAAAGCTTTATCAATAGAATCCGGAGCATGGGCAGCCGCATACTCAGCAGTTATGGAACAGTCACGATCGATGGTAAGCTCGTAGTTTGGTCTGGATGGAATTGGGCTTTTGTGGCATCGTTTCCGCAGTATGACGATGAGTGCTACCACCATAGATATAACAACGACAGCGATTACGCCAGAGATAATGACTGGCAGATACGGGACACTGCGGTGATTGGTCACAGATGCACTAAGTCTAGAAGTATCATTAATGGTATTTGTTATGACAGTTACCCCGGTTATTGCAGGTGGATGAGATACCGAAGATATGGCAGGTAATGTTGTTACTGGTGATGTTAGGGCGGACAGGGGACTCACGGAACAGGTCCTTGGTTCATCTAACGCTGGGTGAGTCATGACACAGATGAATTCAATGCCAATGTCATCAGTCGATAAAGTCACGGGAATGTAAAACAAAGTCGCTCTCACAGGTGAGTCTAGCTGAGTTGAATAACGCTGAGGGTTGACACGATTCCAGGCTAGCGTGGGGACAAGAGTGGAACCTTTCACCGAGCAACCCAAATATATCTCATCATTTATAACATAATGTACATTTGACGTTGAAATATAGTCTCCATCTATCGTAAGTGTGTCATATACATCACAAAATGGCGAATCTTCCGATGGTAACTCACCATAGGTAACAAGAAGAAAACCGGTGTTTAGAAAGTAAACCCTATCACCTTCATAACCACACTCATAAGCCCCGCCGTCGTCAACTGTCAACTTTGTGATTTTGAGTGAGCACATCACGTCAGTGACTCGTCTATCGCAGACAACTGACACACGGTTCTGTATATCCGTTGCCACGCTGCTGTAGACACTCTCGTCTTTACTGATATATAATTGTCGGTTTCGATGGAACCAAATAATGGAATAACCAGGGTGAATATCTCGCAGATCGCATTGTAAAAATGCCGTCTCTCCCACTAACCTTTGAATTGTCCCGATGTCGTACCCGACAGACTGGCCCATGACTGATAGTGATATTTGTAATGTACAAACATAAACAAAGACTGTTCTAACTATGACGGAAATGACAAAAATGTCATTGAATAAAATTTCCATCGGAATGGATCATAGGAATACAGTTCTGCCAGAGAATAGTGTGGATCATGTGGATCGTAGGAAGACTTTCCGATTCATCATTCAGCAGCACTATACCGTCTCCACTCCCGTAGTGATAACAGCTGTTCGTAGTGATGAAGCTTGACGCAATGTGTGTATGCCATGCGCCAGTTTACACTTGAAGCATAATAATATTTGGGAAGCGTATCCCTTCATGTCATGCATGTAGAGCTATGTCGTGAACTACGTTGAGATCGACTCATAACTCTGCGTTTGAACCTCAACTTTCTCAAATCAAGGCTGACAAACCCAGCAAAATCCGAAATACGTGTACCATACGGGGTACCATATCGTTCAATGCCGTTTAAAATTAATGCCACAGTCGTTACTCCTTGGGCTACCCACTATCCTCAGTATTTGTTTCGATAACAAACAACCTTTGACCTATGTTAAAATTCCACACGGTAATAGTATTAACGGAATTTCATCTGTGTGAGACCTTCAGGGTGTATCAAAAAATAGGACTCTCTTCAGCATGAATTTAATCCTTATTATTCATTGTAAATTGCAACTAACAAAGTTAATATCCTGAAAAGATGAGAGAAATCCATCATCAATTAATCAATTAACATGATTAAGGAAAGTATGACCAATCGGGCAAGTCAACCCATTTTGTAGTATGTATACAATGATAATTCACAAAGTATCCAACTAAAGCTATAGTAGAGTAACGTAACGATTGCAAGAAGGGTTCTACGTACAAGCATGAATTGAAGTTGACTTACAGGTCCAATTTGACCTGTCATTTTATGGTTTTAAATGCCCCTCTCTGTCTATGATTGGTATCAACGCACTATTGACATGATTGGTGCTTTCCTACCACAACGTTCCTACATGTTTTCCTACTGAGGCTTTCTCATAAGAACACTTCGCAACATTGACCATTACACAGAAATATTCATGCATCAAATTTGTGGATTTATTATGTATAGATATTATTGAGTTGTGCCAAAATTAAGAGGAATACCAAACTACATCTTTGCTATTGTTAATGATCTAATAGATGGTTTACAATGTTTATGAATGCAAAGTATTGAAATGTAAACCATGTCATTTCCTGGTTTGTATGTGTAAAATCCTATTGTACAGACGTACGACATTGTTTACGCAAAGTATGCTAGCGGTCTTATTTTCTTATTAATCTCAGATTTTCAGAATATTATCATTATTAATTGGGCTTTGCACTGAACGTGAATTGGTCATGGTCAAGTATGCATGTTTTTGACAAGATTCTCATGACAAGGTTACAGTATTTCTTAGGTTGGTCAGGAAGGGTATGAATACATCTAGGTAATTATTATATTTCGATACAAATTAACAATGATAAGACTATTTTAACTGTAACACCTACATAACATTATGTATGAAATTGTGTGAATGTATAAGATGCTGTAAGTGATAATTCATAATTGTTAATAACACTCTTGCTTGGTGGTGAGGGAAAAGATGTCTCTAAAGCAAATTCCTGTCTGTATCTTATCAAATGAAATTTGAAATATTAAACATTATGTGAATAATTTTATCTTAACAAATCACCTTTTTATTCAGTTTCATCCCTTATTTCGTCTTTCGCCCGGTTACTCATTAAGTGAATACTGTAAACAACTAATTGGGTAACACGTAAAATTAACACATATCTCACGAATAGAATAATATGTACACGTATGAAGGTTTATAGCCCATGTTAGTATATACGACACAGCCATACAATTAAAATAAAGTATTGATTGAATTAACACAAGCCATACTTAATAACCAGTAATTTTATTTCACGCTGTATGAATCAAAAACAAAAGAAGTTGATTAAAAGAGTTGATAACTTAGTTATGAAACTTGGTTAGAATTTGAGTTTTAAAAGATCTTTACTAATGTCTAATGTATGTGCATGGGTGCTCAATTAGTCCAAATGCCAGGGGGTTAAGGGCGTTCTTGTTATTTTGGTACCATATGTGTTAATGAAATAGCCTAAAACAACAAAAGGGATCGTGTGACATAAGTTCAAGTAATTCACGTATAGAAGTGTAATTTTAAAACCTGTACTAGTTGGGAAACTTGTTATACATAATAAACATGCATCTCGATTCATACAGTACAGGGGTTCGAGCCATACGCATCTCGATTTATACTTTTACAGGGATACTCCTGTTAGAACCCTTGCGGAGTATTATGGAGGAAACCAAACCACGAAACCAAGAAAGAAAGGGGTTCGAGCCATATGTAATACTCTTATTACATTTTGGCTACAAACTAGAAAATTTATATTTGGAAGTTAGATTAGTTGGAAATGCTTTATCTCCATGAATAGAGAAAAGGAGCAGTTCTACCTCAGTCACGTATCCGACGATCTTCTGGTTGCAAAATCATCTAGCAACACTAGACTGTTGTCAAGCAACCAGAAAAAGTGCAATCAACACAGGATCATCACTCAAGCATCAGTGTTGATAAAGAAAACAGCTTGTTTTCGAAATGTCCGCAAGGTATGTTTTAAATCTGGATTAGATATTATAAACCAATCTACAATAATTATCAAACAATATTATGTCTGGTTAACCTGCGGTACTTAAAACGGGTTGTGCCACAGATGCTTATTTAAAGTGATTTTACTTATATATATTTAACATTATTCAATACATATTGACGTTGAAAACATATGAGCTACAAGATAAATAAATTTGCTTTTAACGTGAAGTTTGTTTTGTTGCATTTGCTACATCGTATCTTAAATAGGCGTTATATGAAAGCTGCATACTGAAATGAAATACTAGTATATCAAATCTGTACTATTAGTACTATTTTTATGAAGAATGCTTCAAACATAACAACACTTTTAATTGATGATTTCTAAAAAAACCGAGACAACTTTGCTTTTATATTTGCTCATGGTATCTGGGATATATTTGAATAGGTTGAAGCAAATTCAACAAAACAAATGATATCTACTGAAAGAGAATGTAAACAAAAGGTTTAATGATTATCGTAACACATTATTATCATGAAATATATACATTTATCTAAAGTTGCACAGGTCCAATTTTAAGGGTTCGTAATTTTGAGAGATCGTATACGGTAGTTTATCAAACATACCTCAAGACATGTTAGATTGAAAAAAGTAAATGCAATCAAATAAACAGCATTTGAAATTATCTGTCAACTTGTATAAGACTATAGAGTTATACCAAGTACCGTACATTTAATGGAATCATCCACTGCATCAGGGACAAGCAGTATAAATACCGCATGGAAATTATTGTATTAAATGGAAACTACATTAATATGAGTAAGCTTTAGTCGTCAGGACAGAAGGTGTTTCCTATACGTATATGAAATTCGGAATTTTTCTGCGTGTAGCAAACAGTATTTTCAAACCGTAATACTACATGTACTTGTACTTGTATATAGAAGTAAATTACTCAAGATTATAACATTTTGCAAAATTGGTATGCATTATTTACGAAGTGTTCATTTGAATGTTATACTGTTCCCAAAATATCTGCGTAAACCGTGGCTTCCTCATTTCTCGGTACGGACTGTTTTGTTGATTTCGAGAGATTCATCCGCGGCAAATCCAAGTCGGCGTACATTAGACCATCTTGTGGGGTGTTACAGTGGTGACCACGTGTGGCATCTGTACTGCGATGGTCTTGCTGCCCATAATGATGTTTGTCAGGCTTAGCATAGATTGGAATCACATCTGGATGTTGGTTTACCCGTGATAGACGAATACTAGGCTTTGAAGGAATTAACGCTGATCTTGGTTTGTTGGTGCTATCGAGAGAGTCGAGATGAGAGTTAACAATGGCGTGATCGGCAGCGGTGATTGAGTCGTCGCGAGAGAATGTAAGCTCATAATCAGGCTGGCTTAAAACAGGATGCTTCTTGTTCCTTTTATGATAATTATGGCATGCAAGAATGCAAAAAACTGTTGTTATTACAACAAGAACTGATACGATCACCGCGGTTAAAATCACCGCAAACATTGTATTAGACATGCTCACAGGAATGGCCATAGTTTGATTGCGTTTACCGCCAGAATTAGGAGGCCCTGACCCAATGGTATGAAATCCGGCATTAGTTGTGGAATTTGCCTGAATTGTTGAATGCGTTGTTGTCGACTTACTTGGCTCCGTAGTCTCACCTGGCAAAAACAACAACAAGCATGCGCGAGGTTTGGCGAGAGTTGGATGTTCGATAATGCAGCTGAAATAAATTCCAACATCATCTTTCGTTAAAGTATAGGAATGCGAAAAAGAGCTTGTCACTTTGGGTGTCATCGCAACTGAGTCTCGGTCTATGTAGACCCTGGGTCTTGGGGTACCACCGGTGACGATACAGCTAAACAACACGACATTTCCAATAGATGCCCTGTCGGAATTAATAGGATTGTTACTGTCATCGTAAAGTCTACACACGGGCGAAGTATCTGATGGTGGTACAAGAACTGTCAGATCCACGGACGCTAAGCTCCTCCTGGCCCCACTCGCTGCTACAAAACCGCACATATAAGATCCAGCGTCAGATCCTTTGATATTGGAGATGGTTAACTCGCAAGTTTCTTCAGGCTCATAACAAATCACGGTAAGGCGGTTCCTTTTATCTGAAGGCACGCTTGCGTCGGTTTTTTGGCCTAGAGACAGATAATAGTTGGCATCGCTGAACCAAATCTGGTTCACACCGGGAATATCTCGAAGATCGCAAATCAGAGTTACCGATTCGCCCGTTGCAGATTCCAAGGTATCTCCCATCCCATGGTCGACGGTAACGCCATCGATGAGCCGGGAAATCACTGCGACAAACCCAACTAGTATGACGCTGAAGGCAATACGAAATGCCATTTCATAAATAAACGCCAATTGACACCGATAATACTAAGTGTGGGCTATTGTGTTTGTACTTGATGCAAAGTGGTGTTTTTTTTGTAATATATCAAGACAACTACAAGTAATTCATGTAAATCTTTTATGCATCGGGTGTTATGATTTGGTGATGTTTCCTCTTTTGATAAACATCGGCCATTATGTCGCACGAGAATAACCGTGGTAACGGGAAGTTATTGAATATGATCTTTCCGGTAACTACACAATGCAAAGTGCGTACAGTGATCAAAAGAGTAGCTTACAAGGTTCTAAGTCATAACTCGATTACAGCTTCAACATATCAAAGATATTACTCTTCTATCAAGGAAGATCAAACTAAAAGAGCAAGACAATGAGCTAATTTTTAATAACCAAGTGTAGTGTCATGTCAGGCAAGTAATTGAATCACTAATTGCTAATATACATGTACATCTCGTCACTGAACTCACGAGCGATATAGCGATTTCTGACCGATATTGGGACCGGGGATTCGTCCATAATTCATACTATCCTCCGTATTGAAAACTAAGTGCATTATTGATACCGTGCTTTGTTTTGCTTCGATATGTAACTTAGTAAACCATTCTTCGTGGGCAAAGACAATTCTGAAATTTAGAGAAATTACTCAGCAGCCTTATTCAATTTATTAAAATCTTGGGACTTTGGACGAACGAATTGCCCAGTGAAGTTATTTTTTGAGAACTGTATACTTAACCATTAGAGACTGAGGATTCTCTCTCTAAGAATAGATATGACTAATCATAATCACAGAGACAATGGATGTCTAGTTATCAGTGTGTGGAGTTCTGTCTGCTGTTGGAAACATCAAATGATTTATGTATGTAGGCTAAGTAGGAGTAGTAGTTGTTCAAAAGAGGCAAGGAGCAAGGAGGAGTGGATGGAGAGAAAAAGGAGGAAAAGAAAAAGGAGGAGGGAGGGGAGGAAAGGAGAGGGAGTAAGAGAAGAATGAGGAGTAGGAAGAAGGAGGAGGGGAGGACGAGGAGGAGTATAGGAGGAGGGGAGGATCAGGAGGAGGAAGCAGCAGGAATAGGACAAGGAGAGGAGAAGCAATGAAACAGAACGTGGGGGGGGGGGGGAGATTTCATAGAATATCTTCCAACTCTTAATGACTTAAATACCGTATTGCGTTATAGTCGTCGTCAGAATACTTCAGCCCTTTTTCAGCCTTCTAGTTAATGAGCGTGTGGGCGGGCACATACCATAGATAAGATCGCGGCCAATCGGATTACAGATACGCATCGCGTAAAATTGCTTAAAGTAACGCTATCAGCGAGGTTACATTTACTCTACAACGCGCCACGTGTTTACGCTTGTACGCAGTTGTCACAGAAAAAAGTGCCGAAGTATTCTGACGACGACTATAATCATGATAATAGTTGGCAATTGTTACACGGATACATTGCCAATAAAATGCAACATTCACAATAATTTAGTATTTACAAACAACGTTTATTTTTTAAATAAATATAATTAATATATTACACACATTCAGACCCAGCTCTTCCTCCATTCCCCAAGATATTGCTATAATAATGACTTGACTTCAATTTGATTAGGTCACGCTACAAAACAAGTACGAATGGCTCATTTACGTATAAATTGACTTTTACGTAGACTTTCACGATAGGCGTCAAGTAATATTTTGCATCACCATATACTGGCGCGTAGAGTGATACGCTCCCGGGGTACGCTCTGTTCTAGACAAAGGGACGTTTTCTCGTACTAAACACGGCTTTATCTTAAAACCGTGTCTTACTAAAACTCGTGTCTTAATTAAACGTGAATTTATCTTTTAAAAGACGAGTTTAACAAAACCCGATTTTAAACTCCGCAAATCTCGTTCCCAGAGTGGTCGTGTATATAGCGACCGAATTCCTTAAATGCACGTGTATTTGTAAGACTACACGATCTGCATGTCAGCTTGCACCGGGCACGGTTGAGTAATCAATCAAGGCGTCCAATTGATGAATCTGTAGACTGTATAGTATGCTAAAATCTTGTCAAATCAATGGCAAGGCCTATCGTTCATAAATTACAAGAAACATATTCTAATCTAACTAAGCGATTGCTCATGACAAAGGCAACATCTGATATTCTGACGGTTTCGAATATTGCCTGATTAAAGCACCAGTGTTCACCCGTGTAAGGGGAATTTCCAGCGATACACATCCATTACGATTAATGGCGCTGGTCACAAGTTACTTCCGATCGGAATGCGAACATAACACTAAATAAACCGTGTGTTTTTGTGTGACATGTCAGTCACCAGATAAAGGTGATCAGAGAAGCTAGTCGGATAGTACTATTTTTCCGGACACCAATGTGTTCGATGTTTCTAAGGACCTAAAGAGTACACTGTATGTCTGCATACACTGTGGTGTCTTCATTTGCATGGTAAGTGGATGGTCGTATAGATGAATCTGTCGTTGTATCAAGATCTAATTCTGCATAAGTGAGACCTTCATCCGGGGTATCGAATGTGCGGGACGTGACCTTCGACTGACGAGACAAATTCTCATAATGATCCGAATCGTCGGTACCATCTGCTATGGCATTACCAAGTTCTGCTGCACTATTCCGAAGTGGGGATGATTTTTGTTTCCGGGGCTTTTGTATCGGATTAACTGACTTATGGGCATGAGCTTTGTCTATTGAATCTGGAGCGTTTACAACGGCATATTCCGCCGTTATAGAACAATCACGATTGATGGTTAGCTCGTAGTCGAGTTTAGTTGGAAATGGGCTCGTCTTGTTTCGCTTTCGCCAGAGCACGACAACTATCATCACAATCACTATCAGAATTACCCCGCATACAACCGCAACAACGTGTAGAACAAAAGATTGTTTCTTAGATGAAGAAGATGCATCGGAATGAGGATGAACTACACTTGTTGTTGCTTTATCAGAAGTTGCTGATATGTTGAATTCAAATTGTGTTGGTGCTACCTTGGTAGACGGACCATTAGCATGATGAGTAGTGGGAGAAAGACTCGAGGAAGGGGGTGATGTTGTAGCTGCCGTTGGAGTGGTAGTCGTGGCTGCAGTAGTCGATGGCGATTTTGGCTGTAGAATTATGGAACAGCTCCTTGGTTCGCTGAAGGCTGGGTGTAACATGACACACGTGTATTCAACACCGTTGTCCTCGTTACCGAGAGTGACTGTCCGTTGCAATGAATATCCATGCACGGATTCATCCAATTTTGTGTTCTCCCGTAACCAACATAATTGTGGTGGTACCGTCGCATCTTTTACTAGGCAACGCAATATTATGTCCTCACCTACGGAATAGTCAGATATCGGAGTATATCCATGCCCGGTGGTTACCGCGACGAAAATCTCGCATATAGGTGAATCGGCTGATGGCAGCTCACCGTACGTGACATTGAGTGTTCCAGAACTTGATATATGGGGGAAACCATTCTGATTATACCCACATCGGTACGTTCCACCGTCTTCAAATATCGTACCCATTATTGTTAGAGTACAGATGTCCTTATGTAAACCCCGTTCGCAATCCACGGAAATACGTTTCTTAATTGTTAGGGGTAGATTTGAATAAATAATTTCGTCAGAACTTAGATACAACCGACGATTGTGGTGATACCAAAGGATAGGGTAATCATCCCGAATGTGTATGAGATCACAAACCAAGGTTGAGGTCTGTCCGAAGTAACCGTCTACAACACCAATAGGGGCATGAACTTCTTGAGACAGTACCGATTGATTCTGCAACATACAGAAACACACCATTGCATACACGACACATTGAGCCAGATGGCGCGTCGTCCATTTCGGTTCGAAATTGATTTTCTTGGTTGTCATGATGATACGAGGCGAGTCGCTAAATCGAAGTGAATTCAACTTACTCCATAGATTCTAACGACGTGTCATTGTTTCGCAATTAGTTCATTACGAATATAAACATACTCCATTACTAAATATAGGCTATTGGCGGATGTGCCGGATACTACAATAAAGAAGATATACCGAAGCCTTTTCCGAGCGCTGTATAAAGTGCAACATAACCCACAGCCGGAAGACCATGAAAACGGGAAGTGGTATATGCTGGTACAATTGCCAATTCAAGTCATAGGCCTAATACCTACCACAAGCAGTGTCGTTACCCAAAGAAGATTTCTTGTGCAGTACCAGCATGCTTCATTTTCATCACATGACCACTGATTTCTGTCACCAGTGTCTATTGGTTCCCATTGACATTACAGTGCAAGGAAAGGCTTGTCATGCTGTTAAACGAGGGTCTTTAAGAAAACCCTGCTGCAAGTAGGACAATTGATGTGACTTCAATTTAGTCCTCTGTTGTTTTTCTTAACCTTGATTTTTTGAATAAAATATTTGGTTGGGATTCAACTTCTTTTCATATCTGTGACGTCAGACGGCCTCCAGCTGTTAATTACTTCAACACATGTTTGGCACTGTTTGTTTTGGGAGAGAAGCCCTGTTGCCAGTGTAGTGTTGCCTGAGTGTTGCTAAGCATGCTGGGATGCACAAGAAATCTTCTTTGGTTGTAACCGATATAAAGACAAGGTTTAGAAAATATCACTAGTGATGTTTCAATAACAACTTGATGTGACTAAAATTTTCGGTTGGCCGATAATCATGATTATTATATGACGTACGTCCAGTGAAACACCGTTCATCCATCCTTGTGCAGTGACGTCAGAATAACGAGTATTATGTTTTTGATAGTTTTTAGTTAACATATTTTAATTAACATATTTGAATATTAGATGTATTTTAAACAATACATTGATGTATCCTATAAATCATTATTGGAATCTCATGCATTTTTTTTTTAGTTGAAAATCAAATTCCTGTTCGAAAGTGGCCAAAGTAGGATTCGTACTCTTGTTACTGTATTCATGGTATTGGTCATTTATCGAGAGTTAATGGGTGACATTTAATGGGGAGAAGTGTATTTGATAGAGGACTAATAGGGCTTACAGAGAGTCCATTTAAAAAACCACATGGGATATATTATAACAAGTTGCCATTATCATATTAGTATGAGATACTAAACATTCAAGATGAATTTAAAAGTCTTCCAACTTATTTTATAGATGCTGAAATCAAATTGTCATCCTATGTTTCCTAGTAGTAATAGGTTAAATAGCAATCAATATATGGTATTTCTCGATGTGATAAAATGATACATCCATGATGATATCGTTAATTAACAAATATTGCGGCACTTGAAAGTTGCAGAGAGGCTTTGGTGCAGCAGCAACTCCTTGATAGCAAATACTGACACCACTACTTCATCACTTATTAGATGTAACGTCACCCTCGCCTCTTTTGAGAACAATGACCTTCAATTTTACCAGAAGTAGCACACTTTCAGCGTTGATTATAGATGTGCTGATATCTAAAAGTTATCTGACGTCGGAGCCCGCCGTTTGGCTGGGAATGACTCATTTGGTTCCTTCCATTGCAATGTTCCCGCGCATCATATATATTGTTGAGGTCCCGCATTGCTTTTTAAAATTCAAGATAAACAAAATGATAGCACGATCAAAGAGCAGTCCATGCCTGCCTATGTTTGTAAACATAACATGATTGTTACCTCATGGCTGAAATCATGATTGTTTGTTTGTTTATGAAGAGCTGATGCTTTTGATGTCAGCGTACACTGTAGCGTCTGGATTCCTCGGCGGCATTCTTGCCTGGTCTGATGCTGCATCAGTACTAAGGTCCAAATCGGCGTACATCAGACCATCATACAACGCGCCTATAGGGTCATGGGCAGTGGTATCGTCTTCGTTCGACGGCACTACGTCTCCAACATGAGGAAGATTTTCGTAATGTTTACCTTCCGAAACAACTAATTCTGTCTGGCCTCCGTTCTTTGGTTTCCTCTTGTCTGGAGTAGCATATAATAGTAATAGTGACAAGTCAGTTTCTTTGTCAGGGCTTTCATTCTGCATGGGGGCATCCCGGGTGTCATCCCGCGTCGTTGCATACAGAGGGTTGTTGATGGGTTGGAGTTCATGTCCTGGGCTGGGAGAACCCACAGAGGCGTAGGTTGCGTCATTGACAGTAATCATGTTGGCTAATGCTGTGTCTATTTGGTCTGAACTTTTCGGACTTTTACTTTTCCGCAACCAAAAGTACAAAATTACCGCAATGACAATGATGACGATTAATATAAGTATCACCGCGATAACCGCCGGTATAACAATGTTTGATCGTGGGGAAGGTGTATTATTGCCCTGATTGCCCGTTGTATACCTTGATGGCGGTGTCGATGGTATCATTGGCGTTGTTTGGACAGGCGATGTGGATGACTCTGGTAGAGCGATGAAGGAGCATCTTCGGGGTTCTCGTAAGGCCGGATGGGTCATGGAACATGTAAATACCACGCCTGTATCATTTTCAGATAATGTATAGGTTGTAATACCTGGTGGATTTGAGTATAGACGAATAGTGCTTCGTGTCCAATGAAGAGTTGGTGTTGTAAAGGGTCCGTCATACACGGTGCAGCGTAGAACAATTGTGTCATCTACATTTAGTTCACTTGTCATTATTACAGGCGACGATCTTCCATCGCCTGATTTTTTGAATAGTTCACAAGATGGTGAATACTCCGTCGGCAACTCACCTTGGGAAACTGAAAGATAAGTTTCTCCCTCGAAGAACAGCGATACACGGTATCCACATTTATACGTACCACTGTCTTCTAAGGTTAGATTTCGTATATTCAGAGAGCAACTGGACTGCAATCGATTGCATACAACCCGTAAACGATCACTTAAATCCACTGGTAACTCGTCATTTATAATTTCATTTCTACTTAAATAAAATCTTCTGTCACGATGATACCAAATGATCTGGTAGTTGCCGTCATCTATACGGTCGAGATTGCAGTTGAATGTAACTACGTCTCCATCATAACGATAGCTTGTTAATTGTGCTGTAACCATTATAGCGCTCTGTCGTGTACATACAAACAACAAAAACACAAATGGTAGAGATAATCCGCGGTTCCACCAGATCAACCTCTTGAAACCTGTTCTGAAAGAGCATCTTGTAGCGTAAGAGTAAGATATCATTGTAAAAAGACATTCATCTACCGGCGATACAATTGTATTTGAAGGTTGATGATATTGTTTTGAAGATGTAATAATGCTTACGTCATACTCTGTTTCGGTATGGCGATATTATAAGTAACCCAGCATCCGGGTATCATCCAAACCCCGGAAGTGTTCTTTCCTTTACAGAAATGATGACAATTATTACAACATTAAACGTCCTGAGCATGCGAGGTTAGGCTAAATGAAGACATGAGCGCAAGAAGTCAATAAGTCCATATTTGACATTTTGAGATACAGGCATTTAAAGTTTACAAAATATTGTAGGAATCAACGTACGCGTAAAAATTCAATTTGGCTGTTACTTGGTGAGTATATAGGTTATGTCTCTGGGATTTATATTCTGCACAAAATTAGTATTTGCATTGTTTATTGATCAATATTAATCAATTTATATATTTTGGACTTACGCACTTCTTGCGCTCACGTTGGCACCATAGGATTTGCACAGAGTTTTTTTTTATATTACCAATTCATAACAAATCTTATATAAAATAATACAAACCTTGAACAAGTAATACTAACATTTATAGTGTAATTCAATGAAATTGGAAGTTAGTTTGGGTGAATTAGTCCCCTTTTTACCATGGATACTGATAGTAAAGACAAACAGGAAAATCACAGGAAAATTGGCTCTATTTTGTGGAGTTACACACAGTCGTTTATAGCATAAAACCTATTTTATTGATAAAACGACATATTTTCCCCATTTAAGTTGTTTAATATAGTGGGCCATTAACGAATTAATATATTTTGACTTTTAATTTAAGTGCAACAAAAATGTATGTTTTGTGCAGTAACATTGATAATTTACTTTGGTTCATGTTTTAGAAACACCATAATGGGTGGACTTACATACTTCTTGCACTCACATTGGTGACAGTGCTAAATGGTACCCCCTGAAAAACATATTTAAAAGTCTCAAATTTAAGAATCAGTAATATTTCCATGTTTCTTACCCCTAAAGCAGCCCAAAACCATGTTTAACTCAATTTGGCCAAAAATGGACTTATAGACTTCTTGAGCACACGTCTTCAAATAGTCTTATTTCACCGAATCACAGTACACACGAAAGAATAAAGAAAAACCCCGCAGTCTCAGACAATCAATTTGAAATAGTCGGTGCCTGCAAGAATGTACCCAGTAGTGATTCATGGGTTCATGGGTTCCCAGCTCATCTTCAAAAATCATAGCGATATATTAGGGGGAGGATGGGGCAACTGCAATAACAGAAATAGTGGTATTAGACCAAAAATGTCTAAGAACTAGAAAGAATGTGAATTATACCGAGTCATGTTTTATTGACACTAACAATTAATTTTCAAAATCAATTTTACAATTTTGATTAAGTTTTTGCAGGTGGACCAGTTGCCCCATACCCTTGAACCACTTGCCCCAACAAATGACTCAGCACTTTGTCGAGATCAAACATTATTTAAGCACGCCTGTGACGTAATGAAATGTACGCCAAAATGTTTTTAAAAATACCACCATTTGTCATAATAATCAATAACTCCAAAACATTTCAGAAAAAAGGCAAAACTGCATTTTTGTTTTTAGCCATTACGCAGTTTTCTGTAGCCAGCGAGTATCTTTGAATTCGCAATTATAACGGCATTCGGGTCCTATATAGACGAGTGTCTTCAGATAAAACAAGAAGTGGGATACTTTGTTATTTGCAAATTCATAAACTAATAACTCTACCAAATTAATACCCGTGATAATGATTTAAGTTGATTATTTTGATCGCAAATCCAAACCACCAATGTCCCAAGTTAGCAACATGCGCCATTTTACGGTCGTTACAGCCATGGTGTTAATCATATTTCGGGAAGTTCCTGAGCACACTACAATATAGCACCCATGCAATATGCACTTAGCATCTTAAGATGACTGTACTGCATGTATATATTAACTGACGGATATCTATTAATCATATAAAGTACATTAAACATAATCTAAATCCATCTTCATAAATCGCCCATACTATCTGTGAATTTTCAATCAGTCACTCAAGGAGGTGGCTTCAAAGATCTGGAGAATATCACATGTGTAAATACCCTAAAGTTGCAAATGTTTTGGAATGTAGAAGGTAAGAATAAATCTCAAGTTTCAACATAGGCCGTAAGTCGTAGTGGTCAAAAGAAAGCAGTATGCCCATACAATTACAAAATCCTTCATTTCGGACCAGTTGCCCATAGGACCAGTTGCCCCATATTCCCCTATCATTGCCATATGCATAAACCAAACATTTAGATTGCCGACTGTTTCGGTTGAGTCGTAATAATTGTAGGGGCAAATTTAACTAAAATCGAATAGTGCATTCACGTGCGTGAATATTGCGTCACGTTATAGGTCTACTGATGACGCGAGCTTTGACACACAGCGCCCGTGCCAAGATCTCATATTTAAATGCGCCAAAACAATTCCATTCCATTTCACAAACAAAATCGATGTAAACATGGTTTAGATCACATATGGTCACATTTATTAAGTTGGGACCCTATTGCGTCACATGCATACATTTGACAAAAAATACATGTGATAATGCTCTAAGCCTAATAACTCAAAAAATATAAATCCAAAGTGTGCAAAAGTATACATTGTTAGAAAGCTGAGATATCTAGGATTGTGAATAGCGATGTGGTCATCCCAAAACCGGCAAAAAATATCGCATGGCAGAACTCGCAAATGTACAGACAGACCTACCTATGTCTCTTAAAAACAGGTAAATTGGGGGCGCCCGTCCCCCCCCCCCCCCCCCCCTGTATCCACTGCGTAATGTACAAGGACTCGAGGATTAGGCCTAATATAATTCGATTGCCATAGTTTTATCAACAACAAAAACCTGTGACAATCGAATTTGATTGTCATAGTTTTTTTCTTTTTGAAAAAACAAGTTTCTTGGGCGATAATCTTGGTTATCAAAACTGTGACAATACGAAAATACCAGGTTTATCTCTTCTATTGTGCAAGTGCCATAGATGTCTTGGAGGCTGCGCCCTCAATTTTGATATAACTGAGATTTATGCATGTTTACAATTGTATTACATGTATGAACTTGCACTTGTAAGGATTAAGAAAAATCGGCACTCTTGGTACAACAAAACATCAATTCAAATATTCTGATCTACGGCTAGATCAGAATTTCACACAAGTAGTTGGGAAGGTTTTCCATTCCCGGTCCGAGGCTGACACAGGGAGTTATATACCAAAATGTTTTTTGAAGTTGGTAAAATTAAAACCTATAGTGGACATCCGTACCAACTTGTGTGGTTGATTGACATTGACCTTGATTTATGGCAGAATGTCACATGTGTTTCAATGTGTTTTAAAATAATGTATGCTCCCCAGCTATAAAGCTCTATAAACAGCCACAATATAAATATGCTGGGCACGTGATTTCATGAGTGGCAAGAGCAAAAATGACCATTATTATCTTGAATTCTGAAGTTTGCGTATCCCTTTAAGAGCATGTGCTTTTGATGTCAGCGTACACTGTAGCATCTGGGTTCGTCGGCAGCATTCTTGCCTGGTCTGACGCTGCATCTGTAGGTAGGTCCAAATCGGCATACATCAGACCATCATTCGACGCACCAGTGTCATGCGCAGTAGTATCGACATCGTTCGACGGCACGACTCCAACATGTGGTACATTTTCGTAATGTTCACTTTCTGAAGCAACTAATTCTGTCTGGTCCCCATTCTTTGGTTTCCTCTTGTCTGGAGTAGCATATAATAGTGACAAGTCAGTTTCTTTGTCAGGGCTTTCATTCTGCATGGGGGCATCCCGGGTGTTATTCCGCGTCGTTGCACACAGATGGTTGTTGATGGGTTGTAATTCTTGCACTGGGCTGGAATCCCCCACAGAGGCGTAGGCTACGTCATTGACAGTCACTATGTTGGCTAATGCTGTGTCTATTTGGTCTGAACTTTTCGGACTTCTCCTTTTCCGCAACCAAAAGTACAAAATAACCGCAATGGCAATGATGACGATTAATATAACAATCACCGTGATCACCGCGGGTAAAACAATGTTTGATTGCGAGGAAGAAGTATTATTGCCCCGATTGCCCGGGGTAGTATATGGCGCCGTTGAGGAGGGTGTCGATGGTATTGTTGCCGTTGTTTGAGCAGAAGTCGTGGGTGGCTTTGGTAGAGGAATGAAGGAACATGTCATTGGTTCTGTTAAAGCCGGATGGGTCATAACACATTCGAATATTGCCCCAATATCGTCCTTAGATAGTGTATAAATTGCATAACCTCGGTTTGAAGGCAGTATATCAGTATCCCGTGTCCATTGAATAGACGATAGCGCTATAGGTCCATTTACCACTGTACAGCGTAACCGCATGGTGTCACCAACACTGATTTCGTCTGAAGATGATATTGGAGTTTGCTCTTCGCCTTCCGCACCGATAAAAAATTCACAACTTGGAGAGAAATCAGCGGACAACTCACCTTGGGTTATGTTCAAGTGATAAACGTGTGCAATAGCCTTTGAAATCAAACCTTTGGCTAAGTTTCCACAATTATATGTCCCTTTGTCTGCCAGTGTTAAATTGTTTATTTTCAGCGAACACAGATTAACTCCATCTTTATTGCAGGTGACGGATAAACGATCTGTGATATCTTTGGGTACTCTACCAACTTGTATAACCTCGTCATGACTAAACGTAAATTGACGTTCGACATGAAACCAGTATATTTGGTAGTACAACTTGTATTCGTTTAAGTCACAATGCAATGTTACTTCGTCTCCAAGATAACCGTACACATTCATTATTCCCGTTTCGTCTGTGTCTTGTGATGATAAGACCATTGCTATCTGCCATGTCTGCCACATGCAGAAGACATACACGGCTTTTGTCCGCGACATACCTGACATAGTAAAGCTATAGTGAACACGATGTGCGGATCCTGTTTGGACTAAATAGCGGTGCGCCAGATGCCATATTGTGACAATAACATAGGGGCCTGTGGTATCTCTTACTTGATTACGTGTGTTGCAACACCGTGTTTAGTTGCAAGTACCATGAGCCTGTATTACACGATGCGTTTCCGGGTAGATTGATACAGGACTCATGGTTATCTGGCCGACCATTGGTAGGCCCTACATTTGCAATTGTATCCTGTCCTGAGATACCCTGAATCGGAGGTATATGTACCTGCACACTGGGCCTACGGTCATCGAACTTTTATGGGGCCTACTGGGCCTACTACTAGTAGCGAACTTTTATGGTTTAAGTCATATCTACATGATCTAAGCAACAGGTTCCAGACTGTCAATGTAATCAACTTTGTCTGATTTTCAACCTATCAACATAGGAATTCCTCAAGGTTCTTAGGACCTTTACTTTTCATCATGTTTGTAAATTGTTTACCAAATGCTGTAGATAAATGTAAGACAGTAATGTATGCTGATGATACTTCATTAATGTGTAAAGCTAAAAATAGTGTTGATCTCCAAAATCAATTAGAATCATGTTTAAGCACAGTAGTTAATTGGTTCAAAGCAAACAAGCTTACCCTGAATGTTGATAAGACTAAATTCATGATATTTGGTAGTAATAAGATGCGTGAGAGGTTTCAAGAGGTACAATTAACCTACACTAATAACATCATTGAAAAGGTAGATGAATTTAAATACTTGGGCGTAAAATTAGATAGCAATTTGTCTTGGTCAGCTCATGTTGATTATATGTGTAAGAATGTCTCTAAAAGAACAGGTATCATCAAACGTATAATGAAACATTTTCTTCCAAATCAAACTATTGTAATGTTATCAAATACTCTTGTTATTCCTCACTTTGATTATGGAAGCACAGTTTGGTCAAACTTTTCTGCTGAATGTCATAGAAAATTACAGGTTCTTCATAATAATTTAGCCAGGATAATACTTTCAGCTGATATAAGAACACCAACAAATGATTTAATGGATGCACTTCAATGGGTTAAACTGAATAAAAGATGGCATAATAACCCTTTACTAATTGTGTATAAATGTTTAGGGAGCACATCAAAACTCGACCGCGCGGAAACAGGTGTTCCAACTTCCAGAATGCGCACCACCATGCCAATGCCCTGCGTCTTTAATAAGGTCTAAGGTCGTGTGTCACAACTCCTGAGTCAAGGTCAGATGTGGTCTTCTTCAATAGGTAGTCTACCAGTATCTCAAATAGGAATGAAGCTAAGACATCACCTTGTAGCACTCCAGTAGAGACAGCAAAAGGATCTGAGATCTGAAAAGGATGCTGCCATCTACCATCACAGCACTTCTCGAGTTGTTGTACAGCACACCCATGACATCGACAAGAGGTTTTGGTATTCCGTAATGTCGCAGCACTGCAAACATGACTTTCCTGTTTATTGAGTCGAAAGCTTTCTTGAAGTCTATGAGATGTAACTGATGGTCCTTGAACTCTTCCATAATACTCCTGAGGATATGGATTTGCTGTGCACAGCTTCTTCCAGGACGGAAACCAGCCTGGTTGTTTCTCAAGATTGGGTCGACATGATCTCTAATTCTGTTTAGCAGTATATTGATACACCTTGGCTGCAATTGACAGTAGCGATATTCCATTACGAAAATGTACCACATGTTGGAGTCGTGCCGTCGAACGATGACGATACTACTGCGCATGACACTGGTGCGTCGAATGATGGTCTTATGTATGCCGATTTGGACGTAAAACTCGTCATAGGAGCGATTTAATCGCAAAGGGACCTTAGTATGTTTTCAGCATAACGCTGGTGGTCCATTGGTTGGGTGGTTTTAGGGTAGTGTAGACTTCCATGGACAACATTGACCAAAGCTTCAACGCCATCTTGGAGTGCTTCTGATGTGATTGCACAGTCAAGACCTGCAGCTTTTGTTGGGCCTCATTTGACTAATTGCTTCCCGAGTCTCTTCAAGTGTAGGAGGGTTAATTAGGATTGGTAGATCCTGAGCAGCAGGTGATGGTAGTTTGGCCGCTGTCATTATTTAGCAATGAACTGAAGTACTTCCTCCATTCGGCAAGCAGGTCTTTGTCATTTTTGGGGATAGTACCATCTCTTTTCTTAACCTTGACACTGGACTTTCTGTTTTTCCCAGAGAGATCATAGATGATTTTCCAAGTGGTGGAATAGTCGCCCTTTGACTCAGCCAGTTGAAGATCTTCCATTTGTTTGTTGAGCATGCATGATTTGTCTGCTTTGTATGAATCATTCAAATGAGCATTAAGCTTTTTCCATCGTTCCCTGGATTGCCGTGACTTTGAGAGAAGGTGGCGTCTTTTTGCCTCATCTCTGTCAGACTTTAGCTTAATGGTCATGCCGGTCACCCAGGTTGGCATGCCATGAGCTTCGTGTTTGCCAACAACTTTCTCAGCTGCTTCTGACACTGCTTTCTCAAACTGTTAAAGCTTACTCTCAGTTATTGGTGTGGATGTGTCGTTGCACTTGAGGATTTCGAATCTGTTTGACAGCTCAATCTGAAATAGCTCTTTCGTGGCAGCATTCTGCAGCTTTTCCCAGTCAAACCTCGGTCTCTTGCAGGGTTTCCCTTTGGTGGATCTTAGGCTGCACTTGAGCTTGATGCTGAGGATCCGGTTATCGGAGTCTATTCCATCGAGTTGTAGGCTCTGCAGTTCCGTAAGGAGTTAGTCCACTTGCTGTTTATTAGAATGTGGTCCAGCTGATGTTTTGACCCTGCTGGGTGCATCCATGTCCAGGGCCGACGTCTGGGTTGAGGAAATCTCGACTGTGCGGGACGAAGTTTGAATTCCTCGCACATACTCACAAGCCTCTCTCCATTACATGAGTCATAAAACAGTGAGGTCCAACAATATCGGGGTGTGATGAGTGGCTGTCTGATCCCCTCTGGCATTGAAGTCTCCCAACACCAAATGGATATAATGAGGTTTCACCTGCTCAAGATGGTCCTCCAAGCTGTTGTAGAACTCGTTCCTATCATCAGGTGAAGCACCTGCAGTTGGAGCGTAAATGGATATAATGGTGAGTACTACCATGGAACGTAGCAGTGATAACTCTAGTCTAGTGCTGATGGAGTTCACACTTTGTAGACACCTGTGTCTGTATTTTGACATTAGAATGCCCACACCTCCCTGACGCTGATCTGTGGCCGAGTTATACATTAGGACCCAGTTCCTGTCATCAGACCATAACTCATCGGGGTTGTTAGAAGTAATCAGGCGATGTTCCTGTATACCACTTATATATGTCAATACCTGCATTTGCACAGCCTACAAATAATTGGTGTACCTTCGCTTGTTGGTATAGGGTACGCACGTTGTATTGAGATGCAACAAGAGGTTTGAAGGCATATAGACGAGGCTTCTCAGGACCAACAGTTCGTGATGTTGTGCCGATTTCCCGCTGGCATGTCATAGAGTCATTTGTTGACAGCCGCCCAGCTACCTTCGAGGTTATAGTACTTGGTTTTCTCTTTGTGGTTTTCGTAATCGAATTGGTGCCAGATTATTTTGGCCCGGTCTGGCAAGCTATACGGGTGATTAGCCCTGATTAGCCTTGGCCCGGGGGCACTATTTAATTCATAGTTGGAAACTATTTAAGGGAGTAAATCAAAACTCGACCGCGCGGCAACCGCCGGTTCCGCCCGATTGGACCGCATATCATTGTTTAGAACAATAGAAACCGGCTACAACCGAACGGAACCGCACGGAACCGGCGGTTGCCGGGCGGTCGAGTTTTGATGCGCTCCCTAACCAATACTTTGGAAACTATTTAACCCATAGTAGGGAAACTAGTTAACCCATTATAGATGGGAAGCTATTTAACCCATGATAGTTGGGACTATTTATTGTATACCATAGCTGACAAGACAATGATCAGTAGCACCATGGAAGTAACAGTTACTTCCATGATAGTACCCAGAGCTACTCCAATAGCCCAAGGCCTACTGGTCAGATTGCCCCCAGAGCTCCGTCTGTAACCAAAAGCAGAAGTAGATGGATAGATTGAGTACAGGATGACCAACTTGAGAATACCTCTGAAATAATTCTAGCCCTACCAGAAAACACGGCACCCAATAGTATTGCCCTGTTCTCCCGCAGTTTAAGGAACAATTCCAGCCGGAACTCAACTCACAAAGGCTCTATAATACTTCAGGTATTAACCCTACCTACCACACCCAGATTGATCACCTGCACTCAACTCTGCTTTCAGGCGTCAGCAGACGCTCCCGGTGCACTCGCTGGCTGTACCGTCTGGGATGGAATATTGTGCACCACGGTTAGCGGTGGTCATGACATTAATAATACCATTCTACATGCTCTATGTGGACTAATGCTGAATCTCTATGGATTATTGCCCAATGATAACATTAGGTCTATCAGTAAATGTACTCGACCGGCCATATATCACCACACCAGATCATTTCGTCCCTATGTTCATGATGAAGTACTTGGGTGGAGGCTCATAGCTATCCCTAGGTAACTATAAGCTCATAGGTATATTTAGGTATTAAACTGGGCTCATAGATATCCCTATTAACTATAGGCTCATAGGTAACTGGGCTCATAGATATCCCTAGTTAACTACAATACCGTAGGCTCATACGTATTCTTAGGTAACTGGGCTCATAACTATCCTTAGTTAACTATATAGGCTCATAGGAATAGGCCTATTGTAACGAAATTGGGTTTTCGTATTTTTGTTATCATTACCAATAAGCTTATTACTTCAAGGCCTACGATTTTAACAAGAAAGTCTGATGATCTAATAGGTTTAATTTACTATGCTACAACTATCAGTGATGGAAATCAGTTCAATTATCAACTATAATAAGTAGTGTTTACAAGGGATTTATAAGCCAGAAATAGTCCGATCACAGAGCAGAGCAGAATTCTGCACCCATAATGAACCATATTTACAGTGCCAAAAACGTAGTCATTTATGAATCAGATCTCACTTTGTCAGTTCATACTGAGTTCAAGTAAAATACATAGAATACTTACAATAACTAATAGTAAAAATACATTGTATAAATCGAATGTTACAGCATGTTTTGTAATCAAAATTCCTCCACATAATGATTATAGCAAAAAAAAGTATTCAACCGATGATAGCAAAATTATACATTGTTGGAAAGCTCTCAAATAGGGGAATTCGAGAATGCCGTTTAAATCAGGATAGGGTGCATACCCCAAAAGATATACTCGTAAACTCTAATAAATATGAAATTTAAACGTTTGTGCTCATTTACGTATGACTTATAGCACGAGGCAGCGTAGCTGCCGAGAGCTATAAGGAATTAATAGCACTCATCGACAGTGCTAGCATTAGTGATGATTTATGTGGCAGAACTCTGCTGTACAAACCCCTGCACAGTAGGACACTGATAGAACTTAGAAGTTTTGATTCGAGCAACACTGATCAAGATAAACAATCATCTACTAAACACACACACACCCAGTTGGGATATAATAAAACAGGTTATTTACGATGTCAAATTTACAGCACTCTGAAGCTGTACGATAAGTGAAATTTGTGGAACTCTGGACTGGCTGTGTATGTGCTATTAATCTTGATATAGTATTTTTCAACAAGTTACCATTGACAACTATTATGTTCTGATATGGGTAACTAATATGCACAGTAACATTATGATTGGTATGATCGATATTTTTTTAACATTCTTAATCACAACATGTTACCATTAGGTCCTATCTAAATTCCAATAGCATATTTGGATTCCTTGTGAGATTACCGTTCAGAAAATATATACTTTTTATGGAATAGAACAAGTAGTTATTGCGATATGCTAATTCGAATCTCAGATAGTGTAAAATGTAAAAATCTGTACATGCAACGGTAAGGGTGGCGAGTTCAAAACACATGGCCATAACCAATGTAAGTCACGGAGGACAGGAGAAATGCAGCGAATCTTGGAGAGAGTTAACAAGTCGAGCAGCTGAATTTTGTATACGTTGAAGTTTCGAGATCGGGTGTTTCAGGGAGAGCAAAATAGCAGACTGTTACAATTATCAAGTGGACATGTCACAAAAGCATGGATTAGTCTTTCAGTCGTTGGTTGATCAAGATATCGACGAATTTGACCCTTTCTTGTAAAGAGCATGAGAGGCCGCAAGACAAATGTTATTGACATGAACATTCATCATAAGATCATTTTGAAGTGTAATGCCAAGATTGCGGACATTAGAAGCTGGTATATGAATTCTCAAGTATAATATTGGTAGCTAACATACATAGCACTTTAATTCAGCCAGATAACAGCGTCATGTTGCTGGTTATATGCTTTGTTGACTTTCCAACAACTGAGAACAATACAAAGTCAATAACCAATCTATAATTGTCTGTTACGCATTTCACCTACACACAAATTGTGAAAATGCTCAATAAATGTAAACCAAGTTGCACTCTTTTAATCATATTTTCTCTCATTTATCTCTGTCGAGAAGTTAAAAGACATGGTTGGAAAGTAGAAGATTTCTGCTTTCAATCAAATGTAAATTTTATATAACAGAGAACTATTTGACCTATTTTCTCATGTGAGACAAAATTGGTTCAAGATATTTCATGTTCATCCCTGATTCTACACAATCGAATGACTCAACTCTAATTGGTTTATTTTTCATCTCTAAATCCTCTAACCTTCCTTTTGACCAATCATTATGACTTTTACTGACATGAGAATAGAGTCCCTGCTCTCCTAATCAGAACTTAAATCGGCCATCGGGTCGCAAAGTTACAACATTTAGGGATCGTTTTGGAAGTGCGTATTTGCCGAAAATAGCATTGATGCACTGTAAAACGTACCAAACTAGCACTTTTCACTTTGAGATCCTCCTAACGGTAGATTTTTTTAAAAATACAAATAATATACTAAAAAAAGCATAGGGCCTAACAATATCAGCTTCATTTTACAACAACAACGAAAATTATAGGATATTTGATCGCTGAGCTATGCTTTTTAGACCTTCGAAATCTGATGATTTTAAGGGCAAAAACTGTGAAAGGCAGCGCACAGTTGATTTTTCTTTTAAGTTGCGCTAAGAAATTCATATGTCGGAGAATCATTGATGTTTATTAATGAAATAACACTATTGTTTCTAAAGCGAGATGTAATATGCAGGACTTCAGTTTTGTTGTCATTCAGTATAAGGTCATTAGCTGTGGACCAGGTTTTAATATCTTTCACACAAGCTTCAAGTTTCGATATTGCACACTCTGTCATCATCATTTTTCAAAACAATGTATATTTGAGTGAAATACCATGCGAATCAATGATATCTTCTAAAGGAGATGAATACATCGTGAAGCCTAAAGGTCCAAGTACGGACCCTTGAGGAACCCCGGTGAGGAACACCCTCTTCGGGAACTTGAACGGATGACTCATGACCATTTATTATAACAGATTGTGAACGATGGGTGAAGTATGATTTAATCCATGAAAGCGCAGATCCTATAAATCCATCTTGAGAAACGGTCTTGAACAGAATTCGGTGATTTATGGAGTCGAAAGCAGCAAAGTAGTCCAATAGAATAAGAATGACTTCATGACCCTTGTCCGCAGCGAGGAGTAAGTTATTGTAGACACAGATAAGCGCTGTTTCTGTGCTGTGGTTACACATAAATACGCGCCTTTTTCCGTATAGGTTGTTCTCTGACAAATAATCTTGTATTTAAACATATATACAACTTGTTATGGTTTTCTGGTTTAGGTCTAATAAGTGTGTAATCAAGTAGCCTTATGAATAATCTTGCTCCCCCCTATATGTTATTTTTGTGCGTTTTCAGATTATTTAAAGTATGTTTCATACACTCTAATGCCCCTGGTGAATACTACAGTTATATACCAATCTTTATTGACATACTCATGGCAGAAACATGTGAAATTATTTTAGAAAAGTTTCAAACAGTCATCATGGGCTGATTCCTATAAAAATCCGTAGAGGTCATTATACGCCACGGATGACAAGTGTTTTAAATTGCTTTTTATATAGATTTTTTGATCACCCTGTTTATTTACATCAATCATGTGATCGTTGCCACTGGAGATATATCGACATCCGGGAACTTTATCGCAACCAGCCGCATTCCTGGGAAAACAACACACTGACGAAAACATAGACCGGAAAACTATAAACACACGTTTATTACCTTTTTGGGGTTTAAAATGGATCAAAAAATGGACTCAGATGTACTCGATACGTAAAGCGAGATTATTTTGAACACTCAAAAGGCCTAATTATCCGTATTATCACTTCAAATTGGCCTTAATCGAAGGGTCACCGCTGAGAAACGCCCGGTGACCCAAAATGGCGGCGAACGGAGATCATAATTCTGCATAGATTTTTTTGTTTTGATTTTTCTCGGGGTAGCGAAATAGTTATAATGCAGCCTATCGAGGAGGGTCAGTTGGAATACCTTGAATATCCAGAATATGCGGATATCATGGAACTCTTCGTAGAGACATTGACTGGGACTGTATTTGAATTACGTGTTTCGCCTTTCGAAACCGTGATTTCGGTCAAAGCCAAGATCCAACGTCTTGAAGGTAGGTCTAATCTTTGGCTGTTTAGTGTTTGATGCTTGATGTAATAATTCCCATGACAGCTGTAAACAGCTAAACTGGAATGTTGGTGCAGATGTGACGTAAAAACAGCCAGCCGTCAAAATAAAGTAAAAGTTGTGGTGGGGGCAAAAAATGACAGTTTGCAGACAGTGAGTAGTGACAAATAATAATAATATAAATAGGCACTTATATAGCGCAGAAATACCAGCAAAGGCCTCTAGGCGCTTTACATTAAAAAACAGATACAAGCAATAACAAGCAATAAAAAACAACTACTCATTAAAAAACCCGACATAATAATGCACATTGATAATTAAAACAAAGCATTAAAATGAGTGGACCGGCACTCAACAAGATCTATACAAAAATAAAAACATGCTAAAAGTTTTATAAATACACAATAATAAGTAAAAGAGACTGACGACAAACTTGTAGAAAATACTGACGAATACACGAAACTTGCTGAACATACTGATGAATACACGAAACTTGCAGATAAATTGACGAATACACTAAACTTGTAGAAAAATACTGACGGATACACGATGATCACTTGGTGACGGGCTGGAACATAACTTAGGGTGCATTAAAAACATGGCTGTTGTAGCTTACAGGAAGGCGGCACCATGCAGTGGCTGCATTTGCCGGATGGCTGGTGCTGCAGCAGATCTGAATGCAGCTAGTGATGGGGTGATGTGTAGTACTGCTGCTGCAGGTAGTCTGTTCCAGATTGCAATAGTGTCACTGTCATAATTAACAAATATATTCGTACACTTATTTGTAACGATGAGAAGACATAGCGGAGACAACTTGGCAATCCTGTCTTTCACTTTTCAGGGTGGTTAAATTGATCTGACGGAATAAACCGTATACTAATTTACTAATTTTTTTATAGTAATACTTCATGAATTGACTGTACTTAATTATTACTGTAAAACAAGTTAATTTCGCGGCATCTTTTTTTCGCGAATTGCTAATCATCACTAGTATCGCGGTAACTTAATTTCGCGAATCTAACATTTCTACCACCAGTGTCATCTTTACACACATTAATTCGCGGCAATATAATTTCGCGAATTTGAGCCTCTCGCGAAATTAAATTGCTCGCGAAATTAACTTGTTTTACAGTATTACATTTAGGCCTACGTAATTAGAAAGACAGGGGGGTGCATCGCATGCATGAAGGCTCAAACAAGGGCACTGTGCATCATAAATTGCGTGTGTGTGGCCATATTCCACACGCGTGTACGCTTGGATTACATTTGCGCGCGGAGAAATAAACACCAAATATTTCTCATCAATTTGGAACTGATTTAAATTAAACTATATTATAGTTGGATGTATAATTTAACGAACACATTGAAGCAGCAGCATTTTGCGTACATTGCGTGAAGTGCGCACAACCATGAGCGTTAACATTTCGGCTGTCACGTCCATCTGGTGTTCGTTCAATTTTTAATCATAGTATACTATAGTTCAATCATTTCCAAATTGGTGAGAAATACAAAGTATGTGTTTTTTATCTATTCGCGCACTAAAGTAATCCAAGCATATAAGCGCGATTTTGGCATACGCAAGCGTCACGCATAAAATGACACTGCAACATCGCACGCCCAATTGTACCATGCCAGCGTTTTGCGCGCAACGCTCGCGGCTCTTATCAATCGGTGCTGTAAACAGGTTTCGCCAATTTGGAACTGACTGAACTAAAATCTATACTAAGTGTTGAAGTAAACAATATGCTTGACAAAACCAATATAATACTCGCATATTAATATTTCATCCTCATACAACGGAGGATTTCATCAGAATGGCAATGATCCACTTTGGCGCAAAGAAACATCATCTTCAGAGTTGCCAGTTGGTTTTACTTTTAGAAGTGGATCATAGACGTGACTGAGCAAAAAAGTGATCGTTAAAGAGTTTAAACATGAACGCTCATACTCATAGGCATGTATGTACACACACAAGTACGCACGCATTGGTGAAATTATGACCATACATCATGTACGTGTACATGTAGTATATTAAGACACTTTCTATGAATGGGAAAGTGACGCTCGGATCAAGACATTCTAGGATTGAATATGCTATTAAAACATGTAAATTGCATTCAGAATCCTATGACAGTTCCATTCACGCATATTATGCAAAGAAGTGGGCGGAAAGGGTAAACGTTTTCAAGATTTGTGAGTCGTACTAACAGGTAGCTATGCACCTAGTTAAAGTAGTGATGTGGTTTAATACAAAATCTGAAACTCATTTGATTTCTTCTCAGGTATTCCAATTTCACAGCAGCATTTGATATGGAAAGCAGTTGAACTGGAGGATGACTATTGCCTTCATGATTATGGGTAAGATTACTCAATTTACTCTGATACGCAGACTACTCACTCAGTGTTTTCACTCACCCTACACTACAGGTATACAACTAAGAGTGAATTACCCTTCACTTTTGATTTTCACCCTTCAAAACTTTTCTCAAGAGTGACAAGTGTTGGAAATTCCATTCTTTTCAGCCTAAAACACTACACTGGCACACACACATTTTGGGCATCAATTTAGTTTTCACTCAGTGAAAGTGCTGGATACTACTCCTGGTCAGGTTTTGTTGTGACTCTCCAGGCTATTGACAAAATCGACAATGACATTATAGTAGGTGTAGGCTGTAGGGGGTCATTTTTAGGTCATAGTTTCAGAACATGCTGGCTACTTGATTTTTTGATGAACGAGTTATGATCAAAATACTGTTTTTTTCAAAATGGCAGACTTTTTGTGTTTTTTGGCCGGGGCACCCTGATTTTGTTGTTGAAAATGTTGTCAGTCAGTGGCGTCGCCGGGGGGGGGGGAGGGGGCGATCACACCCCCCCCCCCCCCCCCCCAATATTGACATCGTGACAGTTGAGATTGTCACAAATAAGAGATGTTGAGATATTTGTCAAATAATTATTATTTTGCTCTAAACTGTTTGGAGTTGGAAAACCTTTGGCAGTGTTTCCAACTCGAGTGCAAGCACTGTTTTATAAAACTGAATCCAACATTTCTGTGGATGATGTGGTTTCATTCATTAGAAGGCATCCACATTAAATAGCTTAACACAAAGATGATAACTTTGGCCAATTTAATAAATCAAGATAATAACAATGTTATTTGTATATATTTTTGTCTGACTTATCTCTCCATACAGTATACCTCCCAGTAGTTCTCTCAAACTGGTGCTAGCCATGCGTGGTGGTCCAATCAACACCCGAAGAGGTAAGAAATTGGTTTTTTTAATAAGTGTCGATGAGAGTCTGCAAATCCATTTTGCAACTTTTTCTTAAGAAAGAAATTGGGAGAATCTCATCAAATGATTGTTCAGATTTTGTCTCAGTTTTTCGTATTCTACCAAATTATATGGTGACATAAATTCTCCTCTGAGTTCAGTAAATCAAGGTTTGAAAATGAATCTTGACTTGAAATACCAAGGGGATATTAAAAACGTTTATTTTTAGGAAGCAAATCTTAATTTCCCACCATTGTTTTACATGTTTTTATTTACAAAACGGCCGATTATCCCTTTTATAGCCTAAATTTTCCTCAAAAATTAAGATTTTGTCTGAAGGAGCTTCCTGGTATTATGGATGTGATTGTGACCTTGAAGTGAGTATCACGCTTGGGAGGTTTACACACACGTAACACTTAGGTCATCTATTTCCTCCTTTTTGTCACTGTATTAGTCATAATTGCCATCAAAAAGGTTAAAAAATGACGAACTAATCATCGCATTATGTGGATAAACCTGCCGGCTGCCGCCATTAAGGTGTCTTGCCAAATAAACATTGCGACAGAGTTTCTATTTTCTTTTCTATTTTCTTTTCAGCAGCGATTGTGATAATTTGCGATCACTTTGAACTATGCACATGTGAAACTAACGGTAAAAATTAAAATAAATGTGTCACATAGTAAAATACACAGAAAAATACATCCCTACCTGAAATTGGAATCCCGGTTTTCCCCCACCATGAATAATCCTATTTGTAACTTCTCTATCCCTGCAGTGCCTGTGGAAGATCCTGCCATTCGTGAGATGACGGAGTACATGGAAGCCAACCGAGATGAAATCTGGGAGAAGCTTCCCGGCAACCGTCAGGTCACCCTACTTGTCTTCCGTGAAGGCGATCAACTCAACTTCTTCCGCGTCGTAGATAGAGGCGATGGCACGCTCACGCCATTGTCAGAGTCATTAAGGTATGGAATGAGTGGCAGGTTAAATGGGTGCTTTGTCCTTGTCCAACCGCTCTCCAAATATCATTAAAATTCATTTTGAAGTAAATATTGTTCTCATCAGAGCTTATAAGCTTGTACGACATTGTTCAAACATGGGAATGACGCAACAAGTTTGATGCAGATATCTTTCTTCTCTTTTCAAATTTTGATTGCATCGTTGACAATTTTGTTCCCAAAAATGGAAGAAAGTTCTACACCATTTCATCTCTAAGGTGTGTGATTACGCTATTAATTCCATATAAAATGTTGATGTATGAAACTCGGACTATCAACTACCGTTCCAAATGGTTTAACTTATATTTCGCTCTGCATCGCGTTGAGCACTCTGCATGAAGATTGCGTCTTTACCAGTAAAATTCAATGTAGATGTTTAAAATCTACTAAACAAGTTTGGTTATTATTGTTGATAGCAAAATACTGTAAAAGTGGAAATGTTCGCGCTACATTTATTTTCGCGCTTTTCGCTCACAAATCAGCAAGCGCGAAAATTAAAACGCGCGAATATATTTCATTTTGTATGTAGGTCTAATGTATGGAAGCTCAAAATCGCGAAAATAAAAACAAGCGAAATTGTTCAAAATGTGCAATGCGCGAACATTTACACGCGCGAACATTTCCACGCGCGAACATTTCCACTTTTACAGTAGCAAAAATCATAGTTCAATTGTAATGAACACTATAATCAAAACAAAGAATTCTCGATCAAAACATTTATTCCAGTCACGCCAGCGTTCATCCGAATTCTGAACGCAGCGTTGAGCCCTTGACAACCACGCCACAACGCGATCGGGCGTACTTACATTGTCCAATCACGCGGCGTGGGGTCTTGTTGATTAGGGCCGCGATTGGTCAATTACCAATTGTTTACAAGAATGTCACACCTTCCGGTTTTACTGCGCCCTTGGCGTCGCGATTGACGCGGTCACGCACAATACGCCCCAGTCGCATGGGACACTGAGGAATCGTATACGATTTTGATCGAGAATTCTTTGTTTTGATTATAATATAGTGTTCCTTGTATTGAATCAATTTAGTGAGAGTGAGAGAATCAGACATTTGTATTCACCTACAGTGTACCACACTAGCATTCAGAATGATATTTGATCTGTTTTGATACTCTGCTGCTAGCAGGATTAGAATTTCTATGACAAAGACAAATCTATTCCCACAGATAAGAGATTCTCCTCATACAAAATTGTGAAAATCTTATATGGATTCTCACTGAAAACGTTAGAGTTTTCATACAAAATTTCAAATTTTCCTCAATTACTTTTTTCCTATGCTATTATGTATCAAGTTATTATTCATGAGTTATCATTATATTTAAACTCTCTATTTTCAGTGGGGCCTCTATGTACAACATGGTGGATGAGGAGGAAGAAGAACATGTTCCATCTGAAGAACAGAACCAAGAAAACGATGTCACCATGAACAAGATGAAACTTCTACGAGAGAAAATGGAATCTCTATCAATTACTAAAAAAGTAAATAATGTATAGATTTTAATTTAAGGAGTTAATTAGTATTCATTGAAAGCATTTGACAAATTATTTCAAAACATGTCAATATAAATATACGACTTCATGCGACTTAACAAAATCAATAATTTGACTCAACTTGACTTTTGAGCCAACCAGTGACTTGACTTGATTTGTAGTGATGGCCCGATCCACCCTATATCGGTAATTTTCTTTCCCCGATCCATAATGTGACTCAAGGTTTAGCAAAGATAAACAAATGTATCTAGGGTGGTTTTAACTAGGGTTATAGCTAGGCCAGATTGAGTGCCGGCTATTTTTACTGATGGTGACCGGAGTAAGTGTAGTGAACGAAGTGCAGTGGATCAAGGAATGGGGTCCAGAGGCCTTCGTAATGGTTTTTAGGTGTTTTTAATGTACTTTGAGGGTTCCTGCCACATAATTTCTTATTTTATGAGGCAGGTTAATGATTCTATCCATAAGATTATAAGTGCCAGTCAGCCAGCGTGAGTGCAGGCTACACCCGACCGGCGTAGCTAATGTAACGGTTTTAACTCTAGTTTTAACATTCAAAATCCGATGTCAAAATGATTTAAAAAAAAAAAAAATTACACCCCCATTAAAAGGATTGATTGCATTGCATCCAACTTGCAAAATGAGGTGTGATATTACACCTGAAGGGAACAAAACAACTTTGAGGGGAATCCCAAGTTATTGCAACAAAGTGTTCTTGCCTATTATTCTCTAGGTCCATTGTCAGACTTGTCAGTACTGACAGAAAGTAGTATCCACCATTTCCCTGAAATCAATCATGTATTGGTTTTATTAACCCACATGTAAAAAATGATGGGGTTTTGCCTCAAAATCTGTGAAAAGGTATCTGAACATTTTTTATTGGCTTGAAAACATCCATCCAATATCGATATACTGCCATGATATAATGCTGATTTTCTCGATAGTTTGTGAAAATGTCTGATTTACTAAGTGTTAAGTTTGCTCACGTTCATCCAATGTTGAACGCGATTTTGTGATGCACTGCATTCCAAAACAACAGGCACACAAAGCACAACGCTGTGCATATATATACATTTTGAAGTCGCATAGTACGCGAAGGAATGGTTTGAAATGATCCACAATTATTTGTTTTGATTATAGTGAGTCTTTACAGAGAATGTTCTGATTTCCCTGTCCTAGACAATCATCAGAAAATTTGTTTGAAAATCTTATTGTCATGTCCAAATAGTCATTATCTTATCAATGTGATACACCAGACACATTACTGTATATGAAAATGGCATGCTAAAAATCATGATGTGAAAGTTTAAAATGTGATCAATAACACAATTGTTTATTTACAGAAACAAAAAGTGCCCAAACCTCCGTCCAGCGGGAAACCAAAGAGCACAACACGAAGGCGACTTGTGTCCGCCAAGAAAACAGCTCCATCACTCAACAAAAACAACCCCTTGCCTCCATTGGGTTCCATCAAACATAGCAGTAGCAGCAGAGCAGAGATCAGGGAAGTCTCCTCCAAATCCCGTTTGCCTCAGGACCTATCGGATGAGGAAAAATCTCGACTGAGCCAAGGTCTATCGGACAGCCAGACTAATGTGCACAGCTCTGTATCCAAGAAGCAACAGCGAACTAGAACTAATGATAAACAGCGCAATAGCCCTATTGAACTATCCGCACGAAGGACTCCATTAGAAACCCTATCCAGTGCCAGACTACATAGGTCATACACTAATATCACAACAGGGATTCCTGTTGTTCATACCCCTGGACCCCCTAGCGTGAGAGAGGACATCAGACGCAGTGGGTCATCCGCATCTGGACTGGTATCCTCTGGAGGAGCCGATGTGAGGATTACCCGAGAGCGCAGCAATCTCCAGACGGCGGACGCGAGAGTTGCTCGAGACAAGAGTAGTCATAAAGTCCATGAGGCAAGAATCATGACAGAACTTGTGAATCAGGCTAGCCGAGAGGGGAAAATAAGCGATCTTGTGTATAGTCCATCCCGGGACACTCATACGGGGATAGGGAGTGGTAGATCAAGAGTGACACCGGGGGCTATATCTTTTAGCCAGACATTAAATACAAGTAGCAGTAGTGCATTTGTAAGTGCTTCCAGTGGGGAGAGGATGAGGACACCCGACGGAAGGAAATCATTAATAGTAAGTCGATTTATAAAATGTGACCCATCACATCGAAACAGACCAGTTGTCTCCAGATATGAACTATTTGTTGAATTTGTTAAAATCGAACATGGAACACATAGGTTTTATGCAACTCTGAAGGGCGCACACAACTAATTCAGTCTAGAAATCCACTTCCGGCCACTGTGCATCCCAGCCTGAGGACTGAAAATTAGGTGATGAAATTAATACCTCCAAATTCAGCGGCATTTACTGAAAAATGTGACGGATAACTTTTCTTTATATTCTGATATGTTATACATAAGCATAGATGGCATAAGATTGCAAATTTTCACAAACATTGACCGTGGAATTTTTGAAATAGAGAGGTTTTAATAGGCCGACATTTGTGTGTAAAGCCTATGCTATGGGGAGCTAATTAGTTGCGTGCTCCCTGAAGGTTGAATTTTTTTTGTTTTTGTTTTTGTTTTTTGTTGTTATTATCTACAGATGAGCCTTGCCGACAACTAGTCGGTTTCGATGTGATAGACCACATGTTCAGTGAAAACAAACCTGTTCTTTTGACCCATTTGTGAAATTTAAGAATTCAGGAGGTGTGGGAGAGGGGGTGTGGGAGAGGGGGTGGGGGGGGGGGGGGCATCTGACCAGCCCAGGCCTAAGTATTCACTAGATTTGACTGAAATGTCACATGAGAATAGAGAAAGAAGTTGATTTGTGGTGCTAAGTCTGATTAACAACCTCCTCCTTCACACACCCTTGCACACTTTGAAAAGCTTGTGTTTTTTTGTTGAGAATGTACTACATATTTATTTCTTTGGAAGAAATGAAGTAAAATATAACTAGCTATATTTACCATGTGCAGCCTTCTCTCTCTGGTTTTATATTGTTGCTCTATGGACATATGAAGCCTTTAAAGAAATGTTTACTTGTAATTTCATTACCACTTTGTCTGTTTACATTGTATTTGATCTCATTGTTATTTTATATAGTCTGCGCAAGGTATGCGTGGAAGGTTACCAAGAAGCAGTAGCAGGGAAGGAAGATTAAGTGAGTACAATATTTCCTCTTTTCAAATAAATGTGACATATCAAGGAGCATCGTACATACTTGCAAACAAGTTAAAGATTTGATCATGTCATCGTATGGACCTACGGCACATAATTCTCCTGGTCACAGTACGGCATACAAGGGCGCACTTCGATCAGCTTCCTGTGCATGCTTGAAAAATCGAGCTTACGTATTGCGCACTGCGGATGTCCGTTGCACCATTTTTGGGGTGAGGTTGACCTCGCATACTTTTACGGGAGGTCATGTGAAGTGCGTCCATTACACAGATCTGTTCAAGCAAGGGCTAAGGCAGGATTTGAAGGTGGGGGTGTGTACATTCTAAAACTGTGTGTGTGAATTTAAGGATTTGTGTAAAAAGTACAGGCCATGTGGACAAAAACTGTGTGTGTATTTACACGATTAGCTGCCTAAGCCCTTGATTCAAAGCAACAGTCGGGCCATCCTAAGGAAAGAGTCCACACATTGTTAAATCCTCTTAAGTTTTGTTTGAAGGACGACACCAAAATCATATAGTATCATTTATTTTACTATCCCAAAATTAAATTAACAGCCCTTTTTTACCTCTCTCCTAACGAAGCCCTCATTATTTTTAGCACGTTTCATAAATATATGTCTTGCAAAATAAAATGACATGGACTAATCTTTTATATCTTCATCTTCATCTGGAACTTGAAATCAAATGTTTTAGAAGATTGATTTTGAATTAAGATGTTGACTTTCAAAGCCAAACAATTATAATTGTTGATTCTTTTAATATTGATACAAAATTATATTATCATGTTTTTTCCTCTCCTTTGTCATTTCAGTATCTTCCCCATCTCATAAACGTCTGCCGCCGGTAGTGAAGTCTACAAGTCTGACTACTAGTAAGAAGAAGTCCAGCAGTAAGAGATGCTTCGTATGTAACAAGAAAACTGGCCTTGCCACCAGTTATCTGTGCAGGTGAGTGTGTTGTGTCAAATAAAATCAAAATTTAGACTTGTACAATAAGACAAGTCCTCAGGAAATTCTCAATAGTGAATGGATCAGAATCAAGCTAATGAATTGTTGACGCTGACACTGAAATGGATTGTCTAAGAAATGCAACTCTTTGTCAGCATTGTGGATGAAATATATTGGTTAAGCAAAAGGAACAGTCTGGTGAATGAAGCAGAGCTTGACTAATGCTTATTTGTTTGTGCTGTTTCCCAAAACACAACCTTCACCTAAACAAAACAAAAAAGTTCTTGACATTCAAGCTTATTTAAAACCATATTTGGTTGTTAAATATTTTGAAATAGACAGTGTTGGTAATTCTATTTTGCATTCATTGAAACATCATTCATAAAAAAAATGAGTAGATATTTGTCAAGTTATGAATATGATTGCTCATAAAAGGTGATGAAATGAAAGTTGCAGTAAATAATAATTTCACAGAGGGATTGATTTGTTTTGTTCACTGTGCGCTATTGAAAGCAGTCAGTTTTGTTTGGAGATTGGGAGATTGTGAGACCCTGGGTCAAGGAAGTTTTTGATAACCGAAACAACTGATCACTGATTTTGAAAGCAGGAGGAAACCGGAGAACCTGGAGAAAACCTGCGAGAGCGTGCATGGATCGTGATAAACCAAATGCACATAAAGCCCGCGGTCGTGCACAGAATTTACCCGGGTTTCATTGGTGCAAGGCGAGGGAAACATCCGCTGCGCCAACATGCTCCTGGGTGCAGGTGTGTTTAGCTCTAATTGAAAACTGAAGAGGGCACAAGTTGAATTTACAAAGCAGAATTTGATCTTTAAAAGCAGAAAACTTTGGGCTCTAGCCTAAACTCTTGATTCATAATTGATGCTTACATATTGTCTATCTCCATTTTACTACCACACTTCAGGTGCAGTCGAAATTACTGTGCAACCCACCGCTATGCCGAAACTCACAACTGTGGCTACGACTACAAGACAGAGGGGAGGAAACTGCTAGAGCAGAGTAACCCTATAGTCAATGCACCAAAGCTGCCAAAAATTTAAAAGCAATCTGAACATAAAGATAGAAGGAATTATTTTTTATTTATTTTTTATGTTAACGTTATGTTGTTTAAATCCTGAAATCGCCCCACTTGTTGCCCCAGAATTTCAAAACCGAGGCATGTGTTTTATACAAGTATTTATGTATAAAATGCCTTTTTATCATCTTTTATAAAGTCTTACCAATAATTATTATATCAATTTAACATTGATAGTCATTTTCTTTTTATATATAAAAACCAAAACGATCATTTATTCAGATATTTCTAAATGAACCCAATTTCTTCATTGCTTTCAATTTACTGCAAATTCAAAAAATTGTATAACTCCTAAGAATAGACAGATAACATTAAAAACATGCATCAGTTACTGTAGCCCTTGAAGCCTCAGATCAATCATGGCTTACATCATCTCTCTTGAAGCACAAACATGATGGCAGAGTGTATTCTAGTGAATGTAGTGTATCAAAGTCAAGTAGTGGAATTAGGCCTATAAATGATGCATCTATTTATTTATGTCCATATCAACACACTGGAATTCGCACTGAGGTGGCTTCCGTAATTCAGGTGGGATGACATATAAACCTTAGTGGGGGCAGATGTGAGGAGCTTTTGGTCTTGTGTATGTTAGAACCAAGTTTTGATTCTGGAATAGAATAGAAGCCTCTTGTAATTTGATAATTTAATAACCTATTGACATTCACACAGTTGTGAGACACTGTATTCTTCTCTGGTAGGTTCCCCAATGTGAAATAAGACAAACAGCAGCTATTACTTATGCAATGCCAAGTGTGCATTTGTGGCGTGATCAAGCAAAATGAGTCGGAAATAGCAAATATTTGAGGTAATAAAACACAGGATAGAAATTATTTTGTTGTCTACTGTTTTGAACACCTTTCAATCACAAGTATATCTATGTCCATTTATAAAGGGATTTTCCGCAATATGTGGCATTGCAAATAACCAATTCAACAAAAGTAGAAAATGAAAAACGTATAATATTATCGACTTCAGATACATTTTGCTTGATCGCATCACATTTGATAAAAGGTTGCTGCCTGGTTGTTTATTTATCAAAGATCTACTTTAGATCATTGCCTAGAGGGATCAAACTAAGTCACAATTATGATTTTTTTAAAATTTATTTATAGAATATCTGTCTTTGTTTTCAATCACATTTAATGATTTAACAGTTCAACAGTTGTAAGCATTATACTAATCAAGGATTATAGTCCCTAATACTGTACTGTGCCAAGGTTATTTACCAGGAAGCAATGATAAATCCCAGCACAATAATGGGAGAAGAAGTAAAACCAAAACCAAAACATTGCATGAATTAGTGAGTCAGAATAACACCATATACAATAACTATTTCAATCTATTAATTCGCATTGTTGTTTTGAGATTGTTATAGGATAGTGATCTATCCTAACCTCAAGAACAATGTTCCTTTTTATCAATTTTTACATCCCATTCAAAGTTTTTAATTCATTTTTAAAAATTCAAGCTTCTATTCAATGTTCTGTGCATTGCAGCTATTCCGTTTTAATAACAACATTATTCTGAATGAACCAGGCATGAGCTTGGTTCTCAAATGTCTACTCTCTGTTACTTGGGGTCACATTCTGATATTTTTCATCTGTCTTTATCTCCCTCCCCTTCCCCCCACACTTTCATGTGACTTGCGCCTGTTGAAGGTCTGCATTTTTATTTCAATTGAAAATATATTGCAACTGAACAAGTGTGAAGAGTTTGGTTTAGTTTCAATGAAGATGTTCTTTATATTGCATTCAAAATTCCTTGTACAAATCAGATCAGAAGTTTTGGGGTGTATGGCCACCAAAACATGAACAATTGAAACAGACCTAGTAAGGGGGATGTTTATCCGTCCGACAGCTCTCCTGTTTTCCGTCCTGATTTGAGCGTGATTATTTGGTTTAGGCCTAAATGTTTGTAGCAAGAAAACAATGTTTGCAGATGTATGGACCCATGAACCTAACATGCAATTTCTGAATTTCTAATGTGAGAACTTGAAATCAAAATGTAAATGACAATTTTTTAATAGTTGATTTTTCTTTTTTCAAATGATATTTGAAAAGACATTTGAAAAGACAATATCAATATTTTGAATTACTTTATTAGTAAATCATAATGGGAATCCATAACAAGTACAGAGCTTTAAACCTATTTTTGATTTTGTATAAATAATCTTAGAATAATTATTCTCATATCAATGTCTAAATTGCCTGAAATTACCTTAATATGGTCTAAAACCAATTTCAAGGTAATTTTAGGTAATTTTGACATTATAAGTCAACATTTTCAATTATTTTGGGGGACAAAACATGGTGTGGCTTGTGCTGACTGGCCTCATGGTTACTTCAACCGGTTGTTTTATCACCTTTGTTTGGCGTGATTATGGAAAAATAATTGAATTGGTTATTTTGATTGTTTATATTAACTTATTGTAACTTGAAAACTTAGCTTGAGTGAAAGTTGGTATGTTGATAATTAACTCTCTGATACAGATATCATTTTAACAATAATTGACAATAAGTGAAAATCCCACAATAGGTGTTTCCGATGAGTAAGCCATCACATAATCACAAATTAGTCTAGTTGCAAGTCTTCCGACTTCGAAGCTTTGTCCCCATTTTGAGAAAATGAATTGAAATTAAAAGGTTTTACATAAAATCTGACGGTACTGGGATTCAAACCCAGGACCTTTAGCTTGGCCTAGGTAGGGTAGCCCATAGTATAAGTCTATATGTATTACGGAATAAACCTGTACAACTCATACAATAAAAGTCTTCCCACTAGACTAATTTGTGATAGCTTACTCATAGTTGGAACCAGAAAGAGATAACTCATAGGTCAAACACAGTGCTCACTTATCAAGCAGTTTTAAGAGCATTTGCCTTTACCTGGATACTGTATTCTCTCTATGTGCCACCAACCCTGTACGGTGCAAAATCTAATTGTGGAGCCACTGGCTCCTAAGTTTAAAAAAATAGGAGCCAAAATTTGGCTCCCAAGTAAAAAAGATTTGGCGCCAGCATTTCCTGCTTTTTCTGTCCGACAAATTGTACCTGGGATGCGATGATGCGTGCGTCTGGTTGAAAGATCAACAATTTAAAATAAAAAATGGATTCATACATAAAAAGATCGCCATCAAAATTTATCATTTGAATCGTAAATCCCGGGCGCAAATCAGTCTTATTTTATTCTGCAATCGTTTCATATCTGTATATACTTTCACATCGCGATCGCCGCGTGACATCTCTCACAGAACCATTTTTCGGCAGCCCAGGGAGTTGCGCAATGGCAATGCGCCTTGGGATATAAATTGTTATAATACATAACCGCGTGTTACGGCATGATTCACAGGTCATCGCCTCCACGTATTACAGTATGCGTAGTATTAAGTTGACCTTTTGAACCGTGTCTCTAATTACGAGCTTCATTTATTAAATGCCAGCGTGGGAATTTGCGCCAATTTCTAGGTTCATTTAATAGCCTCGTGTGAGAACTTCGCTTGCCTATACAAATACGTATTTGGAACTGTGTTTTTTGAAACGGATACAGATTTATTGACAAGGCTTTTAGCTTTACAAAGTATTTGGTGCTGGCGACTGAAAGCTTAAATATTTTATCGCCACTCGCGCTTAGGTTTGAAAAAGTGGTCGCATCAGAAAAAAAATGCTCGCCTATGCGAGTGAATTAGTCGCACCGTACAGCGTTGTGTGCCACCCTCGCCCCAATTCAGGTGTCACCTACCATAAACATCAATAAGTTACTGTTACTAACATACATTTATGCAACAGTAACATTCGATACTGAACCCAAAACAAATCAGTTATATTTAATTTGTTTAAACAGGTAATCTGATGTAAACACAGTAGTCCTTGTTTAGACCAGTGTTATATTTTTTCGTAATTTTGCATCGAAATTACCTAAAATGCCATTTCTTTACCAATATTATGTGTATACCAGAAACTTGTGATTTCAAAATCACCTAAATACTGCTCCAAGGGTGGAGGGAGAGAGAATATGGCATCAGATTTGAAATCTTTTGATACTACTGGTGGTCTCAGTGGGACTATTTCACTATTCTCACAAGGTAAAATGCTGATATCCATTAAACCCATATGATAATGTAGTTTTGTTTGACGATGTTACTGTATAAGTGGCAAGGGGATATATAAAGTTGCTTGTAAGGTGCCAAAGGTGTATCAACTATTCAGTGATAGGGATAAAGTGTCTTTTACACACAAGACTCAACAATTGTTCACCGAAAAGGTGCCTCAACTCTGCAAATACAATGACTGGGGAGTGATCAAATTTTCAAAAGTGTTATTAAAAGCATCAACTGTAAAAAAGGCTGAATTAGATCAGTTACTGGTAATCCGGTCAATAGATCAGTTTCAGGTTGTTGTGAAAAAGCTTAATATGAACACTTTTTTCCTTCAAAATAATATGTGATACATGCATATGATTGAAAGTGCACCGTTTGCTGGTGATAGTGGACAAGTATGTGCAATAACTGTATATTTTGATGATTATTTTTAAGTCTTGCTTAATTGCTAGCAAGAATGGAACAGATGCGTTAAAAACAAATTGATTAGGTGATGTGATTTAATATCAAAATCATGCCTCAAATTGTTGAATTTCATAGTATATATATGCTGTATATTTCACAATCTCTTGGATATCAATCTAATAAGGCAATGGGTAGATCTTTATCACCGGTGCTGTTATTAATATGGTGTGTGTGTTGATATATCATCAGTAAAGAACTTCTGACATATTGACAATTATCCACAATTAAAATGCATAATCCTGAATTGATTTGTTAATTGTTATACGTTGCTCCGAGGGAATTACTTCCATTAATATGGGAGTCTAATAATTGAAACCACTCCTGAGTGTAGTTATAAATATTGTTAAACGAATCTTGGTTTGTTGAATAAAATCTGAAAAAATCATTGTGAACTTGGGGGAATCAACTCGTGGGTCATTTTGATTTAGAATTTGGGACTGTTAACAATATTATAATAAGCTTTTATCAGCAAGAGAAGAGAGGTCCTTACGCTTATTGTCAGCATGCCATTGTGAGTGTGTACATTAACATTATGGTCAATATCGCAAAGATTGGACATTTGCAATGTTGATAACGGCACTAATGATCACCAATCACACATTTGTTATAATATTTAGTTTGATTGTAATTGCAATTAATTTTCAGTAGATTGTGTTAAAACGAGTGTTTTACAGATATGACTTAGTGTTTCTTTACAGAAATTGACCAACATTCTAATTGCACAATTATAAATTCTTGTGGAACTCTTAAATTTGGACTCTTCTACCAAAAGGTTTATTTAGCTGACATACTTGATGGTTTGTCTGATTAATGTGTCCAAGAGATTGTGTCAGATACTAATAGCTTTATGAATAGATTTCTAGAATGTATTATTATAATAATGGAGTCCGTAAAAGTATAACTTTTTCTTAAGCTATGCATTAAAGCTATGATTGAGCTTTGTCTATTGTTGATTGGTTGGAACTTGTGAAGAGTTATTATCTTGCATTCACTCTTAGGTTTTGATTAGGTTTTTCAAGTGTTTAATTTTGTTCAAAGAATTTGAGTGATGTACGTGTTTCAAATGAAGGTGTGAAGTTTTATGCATTGCATTTATTCTGAAAGTGTGAAAGAAAACAAGTGTATTATTTCGTTTGAGTGCAGTGCATTGGACAAAGTTTTTTGTAACCTTTTGCCGGAAATGCTTTGACAGTATTCTAACACATAACTAAGATCCGACCATTAAAATAGATCTTTTTGAAAATACTGGTGTTTGTGTATTCCTTTATTTACAAGTAGACAGGTTTAAACAAATACACCGTTGGAATGACATAAATGGTTAAGCAGTTAAAGGGACATTAAGTGGTGTTGACAATTTTAAATGTTTAAAAATCTCAGAATTCAAGATAAACATTAAAAATTGCCATTATTGTTGTTTCTTCTAACAAAAACACAGCAAAACTTGATTAAAACAATACCATCGCTATTTATTGAAAAACGCCCTCTATGCAAATATGGTTCGCGTTATGTATCACACATACTGCATGGGGATACTGTCGGAAGTAAAATGCTGATCTGCCGGAGTTCAGCATTTTTGAACCGACGTTTTGTTGTACAAAGAGGGCTGTTTTTTTCTTAATTCGTATAGGTGTAGTTCATACATGTAATACAATTGTAAAAATATACAAATCCCAGTTTTTATCATATATTTTTTTAATTGAGGGAGATGCCTCCACCACATCTCTTAATGCCCCTTTAAGCTTTGGTCAGAAGTGCCTCTGACAAATGCTTGACCTATACAGTCGTCCGACAGCATTATGTTTACATATTTAAACCTCTCTACTCATTATGGATTCTCGTTGTGAAAGACTTTATAATTATTCCTTTAAAATGCAACCAACATCACAGGCTGTCTTATTCTGTTCAGTTATAAAGATTATTGCACCTCATAAATATTCATGAACTCATGCTACTTTGGCCAATTCCAATCAAAGGTACTATATTTCCCATGGGTGATAGTAATACAAATATGTACTGATCATGAGGGAAATGGTGCAAAATAGCTCCCCAAGGTTATAGTAAGCCACAGTCTCCAGTCACTGAATCACCATTTTCCAAATAGAGCAGGTTATATTTGTTTAATATAACATAAAAAAATAATATTCCTGCCATTTGAAATTCCTTGATAAACAAAAGATAAAACTTAAAGGTTCCGATTGCTGGCCCGATTTTCAACTTGGTGTTTTTTTATTTTACATGAAAGGTCATCCTTCAAATTGTCTCATTCCAAAGTTAGAGTTGCATAACTCCAACAGTTGTATTATTAGAAGGACATGGTTACAAAATATTTGCCCATTGAGTAGTACACAAACTGGTTGGTGGTTAACCACCTTTGTTTGGCAGTAATTCACCACATTTCAGCCTATAATTTCTAAATGGAACATTTCTAGCCCCTAAGATTTTACAGACATAATGAGAAACATATGGGGATTCTTCTGATATCAAAATATCTTGATGAGAAAAAATAATCATAGGCCAAAAAAAAAAGGTGATCGGAACATACACCTTTAATACTCCTCAAATCAATTACTGTGAGCAGGGGGAAATCCTATAAAGCTACTATTACCCTCATAGCTCGTCATCACCGTACTTTTTATGGGAATTGTTGCTCTCCTGTGAAAGTTACGGGAATTAGTCCGAATATTTTAATGTCACATGATGCAGTATCCACCAATCAAATGACAGGAATATTTGTATGTGTTTATATAATATGGCATATTTTCCTACAATCTCATCCCAAGAGTCGCAGTAGCGAAGGGGTAGCAAAACAATGGTTTATATAGGGGGTTTAGAGATAGTAGGGCTGTTGTAGTGAGTATGTTGGGAAAATAAATTGCCATACTATCCTCTTACCATTCTAATCATGATGTACAGTGATCAAAAACAGTAACTTTCAAGGTAATAAATACTCCCAAAAATCTAAAAATCTAGCTCCAACTTAAAAATATCAAATTACAAAATTATGGATTAATTTCTCTTCAATTTGAGACATTGTTTGCCAAGATCAGTTGACAATTATGAAAGCTGCAACGAAAAGAATGAGACAAAGTGCAATTTTCATTTAAGGCTGTATTGATTATTGAAGCATCCCCACTCTTAAAGGGGCATTAAGAGATGTGGTGGAGGCAGCGCCCTCAATTACAAAAATATATGGTAACAAATGTGATTTGAATATGTTTACAATTGTATTACATGTATGAACTTACACCTATAAGGATTAAGAAAAATAAGCCCTCTTTGTACAACAAAAGGTCAGTTCAAAAATGCTGGTAGAGCCGCAACCAGCATTTTACATGGTTAAGGGTGGTATCATCAAGTTTTGCTGGGCTTTTTTTTTTATTAGAAACAACAATAATGACAATTTTTAATGTTCATCTTGAATTCTGAAGTAAATTAATTAAATTAATTAAATTAATTAAATTAAAAAAAATTCAACATGACATTGTGTCCCTTTAACCACGGGCTATCCCACTCTGTAACAGTTAAAGAGGGCTTGTGCTCCTCTCTACACAATATAATAAACAGACGTCTGCATATACACCTAGCACATAAAGTCCCTGACCAGGTGCTTTGAGGTTCGCTAATTCAAAATATATAATCGGTACAAAAAATCTGAGATATACATTAAATGAGCAAATTTCTTCTCCGCAGTTTGATACCTCATTCAACAAAATCGAATGGATACTTTTAAAGTTATGGCGATTTCAATGACCGCACATGCAACAGAAAAGTTGCACTAGGTATAGGATTGGGACACAAAATGTTCAATTTCGCTACATACATGTAGGTCAACATGGATATGGAATAAGATTTTCTCAAGATAGAAAGTATTTATAGTATAAAGCTTACTTAAAAATCTGACTGTGTGGATAACAAAACCATTGCACCATGACAGGGCCTATGCGGCAATTACATGGGGCTTGGGGTAAGATGGGACAGTATGTATTGGCAAATGGTCGACACAATATTGCCTATTTATCATTATAGGCCAATGTTCAAGTTTATTTCAGTGTATAATAAACACACTGCTATTATTAAACAAACAATTATTTCAGAGAATAACTTTGACATGTGATAACTTCAAAGATAGAAAAACGTCCCATTTTACCCCATTTAAATCTGAGACGATTTAGTTATAATCGTCTCAGATTTAAATTATCACAAATTAAGATTTGTCAAAATGTGTCCCATTTTACCCCATCAAAATAACAAGGGCGGGGTAAGATTGGACAGGTCTGATAATAAGCCCCACGAAAAATATTAGAAGCTTTATACATAGTGTGTCTCCACTTTTGATCAAAATTAGTGACTCTAGTGAATGAATGCACACCTTAATTGGATCAAAAGCTGCACTGTAAAAACAGTGTTTAGAAACGTGGTGCAAGATGGTGTTTAGATCGCTCATGTTTAGAAATTAAACACCATGTGTTTAGATATTTGACATGCATATTTAGGGATCTGACATGTAAGTGTTTAGAAATTTGACATGTTTACAAACGTGGTGCAAAATGGTGTTTAGAAAAGCGTTTAATCTCTAAACACTGTTTTTACAGTGTGCTATAAATAATTCTGAAATCAATCATTCAAAAATTATAAATAAACTTCAAACGTTCTTATGTCCCTCGCATGCCTCCCCTCCCACCTTGTTGTACCCCCTCATTCCTCCCACACCCTTTTCTTTTTGTTTGTCCCTTCTTCTTCCTCTCTTTCCCTTCTTTATTTTTGTCAACTTCCCTTACGACTTTGAGGGAGCACATACCTAAATAGGTATCGCGACACGCTATCGTCGCGATCAATCAAAGTTGAGTACGACAATAGTTCCTATTTGGCGGGAAAGAGAGTTATTTTTTGACGGTTTATGATATAATTTTTCACTAATATGTTGTGTTTGAAATGTGTAGTTGATGTTCTGACATTTAAACTAGGTGATTTGAGGTCAATTTTAATTTCACGGACCGATTTACACACGCGGTGATATCCAGACCGGAGACCGAATTTAGGTAGGCATATCACTACGTTGTTATGCGGCGGCTTATAGCAAAAAAAGTGCACGAGAAAGTTTGCTTCATATTGAGATATGTTGTAGATTACCCTTGTGAGTAAAACATATCAAAATTTCATTGACATTTTATGGCTAATTTAGAAACTAGAGCCATTTAAGTAAGCCTTTTTTAACAGTAAAGTCTATGGAGAGCGTCTTGGTGCTGTGCTCCCTTATAGCGCCAGGTGCCCGATCTCCCGCGTGCTCCGATCCAGTGTAGGTGTGTTACACAATGCAATAAATAAAAGTCGGGTTTCACCCAAATCTATGCGTTTTGATATCTACTGGGCAGTGTATTTATGGCATAGGCCAACTTTGTCCGGTTTAAAAAACAGGGGGGTGGGGGGGGGGGTGTGTGGTTGCTCTTTTTTAAACAAAAACACGGCGTTATTTCAGTTGATGTGTTATAGGTGGGTTAGGTCGACATAATCAGAGACTGATCGAAATCAAAATCAGTTGGATTTGAGTCAAAAAGTTTGAATTTCGTGAGTGTAGGCCTAACAAATCAAAGCGTGCCGCGTCTAGAGTCAAAAAACGGGAAATAATAGTGATTTTACGGAAGATGCGGCCTCCGTGATCAGATCATATTTCAAAAACGGATTGTTCAATTGTAATTTTATTTGGCTAGTTTGTTCAAAATTTCACGCTGAAAAAGTTGATATCAATTTTGAATGATTTTGAGCAAATTTGTGCTCTATAAGGGAGCACATACCTAAATAGGTATCGCGACACGCTATCGTCGCGATCAATCAAAGTTGAGTACGACAATAGTTCCTATTTGGCGGGAAAGAGAGTTATTTTTTGACGGTTTATGATATAATTTTTCACTAATATGTTGTGTTTGAAATGTGTAGTTGATGTTCTGACATTTAAACTAGGTGATTTGAGGTCAATTTTAATTTCACGGACCGATTTACACACGCGGTGATATCCAGACCGGAGACCGAATTTAGGTAGGCATATCACTACGTTGTTATGCGGCGGCTTATAGCAAAAAAAGTGCACGAGAAAGTTTGCTTCATATTGAGATATGTTGTAGATTACCCTTGTGAGTAAAACATATCAAAATTTCATTGACATTTTATGGCTAATTTAGAAACTAGAGCCATTTAAGTAAGCCTTTTTTAACAGTAAAGTCTATGGAGAGCGTCTTGGTGCTGTGCTCCCTTATAGCGCCAGGTGCCCGATCTCCCGCGTGCTCCGATCCAGTGTAGGTGTGTTACACAATGCAATAAATAAAAGTCGGGTTTCACCCAAATCTATGCGTTTTGATATCTACTGGGCAGTGTATTTATGGCATAGGCCAACTTTGTCCGGTTTAAAAAACAGGGGGGGGGGGGGGGGGGGTGTGTGGTTGCTCTTTTTTAAACAAAAACACGGCGTTATTTCAGTTGATGTGTTATAGGTGGGTTAGGTCGACATAATCAGAGACTGATCGAAATCAAAATCAGTTGGATTTGAGTCAAAAAGTTTGAATTTCGTGAGTGTAGGCCTAACAAATCAAAGCGTGCCGCGTCTAGAGTCAAAAAACGGGAAATAATAGTGATTTTACGGAAGATGCGGCCTCCGTGATCAGATCATATTTCAAAAACGGATTGTTCAATTGTAATTTTATTTGGCTAGTTTGTTCAAAATTTCACGCTGAAAAAGTTGATATCAATTTTGAATGATTTTGAGCAAATTTGTGCTCTATAAGCGCCAGGTGCCCGATCTCCCGCGTGCTCCGATCCAGTGTAGGTGTGTTACACAATGCAATAAATAAAAGTCGGGTTTCACCCAAATCTATGCGTTTTGATATCTACTGGGCAGTGTATTTATGGCATAGGATAGGCCAACTTTGTCCGGTTTAAAAAACAGGGGGGGGGGGGGTGTGTGGTTGCTCTTTTTTAAACAAAAACACGGCGTTATTTCAGTTGATGTGTTATAGGTGGGTTAGGTCGACATAATCAGAGACTGATCGAAATCAAAATCAGTTGGATTTGAGTCAAAAAGTTTGAATTTCGTGAGTGTAGGCCTAACAAATCAAAGCGTGCCGCGTCTAGAGTCAAAAAACGGGAAATAATAGTGATTTTACGGAAGATGCGGCCTCCGTGATCAGATCATATTTCAAAACGGATTGTTCAATTGTAATTTTATTTGGCTAGTTTGTTCAAAATTTCACGCTGAAAAAGTTGATATCAATTTTGAATGATTTTGAGCAAATTTGTGCTCTATAAGGGAGCACATACCTAAATAGGTATCGCGACACGCTATCGTCGCGATCAATCAAAGTTGAGTACGACAATAGTTCCTATTTGGCGGGAAAGAGAGTTATTTTTTGACGGTTTATGATATAATTTTTCACTAATATGTTGTGTTTGAAATGTGTAGTTGATGTTCTGACATTTAAACTAGGTGATTTGAGGTCAATTTTAATTTCACGGACCGATTTACACACGCGGTGATATCCAGACCGGAGACCGAATTTAGGTAGGCATATCACTACGTTGTTATGCGGCGGCTTATAGCAAAAAAAGTGCACGAGAAAGTTTGCTTCATATTGAGATATGTTGTAGATTACCCTTGTGAGTAAAACATATCAAAATTTCATTGACATTTTATGGCTAATTTAGAAACTAGAGCCATTTAAGTAAGCCTTTTTTAACAGTAAAGTCTATGGAGAGCGTCTTGGTGCTGTGCTCCCTTATAGCGCCAGGTGCCCGATCTCCCGTGCTCCGATCCAGTGTAGGTGTGTTACACAATGCAATAAATAAAAGTCGGGTTTCACCCAAATCTATGCGTTTTGATATCTACTGGGCAGTGTATTTATGGCATAGGCCAACTTTGTCCGGTTTAAAAAACAGGGGGGGGGGGGGGTGTGTGGTTGCTCTTTTTTAAACAAAAACACGGCGTTATTTCAGTTGATGTGTTATAGGTGGGTTAGGTCGACATAATCAGAGACTGATCGAAATCAAAATCAGTTGGATTTGAGTCAAAAAGTTTGAATTTCGTGAGTGTAGGCCTAACAAATCAAAGCGTGCCGCGTCTAGAGTCAAAAAACGGGAAATAATAGTGATTTTACGGAAGATGCGGCCTCCGTGATCAGATCATATTTCAAAAACGATTGTTCAATTGTAATTTTATTTGGCTAGTTTGTTCAAAATTTCACGCTGAAAAAGTTGATATCAATTTTGAATGATTTTGAGCAAATTTGTGCTCTATAAGGGAGCACATACCTAAATAGGTATCGCGACACGCTATCGTCGCGATCAATCAAAGTTGAGTACGACAATAGTTCCTATTTGGCGGGAAAGAGAGTTATTTTTTGACGGTTTATGATATAATTTTTCACTAATATGTTGTGTTTGAAATGTGTAGTTGATGTTCTGACATTTAAACTAGGTGATTTGAGGTCAATTTTAATTTCACGGACCGATTTACACACGCGGTGATATCCAGACCGGAGACCGAATTTAGGTAGGCATATCACTACGTTGTTATGCGGCGGCTTATAGCAAAAAAAGTGCACGAGAAAGTTTGCTTCATATTGAGATATGTTGTAGATTACCCTTGTGAGTAAAACATATCAAAATTTCATTGACATTTTATGGCTAATTTAGAAACTAGAGCCATTTAAGTAAGCCTTTTTTAACAGTAAAGTCTATGGAGAGCGTCTTGGTGCTGTGCTCCCTTATAGCGCCAGGTGCCCGATCTCCCGCGTGCTCCGATCCAGTGTAGGTGTGTTACACAATGCAATAAATAAAAGTCGGGTTTCACCCAAATCTATGCGTTTTGATATCTACTGGGCAGTGTATTTATGGCATAGGCCAACTTTGTCCGGTTTAAAAAACAGGGGGGGGGGGGGGGGGGGTGTGTGGTTGCTCTTTTTTAAACAAAAACACGGCGTTATTTCAGTTGATGTGTTATAGGTGGGTTAGGTCGACATAATCAGAGACTGATCGAAATCAAAATCAGTTGGATTTGAGTCAAAAAGTTTGAATTTCGTGAGTGTAGGCCTAACAAATCAAAGCGTGCCGCGTCTAGAGTCAAAAAACGGGAAATAATAGTGATTTTACGGAAGATGCGGCCTCCGTGATCAGATCATATTTCAAAAACGGATTGTTCAATTGTAATTTTATTTGGCTAGTTTGTTCAAAATTTCACGCTGAAAAAGTTGATATCAATTTTGAATGATTTTGAGCAAATTTGTGCTCTATAAGCGCCAGGTGCCCGATCTCCCGCGTGCTCCGATCCAGTGTAGGTGTGTTACACAATGCAATAAATAAAAGTCGGGTTTCACCCAAATCTATGCGTTTTGATATCTACTGGGCAGTGTATTTATGGCATAGGCCAACTTTGTCCGGTTTAAAAAACAGGGGGGGGGGGGGTGTGTGGTTGCTCTTTTTTAAACAAAAACACGGCGTTATTTCAGTTGATGTGTTATAGGTGGGTTAGGTCGACATAATCAGAGACTGATCGAAATCAAAATCAGTTGGATTTGAGTCAAAAAGTTTGAATTTCGTGAGTGTAGGCCTAACAAATCAAAGCGTGCCGCGTCTAGAGTCAAAAAACGGGAAATAATAGTGATTTTACGGAAGATGCGGCCTCCGTGATCAGATCATATTTCAAAAACGGATTGTTCAATTGTAATTTTATTTGGCTAGTTTGTTCAAAATTTCACGCTGAAAAAGTTGATATCAATTTTGAATGATTTTGAGCAAATTTGTGCTCTATAAGGGAGCACATACCTAAATAGGTATCGCGACACGCTATCGTCGCGATCAATCAAAGTTGAGTACGACAATAGTTCCTATTTGGCGGGAAAGAGAGTTATTTTTTGACGGTTTATGATATAATTTTTCACTAATATGTTGTGTTTGAAATGTGTAGTTGATGTTCTGACATTTAAACTAGGTGATTTGAGGTCAATTTTAATTTCACGGACCGATTTACACACGCGGTGATATCCAGACCGGAGACCGAATTTAGGTAGGCATATCACTACGTTGTTATGCGGCGGCTTATAGCAAAAAAAGTGCACGAGAAAGTTTGCTTCATATTGAGATATGTTGTAGATTACCCTTGTGAGTAAAACATATCAAAATTTCATTGACATTTTATGGCTAATTTAGAAACTAGAGCCATTTAAGTAAGCCTTTTTTAACAGTAAAGTCTATGGAGAGCGTCTTGGTGCTGTGCTCCCTTATAGCGCCAGGTGCCCGATCTCCCGCGTGCTCCGATCCAGTGTAGGTGTGTTACACAATGCAATAAATAAAAGTCGGGTTTCACCCAAATCTATGCGTTTTGATATCTACTGGGCAGTGTATTTATGGCATAGGCCAACTTTGTCCGGTTTAAAAAACAGGGGGGGGGGGGGGGGGGGGTGTGTGGTTGCTCTTTTTTAAACAAAAACACGGCGTTATTTCAGTTGATGTGTTATAGGTGGGTTAGGTCGACATAATCAGAGACTGATCGAAATCAAAATCAGTTGGATTTGAGTCAAAAAGTTTGAATTTCGTGAGTGTAGGCCTAACAAATCAAAGCGTGCCGCGTCTAGAGTCAAAAAACGGGAAATAATAGTGATTTTACGGAAGATGCGGCCTCCGTGATCAGATCATATTTCAAAAACGGATTGTTCAATTGTAATTTTATTTGGCTAGTTTGTTCAAAATTTCACGCTGAAAAAGTTGATATCAATTTTGAATGATTTTGAGCAAATTTGTGCTCTATAAGCGCCAGGTGCCCGATCTCCCGCGTGCTCCGATCCAGTGTAGGTGTGTTACACAATGCAATAAATAAAAGTCGGGTTTCACCCAAATCTATGCGTTTTGATATCTACTGGGCAGTGTATTTATGGCATAGGCCAACTTTGTCCGGTTTAAAAAACAGGGGGGGGGGGGGTGTGTGGTTGCTCTTTTTTAAACAAAAACACGGCGTTATTTCAGTTGATGTGTTATAGGTGGGTTAGGTCGACATAATCAGAGACTGATCGAAATCAAAATCAGTTGGATTTGAGTCAAAAAGTTTGAATTTCGTGAGTGTAGGCCTAACAAATCAAAGCGTGCCGCGTCTAGAGTCAAAAAACGGGAAATAATAGTGATTTTACGGAAGATGCGGCCTCCGTGATCAGATCATATTTCAAAAACGGATTGTTCAATTGTAATTTTATTTGGCTAGTTTGTTCAAAATTTCACGCTGAAAAAGTTGATATCAATTTTGAATGATTTTGAGCAAATTTGTGCTCTATAAGGGAGCACATACCTAAATAGGTATCGCGACACGCTATCGTCGCGATCAATCAAAGTTGAGTACGACAATAGTTCCTATTTGGCGGGAAAGAGAGTTATTTTTTGACGGTTTATGATATAATTTTTCACTAATATGTTGTGTTTGAAATGTGTAGTTGATGTTCTGACATTTAAACTAGGTGATTTGAGGTCAATTTTAATTTCACGGACCGATTTACACACGCGGTGATATCCAGACCGGAGACCGAATTTAGGTAGGCATATCACTACGTTGTTATGCGGCGGCTTATAGCAAAAAAAGTGCACGAGAAAGTTTGCTTCATATTGAGATATGTTGTAGATTACCCTTGTGAGTAAAACATATCAAAATTTCATTGACATTTTATGGCTAATTTAGAAACTAGAGCCATTTAAGTAAGCCTTTTTTAACAGTAAAGTCTATGGAGAGCGTCTTGGTGCTGTGCTCCCTTATAGCGCCAGGTGCCCGATCTCCCGCGTGCTCCGATCCAGTGTAGGTGTGTTACACAATGCAATAAATAAAAGTCGGGTTTCACCCAAATCTATGCGTTTTGATATCTACTGGGCAGTGTATTTATGGCATAGGCCAACTTTGTCCGGTTTAAAAAACAGGGGGGGGGGGGGGGTGTGTGGTTGCTCTTTTTTAAACAAAAACACGGCGTTATTTCAGTTGATGTGTTATAGGTGGGTTAGGTCGACATAATCAGAGACTGATCGAAATCAAAATCAGTTGGATTTGAGTCAAAAAGTTTGAATTTCGTGAGTGTAGGCCTAACAAATCAAAGCGTGCCGCGTCTAGAGTCAAAAAACGGGAAATAATAGTGATTTTACGGAAGATGCGGCCTCCGTGATCAGATCATATTTCAAAAACGGATTGTTCAATTGTAATTTTATTTGGCTAGTTTGTTCAAAATTTCACGCTGAAAAAGTTGATATCAATTTTGAATGATTTTGAGCAAATTTGTGCTCTATAAGGGAGCACATACCTAAATAGGTATCGCGACACGCTATCGTCGCGATCAATCAAAGTTGAGTACGACAATAGTTCCTATTTGGCGGGAAAGAGAGTTATTTTTTGACGGTTTATGATATAATTTTTCACTAATATGTTGTGTTTGAAATGTGTAGTTGATGTTCTGACATTTAAACTAGGTGATTTGAGGTCAATTTTAATTTCACGGACCGATTTACACACGCGGTGATATCCAGACCGGAGACCGAATTTAGGTAGGCATATCACTACGTTGTTATGCGGCGGCTTATAGCAAAAAAAGTGCACGAGAAAGTTTGCTTCATATTGAGATATGTTGTAGATTACCCTTGTGAGTAAAACATATCAAAATTTCATTGACATTTTATGGCTAATTTAGAAACTAGAGCCATTTAAGTAAGCCTTTTTTAACAGTAAAGTCTATGGAGAGCGTCTTGGTGCTGTGCTCCCTTATAGCGCCAGGTGCCCGATCTCCCGCGTGCTCCGATCCAGTGTAGGTGTGTTACACAATGCAATAAATAAAAGTCGGGTTTCACCCAAATCTATGCGTTTTGATATCTACTGGGCAGTGTATTTATGGCATAGGCCAACTTTGTCCGGTTTAAAAAACAGGGGGGGGGGGGGGGGGGGTGTGTGGTTGCTCTTTTTTAAACAAAAACACGGCGTTATTTCAGTTGATGTGTTATAGGTGGGTTAGGTCGACATAATCAGAGACTGATCGAAATCAAAATCAGTTGGATTTGAGTCAAAAAGTTTGAATTTCGTGAGTGTAGGCCTAACAAATCAAAGCGTGCCGCGTCTAGAGTCAAAAAACGGGAAATAATAGTGATTTTACGGAAGATGCGGCCTCCGTGATCAGATCATATTTCAAAAACGGATTGTTCAATTGTAATTTTATTTGGCTAGTTTGTTCAAAATTTCACGCTGAAAAAGTTGATATCAATTTTGAATGATTTTGAGCAAATTTGTGCTCTATAAGCGCCAGGTGCCCGATCTCCCGCGTGCTCCGATCCAGTGTAGGTGTGTTACACAATGCAATAAATAAAAGTCGGGTTTCACCCAAATCTATGCGTTTTGATATCTACTGGGCAGTGTATTTATGGCATAGGCCAACTTTGTCCGGTTTAAAAAACAGGGGGGGGGGGGGTGTGTGGTTGCTCTTTTTTAAACAAAAACACGGCGTTATTTCAGTTGATGTGTTATAGGTGGGTTAGGTCGACATAATCAGAGACTGATCGAAATCAAAATCAGTTGGATTTGAGTCAAAAAGTTTGAATTTCGTGAGTGTAGGCCTAACAAATCAAAGCGTGCCGCGTCTAGAGTCAAAAAACGGGAAATAATAGTGATTTTACGGAAGATGCGGCCTCCGTGATCAGATCATATTTCAAAAACGGATTGTTCAATTGTAATTTTATTTGGCTAGTTTGTTCAAAATTTCACGCTGAAAAAGTTGATATCAATTTTGAATGATTTTGAGCAAATTTGTGCTCTATAAGGGAGCACATACCTAAATAGGTATCGCGACACGCTATCGTCGCGATCAATCAAAGTTGAGTACGACAATAGTTCCTATTTGGCGGGAAAGAGAGTTATTTTTTGACGGTTTATGATATAATTTTTCACTAATATGTTGTGTTTGAAATGTGTAGTTGATGTTCTGACATTTAAACTAGGTGATTTGAGGTCAATTTTAATTTCACGGACCGATTTACACACGCGGTGATATCCAGACCGGAGACCGAATTTAGGTAGGCATATCACTACGTTGTTATGCGGCGGCTTATAGCAAAAAAAGTGCACGAGAAAGTTTGCTTCATATTGAGATATGTTGTAGATTACCCTTGTGAGTAAAACATATCAAAATTTCATTGACATTTTATGGCTAATTTAGAAACTAGAGCCATTTAAGTAAGCCTTTTTTAACAGTAAAGTCTATGGAGAGCGTCTTGGTGCTGTGCTCCCTTATAGCGCCAGGTGCCCGATCTCCCGCGTGCTCCGATCCAGTGTAGGTGTGTTACACAATGCAATAAATAAAAGTCGGGTTTCACCCAAATCTATGCGTTTTGATATCTACTGGGCAGTGTATTTATGGCATAGGCCAACTTTGTCCGGTTTAAAAAACAGGGGGGGGGGGGGGGGTGTGTGGTTGCTCTTTTTTAAACAAAAACACGGCGTTATTTCAGTTGATGTGTTATAGGTGGGTTAGGTCGACATAATCAGAGACTGATCGAAATCAAAATCAGTTGGATTTGAGTCAAAAAGTTTGAATTTCGTGAGTGTAGGCCTAACAAATCAAAGCGTGCCGCGTCTAGAGTCAAAAAACGGGAAATAATAGTGATTTTACGGAAGATGCGGCCTCCGTGATCAGATCATATTTCAAAAACGGATTGTTCAATTGTAATTTTATTTGGCTAGTTTGTTCAAAATTTCACGCTGAAAAAGTTGATATCAATTTTGAATGATTTTGAGCAAATTTGTGCTCTATAAGGGAGCACATACCTAAATAGGTATCGCGACACGCTATCGTCGCGATCAATCAAAGTTGAGTACGACAATAGTTCCTATTTGGCGGGAAAGAGAGTTATTTTTTGACGGTTTATGATATAATTTTTCACTAATATGTTGTGTTTGAAATGTGTAGTTGATGTTCTGACATTTAAACTAGGTGATTTGAGGTCAATTTTAATTTCACGGACCGATTTACACACGCGGTGATATCCAGACCGGAGACCGAATTTAGGTAGGCATATCACTACGTTGTTATGCGGCGGCTTATAGCAAAAAAAGTGCACGAGAAAGTTTGCTTCATATTGAGATATGTTGTAGATTACCCTTGTGAGTAAAACATATCAAAATTTCATTGACATTTTATGGCTAATTTAGAAACTAGAGCCATTTAAGTAAGCCTTTTTTAACAGTAAAGTCTATGGAGAGCGTCTTGGTGCTGTGCTCCCTTATAGCGCCAGGTGCCCGATCTCCCGCGTGCTCCGATCCAGTGTAGGTGTGTTACACAATGCAATAAATAAAAGTCGGGTTTCACCCAAATCTATGCGTTTTGATATCTACTGGGCAGTGTATTTATGGCATAGGCCAACTTTGTCCGGTTTAAAAAACAGGGGGGGGGGGGGTGTGTGGTTGCTCTTTTTTAAACAAAAACACGGCGTTATTTCAGTTGATGTGTTATAGGTGGGTTAGGTCGACATAATCAGAGACTGATCGAAATCAAAATCAGTTGGATTTGAGTCAAAAAGTTTGAATTTCGTGAGTGTAGGCCTAACAAATCAAAGCGTGCCGCGTCTAGAGTCAAAAAACGGGAAATAATAGTGATTTTACGGAAGATGCGGCCTCCGTGATCAGATCATATTTCAAAAACGGATTGTTCAATTGTAATTTTATTTGGCTAGTTTGTTCAAAATTTCACGCTGAAAAAGTTGATATCAATTTTGAATGATTTTGAGCAAATTTGTGCTCTATAAGCGCCAGGTGCCCGATCTCCCGCGTGCTCCGATCCAGTGTAGGTGTGTTACACAATGCAATAAATAAAAGTCGGGTTTCACCCAAATCTATGCGTTTTGATATCTACTGGGCAGTGTATTTATGGCATAGGCCAACTTTGTCCGGTTTAAAAAACAGGGGGGGGGGGGGGGCGGTGTGTGGTTGCTCTTTTTTAAACAAAAACACGGCGTTATTTCAGTTGATGTGTTATAGGTGGGTTAGGTCGACATAATCAGAGACTGATCGAAATCAAAATCAGTTGGATTTGAGTCAAAAAGTTTGAATTTCGTGAGTGTAGGCCTAACAAATCAAAGCGTGCCGCGTCTAGAGTCAAAAAACGGGAAATAATAGTGATTTTACGGAAGATGCGGCCTCCGTGATCAGATCATATTTCAAAAACGGATTGTTCAATTGTAATTTTATTTGGCTAGTTTGTTCAAAATTTCACGCTGAAAAAGTTGATATCAATTTTGAATGATTTTGAGCAAATTTGTGCTCTATAAGGGAGCACATACCTAAATAGGTATCGCGACACGCTATCGTCGCGATCAATCAAAGTTGAGTACGACAATAGTTCCTATTTGGCGGGAAAGAGAGTTATTTTTTGACGGTTTATGATATAATTTTTCACTAATATGTTGTGTTTGAAATGTGTAGTTGATGTTCTGACATTTAAACTAGGTGATTTGAGGTCAATTTTAATTTCACGGACCGATTTACACACGCGGTGATATCCAGACCGGAGACCGAATTTAGGTAGGCATATCACTACGTTGTTATGCGGCGGCTTATAGCAAAAAAAGTGCACGAGAAAGTTTGCTTCATATTGAGATATGTTGTAGATTACCCTTGTGAGTAAAACATATCAAAATTTCATTGACATTTTATGGCTAATTTAGAAACTAGAGCCATTTAAGTAAGCCTTTTTTAACAGTAAAGTCTATGGAGAGCGTCTTGGTGCTGTGCTCCCTTATAGCGCCAGGTGCCCGATCTCCCGCGTGCTCCGATCCAGTGTAGGTGTGTTACACAATGCAATAAATAAAAGTCGGGTTTCACCCAAATCTATGCGTTTTGATATCTACTGGGCAGTGTATTTATGGCATAGGCCAACTTTGTCCGGTTTAAAAAACAGGGGGGGGGGGGGGGGGTGTGTGGTTGCTCTTTTTTAAACAAAAACACGGCGTTATTTCAGTTGATGTGTTATAGGTGGGTTAGGTCGACATAATCAGAGACTGATCGAAATCAAAATCAGTTGGATTTGAGTCAAAAAGTTTGAATTTCGTGAGTGTAGGCCTAACAAATCAAAGCGTGCCGCGTCTAGAGTCAAAAAACGGGAAATAATAGTGATTTTACGGAAGATGCGGCCTCCGTGATCAGATCATATTTCAAAAACGGATTGTTCAATTGTAATTTTATTTGGCTAGTTTGTTCAAAATTTCACGCTGAAAAAGTTGATATCAATTTTGAATGATTTTGAGCAAATTTGTGCTCTATAAGCGCCAGGTGCCCGATCTCCCGCGTGCTCCGATCCAGTGTAGGTGTGTTACACAATGCAATAAATAAAAGTCGGGTTTCACCCAAATCTATGCGTTTTGATATCTACTGGGCAGTGTATTTATGGCATAGGCCAACTTTGTCCGGTTTAAAAAACAGGGGGGGGGGGGGGTGTGTGGTTGCTCTTTTTTAAACAAAAACACGGCGTTATTTCAGTTGATGTGTTATAGGTGGGTTAGGTCGACATAATCAGAGACTGATCGAAATCAAAATCAGTTGGATTTGAGTCAAAAAGTTTGAATTTCGTGAGTGTAGGCCTAACAAATCAAAGCGTGCCGCGTCTAGAGTCAAAAAACGGGAAATAATAGTGATTTTACGGAAGATGCGGCCTCCGTGATCAGATCATATTTCAAAAACGGATTGTTCAATTGTAATTTTATTTGGCTAGTTTGTTCAAAATTTCACGCTGAAAAAGTTGATATCAATTTTGAATGATTTTGAGCAAATTTGTGCTCTATAAGGGAGCACATACCTAAATAGGTATCGCGACACGCTATCGTCGCGATCAATCAAAGTTGAGTACGACAATAGTTCCTATTTGGCGGGAAAGAGAGTTATTTTTTGACGGTTTATGATATAATTTTTCACTAATATGTTGTGTTTGAAATGTGTAGTTGATGTTCTGACATTTAAACTAGGTGATTTGAGGTCAATTTTAATTTCACGGACCGATTTACACACGCGGTGATATCCAGACCGGAGACCGAATTTAGGTAGGCATATCACTACGTTGTTATGCGGCGGCTTATAGCAAAAAAAGTGCACGAGAAAGTTTGCTTCATATTGAGATATGTTGTAGATTACCCTTGTGAGTAAAACATATCAAAATTTCATTGACATTTTATGGCTAATTTAGAAACTAGAGCCATTTAAGTAAGCCTTTTTTAACAGTAAAGTCTATGGAGAGCGTCTTGGTGCTGTGCTCCCTTATAGCGCCAGGTGCCCGATCTCCCGCGTGCTCCGATCCAGTGTAGGTGTGTTACACAATGCAATAAATAAAAGTCGGGTTTCACCCAAATCTATGCGTTTTGATATCTACTGGGCAGTGTATTTATGGCATAGGCCAACTTTGTCCGGTTTAAAAAACAGGGGGGGGGGGGGGGTGTGTGGTTGCTCTTTTTTAAACAAAAACACGGCGTTATTTCAGTTGATGTGTTATAGGTGGGTTAGGTCGACATAATCAGAGACTGATCGAAATCAAAATCAGTTGGATTTGAGTCAAAAAGTTTGAATTTCGTGAGTGTAGGCCTAACAAATCAAAGCGTGCCGCGTCTAGAGTCAAAAAACGGGAAATAATAGTGATTTTACGGAAGATGCGGCCTCCGTGATCAGATCATATTTCAAAAACGGATTGTTCAATTGTAATTTTATTTGGCTAGTTTGTTCAAAATTTCACGCTGAAAAAGTTGATATCAATTTTGAATGATTTTGAGCAAATTTGTGCTCTATAAGCGCCAGGTGCCCGATCTCCCGCGTGCTCCGATCCAGTGTAGGTGTGTTACACAATGCAATAAATAAAAGTCGGGTTTCACCCAAATCTATGCGTTTTGATATCTACTGGGCAGTGTATTTATGGCATAGGCCAACTTTGTCCGGTTTAAAAAACAGGGGGGGGGGGCGGTGTGTGGTTGCTCTTTTTTAAACAAAAACACGGCGTTATTTCAGTTGATGTGTTATAGGTGGGTTAGGTCGACATAATCAGAGACTGATCGAAATCAAAATCAGTTGGATTTGAGTCAAAAAGTTTGAATTTCGTGAGTGTAGGCCTAACAAATCAAAGCGTGCCGCGTCTAGAGTCAAAAAACGGGAAATAATAGTGATTTTACGGAAGATGCGGCCTCCGTGATCAGATCATATTTCAAAAACGGATTGTTCAATTGTAATTTTATTTGGCTAGTTTGTTCAAAATTTCACGCTGAAAAAGTTGATATCAATTTTGAATGATTTTGAGCAAATTTGTGCTCTATAAGGGAGCACATACCTAAATAGGTATCGCGACACGCTATCGTCGCGATCAATCAAAGTTGAGTACGACAATAGTTCCTATTTGGCGGGAAAGAGAGTTATTTTTTGACGGTTTATGATATAATTTTTCACTAATATGTTGTGTTTGAAATGTGTAGTTGATGTTCTGACATTTAAACTAGGTGATTTGAGGTCAATTTTAATTTCACGGACCGATTTACACACGCGGTGATATCCAGACCGGAGACCGAATTTAGGTAGGCATATCACTACGTTGTTATGCGGCGGCTTATAGCAAAAAAAGTGCACGAGAAAGTTTGCTTCATATTGAGATATGTTGTAGATTACCCTTGTGAGTAAAACATATCAAAATTTCATTGACATTTTATGGCTAATTTAGAAACTAGAGCCATTTAAGTAAGCCTTTTTTAACAGTAAAGTCTATGGAGAGCGTCTTGGTGCTGTGCTCCCTTATAGCGCCAGGTGCCCGATCTCCCGCGTGCTCCGATCCAGTGTAGGTGTGTTACACAATGCAATAAATAAAAGTCGGGTTTCACCCAAATCTATGCGTTTTGATATCTACTGGGCAGTGTATTTATGGCATAGGCCAACTTTGTCCGGTTTAAAAAACAGGGGGGGGGGGGGTGTGTGGTTGCTCTTTTTTAAACAAAAACACGGCGTTATTTCAGTTGATGTGTTATAGGTGGGTTAGGTCGACATAATCAGAGACTGATCGAAATCAAAATCAGTTGGATTTGAGTCAAAAAGTTTGAATTTCGTGAGTGTAGGCCTAACAAATCAAAGCGTGCCGCGTCTAGAGTCAAAAAACGGGAAATAATAGTGATTTTACGGAAGATGCGGCCTCCGTGATCAGATCATATTTCAAAAACGGATTGTTCAATTGTAATTTTATTTGGCTAGTTTGTTCAAAATTTCACGCTGAAAAAGTTGATATCAATTTTGAATGATTTTGAGCAAATTTGTGCTCTATAAGCGCCAGGTGCCCGATCTCCCGCGTGCTCCGATCCAGTGTAGGTGTGTTACACAATGCAATAAATAAAAGTCGGGTTTCACCCAAATCTATGCGTTTTGATATCTACTGGGCAGTGTATTTATGGCATAGGCCAACTTTGTCCGGTTTAAAAAACAGGGGGGGGGGGGGGGGTGTGTGGTTGCTCTTTTTTAAACAAAAACACGGCGTTATTTCAGTTGATGTGTTATAGGTGGGTTAGGTCGACATAATCAGAGACTGATCGAAATCAAAATCAGTTGGATTTGAGTCAAAAAGTTTGAATTTCGTGAGTGTAGGCCTAACAAATCAAAGCGTGCCGCGTCTAGAGTCAAAAAACGGGAAATAATAGTGATTTTACGGAAGATGCGGCCTCCGTGATCAGATCATATTTCAAAAACGGATTGTTCAATTGTAATTTTATTTGGCTAGTTTGTTCAAAATTTCACGCTGAAAAAGTTGATATCAATTTTGAATGATTTTGAGCAAATTTGTGCTCTATAAGGGAGCACATACCTAAATAGGTATCGCGACACGCTATCGTCGCGATCAATCAAAGTTGAGTACGACAATAGTTCCTATTTGGCGGGAAAGAGAGTTATTTTTTGACGGTTTATGATATAATTTTTCACTAATATGTTGTGTTTGAAATGTGTAGTTGATGTTCTGACATTTAAACTAGGTGATTTGAGGTCAATTTTAATTTCACGGACCGATTTACACACGCGGTGATATCCAGACCGGAGACCGAATTTAGGTAGGCATATCACTACGTTGTTATGCGGCGGCTTATAGCAAAAAAAGTGCACGAGAAAGTTTGCTTCATATTGAGATATGTTGTAGATTACCCTTGTGAGTAAAACATATCAAAATTTCATTGACATTTTATGGCTAATTTAGAAACTAGAGCCATTTAAGTAAGCCTTTTTTAACAGTAAAGTCTATGGAGAGCGTCTTGGTGCTGTGCTCCCTTATAGCGCCAGGTGCCCGATCTCCCGCGTGCTCCGATCCAGTGTAGGTGTGTTACACAATGCAATAAATAAAAGTCGGGTTTCACCCAAATCTATGCGTTTTGATATCTACTGGGCAGTGTATTTATGGCATAGGCCAACTTTGTCCGGTTTAAAAAACAGGGGGGGGGGGGGGGGGGTGTGTGGTTGCTCTTTTTTAAACAAAAACACGGCGTTATTTCAGTTGATGTGTTATAGGTGGGTTAGGTCGACATAATCAGAGACTGATCGAAATCAAAATCAGTTGGATTTGAGTCAAAAAGTTTGAATTTCGTGAGTGTAGGCCTAACAAATCAAAGCGTGCCGCGTCTAGAGTCAAAAAACGGGAAATAATAGTGATTTTACGGAAGATGCGGCCTCCGTGATCAGATCATATTTCAAAAACGGATTGTTCAATTGTAATTTTATTTGGCTAGTTTGTTCAAAATTTCACGCTGAAAAAGTTGATATCAATTTTGAATGATTTTGAGCAAATTTGTGCTCTATAAGCGCCAGGTGCCCGATCTCCCGCGTGCTCCGATCCAGTGTAGGTGTGTTACACAATGCAATAAATAAAAGTCGGGTTTCACCCAAATCTATGCGTTTTGATATCTACTGGGCAGTGTATTTATGGCATAGGCCAACTTTGTCCGGTTTAAAAAACAGGGGGGGGGGGTGTGTGGTTGCTCTTTTTTAAACAAAAACACGGCGTTATTTCAGTTGATGTGTTATAGGTGGGTTAGGTCGACATAATCAGAGACTGATCGAAATCAAAATCAGTTGGATTTGAGTCAAAAAGTTTGAATTTCGTGAGTGTAGGCCTAACAAATCAAAGCGTGCCGCGTCTAGAGTCAAAAAACGGGAAATAATAGTGATTTTACGGAAGATGCGGCCTCCGTGATCAGATCATATTTCAAAAACGGATTGTTCAATTGTAATTTTATTTGGCTAGTTTGTTCAAAATTTCACGCTGAAAAAGTTGATATCAATTTTGAATGATTTTGAGCAAATTTGTGCTCTATAAGGGAGCACATACCTAAATAGGTATCGCGACACGCTATCGTCGCGATCAATCAAAGTTGAGTACGACAATAGTTCCTATTTGGCGGGAAAGAGAGTTATTTTTTGACGGTTTATGATATAATTTTTCACTAATATGTTGTGTTTGAAATGTGTAGTTGATGTTCTGACATTTAAACTAGGTGATTTGAGGTCAATTTTAATTTCACGGACCGATTTACACACGCGGTGATATCCAGACCGGAGACCGAATTTAGGTAGGCATATCACTACGTTGTTATGCGGCGGCTTATAGCAAAAAAAGTGCACGAGAAAGTTTGCTTCATATTGAGATATGTTGTAGATTACCCTTGTGAGTAAAACATATCAAAATTTCATTGACATTTTATGGCTAATTTAGAAACTAGAGCCATTTAAGTAAGCCTTTTTTAACAGTAAAGTCTATGGAGAGCGTCTTGGTGCTGTGCTCCCTTATAGCGCCAGGTGCCCGATCTCCCGCGTGCTCCGATCCAGTGTAGGTGTGTTACACAATGCAATAAATAAAAGTCGGGTTTCACCCAAATCTATGCGTTTTGATATCTACTGGGCAGTGTATTTATGGCATAGGCCAACTTTGTCCGGTTTAAAAAACAGGGGGGGGGGGGGGGGGGGGGTGTGTGGTTGCTCTTTTTTAAACAAAAACACGGCGTTATTTCAGTTGATGTGTTATAGGTGGGTTAGGTCGACATAATCAGAGACTGATCGAAATCAAAATCAGTTGGATTTGAGTCAAAAAGTTTGAATTTCGTGAGTGTAGGCCTAACAAATCAAAGCGTGCCGCGTCTAGAGTCAAAAAACGGGAAATAATAGTGATTTTACGGAAGATGCGGCCTCCGTGATCAGATCATATTTCAAAAACGGATTGTTCAATTGTAATTTTATTTGGCTAGTTTGTTCAAAATTTCACGCTGAAAAAGTTGATATCAATTTTGAATGATTTTGAGCAAATTTGTGCTCTATAAGCGCCAGGTGCCCGATCTCCCGCGTGCTCCGATCCAGTGTAGGTGTGTTACACAATGCAATAAATAAAAGTCGGGTTTCACCCAAATCTATGCGTTTTGATATCTACTGGGCAGTGTATTTATGGCATAGGCCAACTTTGTCCGGTTTAAAAAACAGGGGGGGGGGGGGTGTGTGGTTGCTCTTTTTTAAACAAAAACACGGCGTTATTTCAGTTGATGTGTTATAGGTGGGTTAGGTCGACATAATCAGAGACTGATCGAAATCAAAATCAGTTGGATTTGAGTCAAAAAGTTTGAATTTCGTGAGTGTAGGCCTAACAAATCAAAGCGTGCCGCGTCTAGAGTCAAAAAACGGGAAATAATAGTGATTTTACGGAAGATGCGGCCTCCGTGATCAGATCATATTTCAAAAACGGATTGTTCAATTGTAATTTTATTTGGCTAGTTTGTTCAAAATTTCACGCTGAAAAAGTTGATATCAATTTTGAATGATTTTGAGCAAATTTGTGCTCTATAAGGGAGCACATACCTAAATAGGTATCGCGACACGCTATCGTCGCGATCAATCAAAGTTGAGTACGACAATAGTTCCTATTTGGCGGGAAAGAGAGTTATTTTTTGACGGTTTATGATATAATTTTTCACTAATATGTTGTGTTTGAAATGTGTAGTTGATGTTCTGACATTTAAACTAGGTGATTTGAGGTCAATTTTAATTTCACGGACCGATTTACACACGCGGTGATATCCAGACCGGAGACCGAATTTAGGTAGGCATATCACTACGTTGTTATGCGGCGGCTTATAGCAAAAAAAGTGCACGAGAAAGTTTGCTTCATATTGAGATATGTTGTAGATTACCCTTGTGAGTAAAACATATCAAAATTTCATTGACATTTTATGGCTAATTTAGAAACTAGAGCCATTTAAGTAAGCCTTTTTTAACAGTAAAGTCTATGGAGAGCGTCTTGGTGCTGTGCTCCCTTATAGCGCCAGGTGCCCGATCTCCCGCGTGCTCCGATCCAGTGTAGGTGTGTTACACAATGCAATAAATAAAAGTCGGGTTTCACCCAAATCTATGCGTTTTGATATCTACTGGGCAGTGTATTTATGGCATAGGCCAACTTTGTCCGGTTTAAAAAACAGGGGGGGGGGGGGGGTGTGTGGTTGCTCTTTTTTAAACAAAAACACGGCGTTATTTCAGTTGATGTGTTATAGGTGGGTTAGGTCGACATAATCAGAGACTGATCGAAATCAAAATCAGTTGGATTTGAGTCAAAAAGTTTGAATTTCGTGAGTGTAGGCCTAACAAATCAAAGCGTGCCGCGTCTAGAGTCAAAAAACGGGAAATAATAGTGATTTTACGGAAGATGCGGCCTCCGTGATCAGATCATATTTCAAAAACGGATTGTTCAATTGTAATTTTATTTGGCTAGTTTGTTCAAAATTTCACGCTGAAAAAGTTGATATCAATTTTGAATGATTTTGAGCAAATTTGTGCTCTATAAGCGCCAGGTGCCCGATCTCCCGCGTGCTCCGATCCAGTGTAGGTGTGTTACACAATGCAATAAATAAAAGTCGGGTTTCACCCAAATCTATGCGTTTTGATATCTACTGGGCAGTGTATTTATGGCATAGGCCAACTTTGTCCGGTTTAAAAAACAGGGGGGGGGGGGGGGGGTGTGTGGTTGCTCTTTTTTAAACAAAAACACGGCGTTATTTCAGTTGATGTGTTATAGGTGGGTTAGGTCGACATAATCAGAGACTGATCGAAATCAAAATCAGTTGGATTTGAGTCAAAAAGTTTGAATTTCGTGAGTGTAGGCCTAACAAATCAAAGCGTGCCGCGTCTAGAGTCAAAAAACGGGAAATAATAGTGATTTTACAGAAGATGCGGCCTCCGTGATCAGATCATATTTCAAAAACGGATTGTTCAATTGTAATTTTATTTGGCTAGTTTGTTCAAAATTTCACGCTGAAAAAGTTGATATCAATTTTGAATGATTTTGAGCAAATTTGTGCTCTATAAGGGAGCACATACCTAAATAGGTATCGCGACACGCTATCGTCGCGATCAATCAAAGTTGAGTACGACAATAGTTCCTATTTGGCGGGAAAGAGAGTTATTTTTTGACGGTTTATGATATAATTTTTCACTAATATGTTGTGTTTGAAATGTGTAGTTGATGTTCTGACATTTAAACTAGGTGATTTGAGGTCAATTTTAATTTCACGGACCGATTTACACACGCGGTGATATCCAGACCGGAGACCGAATTTAGGTAGGCATATCACTACGTTGTTATGCGGCGGCTTATAGCAAAAAAAGTGCACGAGAAAGTTTGCTTCATATTGAGATATGTTGTAGATTACCCTTGTGAGTAAAACATATCAAAATTTCATTGACATTTTATGGCTAATTTAGAAACTAGAGCCATTTAAGTAAGCCTTTTTTAACAGTAAAGTCTATGGAGAGCGTCTTGGTGCTGTGCTCCCTTATAGCGCCAGGTGCCCGATCTCCCGCGTGCTCCGATCCAGTGTAGGTGTGTTACACAATGCAATAAATAAAAGTCGGGTTTCACCCAAATCTATGCGTTTTGATATCTACTGGGCAGTGTATTTATGGCATAGGCCAACTTTGTCCGGTTTAAAAAACAGGGGGGGGGGGGGGGGGGGTGTGTGGTTGCTCTTTTTTAAACAAAAACACGGCGTTATTTCAGTTGATGTGTTATAGGTGGGTTAGGTCGACATAATCAGAGACTGATCGAAATCAAAATCAGTTGGATTTGAGTCAAAAAGTTTGAATTTCGTGAGTGTAGGCCTAACAAATCAAAGCGTGCCGCGTCTAGAGTCAAAAAACGGGAAATAATAGTGATTTTACGGAAGATGCGGCCTCCGTGATCAGATCATATTTCAAAAACGGATTGTTCAATTGTAATTTTATTTGGCTAGTTTGTTCAAAATTTCACGCTGAAAAAGTTGATATCAATTTTGAATGATTTTGAGCAAATTTGTGCTCTATAAGCGCCAGGTGCCCGATCTCCCGCGTGCTCCGATCCAGTGTAGGTGTGTTACACAATGCAATAAATAAAAGTCGGGTTTCACCCAAATCTATGCGTTTTGATATCTACTGGGCAGTGTATTTATGGCATAGGCCAACTTTGTCCGGTTTAAAAAACAGGGGGGGGGGGGGGTGTGTGGTTGCTCTTTTTTAAACAAAAACACGGCGTTATTTCAGTTGATGTGTTATAGGTGGGTTAGGTCGACATAATCAGAGACTGATCGAAATCAAAATCAGTTGGATTTGAGTCAAAAAGTTTGAATTTCGTGAGTGTAGGCCTAACAAATCAAAGCGTGCCGCGTCTAGAGTCAAAAAACGGGAAATAATAGTGATTTTACGGAAGATGCGGCCTCCGTGATCAGATCATATTTCAAAAACGGATTGTTCAATTGTAATTTTATTTGGCTAGTTTGTTCAAAATTTCACGCTGAAAAAGTTGATATCAATTTTGAATGATTTTGAGCAAATTTGTGCTCTATAAGGGAGCACATACCTAAATAGGTATCGCGACACGCTATCGTCGCGATCAATCAAAGTTGAGTACGACAATAGTTCCTATTTGGCGGGAAAGAGAGTTATTTTTTGACGGTTTATGATATAATTTTTCACTAATATGTTGTGTTTGAAATGTGTAGTTGATGTTCTGACATTTAAACTAGGTGATTTGAGGTCAATTTTAATTTCACGGACCGATTTACACACGCGGTGATATCCAGACCGGAGACCGAATTTAGGTAGGCATATCACTACGTTGTTATGCGGCGGCTTATAGCAAAAAAAGTGCACGAGAAAGTTTGCTTCATATTGAGATATGTTGTAGATTACCCTTGTGAGTAAAACATATCAAAATTTCATTGACATTTTATGGCTAATTTAGAAACTAGAGCCATTTAAGTAAGCCTTTTTTAACAGTAAAGTCTATGGAGAGCGTCTTGGTGCTGTGCTCCCTTATAGCGCCAGGTGCCCGATCTCCCGCGTGCTCCGATCCAGTGTAGGTGTGTTACACAATGCAATAAATAAAAGTCGGGTTTCACCCAAATCTATGCGTTTTGATATCTACTGGGCAGTGTATTTATGGCATAGGCCAACTTTGTCCGGTTTAAAAAACAGGGGGGGGGGGGGGTGTGTGGTTGCTCTTTTTTAAACAAAAACACGGCGTTATTTCAGTTGATGTGTTATAGGTGGGTTAGGTCGACATAATCAGAGACTGATCGAAATCAAAATCAGTTGGATTTGAGTCAAAAAGTTTGAATTTCGTGAGTGTAGGCCTAACAAATCAAAGCGTGCCGCGTCTAGAGTCAAAAAACGGGAAATAATAGTGATTTTACGGAAGATGCGGCCTCCGTGATCAGATCATATTTCAAAAACGGATTGTTCAATTGTAATTTTATTTGGCTAGTTTGTTCAAAATTTCACGCTGAAAAAGTTGATATCAATTTTGAATGATTTTGAGCAAATTTGTGCTCTATAAGCGCCAGGTGCCCGATCTCCCGCGTGCTCCGATCCAGTGTAGGTGTGTTACACAATGCAATAAATAAAAGTCGGGTTTCACCCAAATCTATGCGTTTTGATATCTACTGGGCAGTGTATTTATGGCATAGGCCAACTTTGTCCGGTTTAAAAAACAGGGGGGGGGGGGTGTGTGGTTGCTCTTTTTTAAACAAAAACACGGCGTTATTTCAGTTGATGTGTTATAGGTGGGTTAGGTCGACATAATCAGAGACTGATCGAAATCAAAATCAGTTGGATTTGAGTCAAAAAGTTTGAATTTCGTGAGTGTAGGCCTAACAAATCAAAGCGTGCCGCGTCTAGAGTCAAAAAACGGGAAATAATAGTGATTTTACGGAAGATGCGGCCTCCGTGATCAGATCATATTTCAAAAACGGATTGTTCAATTGTAATTTTATTTGGCTAGTTTGTTCAAAATTTCACGCTGAAAAAGTTGATATCAATTTTGAATGATTTTGAGCAAATTTGTGCTCTATAAGGGAGCACATACCTAAATAGGTATCGCGACACGCTATCGTCGCGATCAATCAAAGTTGAGTACGACAATAGTTCCTATTTGGCGGGAAAGAGAGTTATTTTTTGACGGTTTATGATATAATTTTTCACTAATATGTTGTGTTTGAAATGTGTAGTTGATGTTCTGACATTTAAACTAGGTGATTTGAGGTCAATTTTAATTTCACGGACCGATTTACACACGCGGTGATATCCAGACCGGAGACCGAATTTAGGTAGGCATATCACTACGTTGTTATGCGGCGGCTTATAGCAAAAAAAGTGCACGAGAAAGTTTGCTTCATATTGAGATATGTTGTAGATTACCCTTGTGAGTAAAACATATCAAAATTTCATTGACATTTTATGGCTAATTTAGAAACTAGAGCCATTTAAGTAAGCCTTTTTTAACAGTAAAGTCTATGGAGAGCGTCTTGGTGCTGTGCTCCCTTATAGCGCCAGGTGCCCGATCTCCCGCGTGCTCCGATCCAGTGTAGGTGTGTTACACAATGCAATAAATAAAAGTCGGGTTTCACCCAAATCTATGCGTTTTGATATCTACTGGGCAGTGTATTTATGGCATAGGCCAACTTTGTCCGGTTTAAAAAACAGGGGGGGGGGGGGGGGGGGGGGTGTGTGGTTGCTCTTTTTTAAACAAAAACACGGCGTTATTTCAGTTGATGTGTTATAGGTGGGTTAGGTCGACATAATCAGAGACTGATCGAAATCAAAATCAGTTGGATTTGAGTCAAAAAGTTTGAATTTCGTGAGTGTAGGCCTAACAAATCAAAGCGTGCCGCGTCTAGAGTCAAAAAACGGGAAATAATAGTGATTTTACGGAAGATGCGGCCTCCGTGATCAGATCATATTTCAAAAACGGATTGTTCAATTGTAATTTTATTTGGCTAGTTTGTTCAAAATTTCACGCTGAAAAAGTTGATATCAATTTTGAATGATTTTGAGCAAATTTGTGCTCTATAAGCGCCAGGTGCCCGATCTCCCGCGTGCTCCGATCCAGTGTAGGTGTGTTACACAATGCAATAAATAAAAGTCGGGTTTCACCCAAATCTATGCGTTTTGATATCTACTGGGCAGTGTATTTATGGCATAGGCCAACTTTGTCCGGTTTAAAAAACAGGGGGGGGGGGGGGGGGTGTGTGGTTGCTCTTTTTTAAACAAAAACACGGCGTTATTTCAGTTGATGTGTTATAGGTGGGTTAGGTCGACATAATCAGAGACTGATCGAAATCAAAATCAGTTGGATTTGAGTCAAAAAGTTTGAATTTCGTGAGTGTAGGCCTAACAAATCAAAGCGTGCCGCGTCTAGAGTCAAAAAACGGGAAATAATAGTGATTTTACGGAAGATGCGGCCTCCGTGATCAGATCATATTTCAAAAACGGATTGTTCAATTGTAATTTTATTTGGCTAGTTTGTTCAAAATTTCACGCTGAAAAAGTTGATATCAATTTTGAATGATTTTGAGCAAATTTGTGCTCTATAAGGGAGCACATACCTAAATAGGTATCGCGACACGCTATCGTCGCGATCAATCAAAGTTGAGTACGACAATAGTTCCTATTTGGCGGGAAAGAGAGTTATTTTTTGACGGTTTATGATATAATTTTTCACTAATATGTTGTGTTTGAAATGTGTAGTTGATGTTCTGACATTTAAACTAGGTGATTTGAGGTCAATTTTAATTTCACGGACCGATTTACACACGCGGTGATATCCAGACCGGAGACCGAATTTAGGTAGGCATATCACTACGTTGTTATGCGGCGGCTTATAGCAAAAAAAGTGCACGAGAAAGTTTGCTTCATATTGAGATATGTTGTAGATTACCCTTGTGAGTAAAACATATCAAAATTTCATTGACATTTTATGGCTAATTTAGAAACTAGAGCCATTTAAGTAAGCCTTTTTTAACAGTAAAGTCTATGGAGAGCGTCTTGGTGCTGTGCTCCCTTGACATTTGAATTCAGATTCAGGTTTTGTGGTGGAGTCTATGAATTGCTTTTATGTATTTTAAATCGGTATTTGTACCCAGATGTCTTTAAAATGTATATATGAGATCTCGATACAAGAATATGAACATAATATATGAACATAATTTTGTAAAATCTAAAATAGGGGGGGTTATAGTTTTGTGTAGCAATTCAGATTCTAACATTTCAAAACGGCAATTTTTTTCGCGCTTCGCGCGCATTCATCTAAGCATATCCCTTATAAATTTACATATTTACAACACCTTTCCGGTTTATTTTTCATTTTTTTATTTGCTATTTTAGTCATTAAAAAAATCTAACTTCGATAGGCCGGGGGGGGGGGGGGGGGGTGGTCATAAAATTATTTTGTATCGGATAGGGGGGTTATAAATTTATTAACAACGGCCATTGACATATTTGTGACCCCCCTCACGAAGAAAATGATAGCCCCCTAATAATCATAACCTTAAAACATCCCCGCCCCCCCCCCCCCCACCCCCGCCTGACCTATCTGATCTGTTCTTCGAAATGATGACATCATTGCCTTTGTTGTCGCGCTTTGTTTACAAATTGTAATAACACAATAGACAACAACAACATAGAAATTGAGCAATAGCGTTAATATTGCGCATGCGTTTTAACATATCGATTCGCTGGTACCAGTAAATATTTTCCCCCTTCTATATCCAATCATGAGAGAAACGAAGCTGAACTGCTGTTTCGAACCTCAATCAATTATATAGACATTCAACAAATCGTCGATTCGTCATCCGCGATATCGCAATCGCTACCTGTGAGCCTGTCGCTGTGTGTGTGGGAGACAAGACTGAATTTCTGACGGAAAGAAAGACAACGGATGCTAAATTTCCCGTGTGTGTAATATTGAAGATTGAAATAATTGTACATTGTACACATTGTAAGTCGGTTTAGTCATGATATACTGAGTGATAGTATTAGTATAACTTTTTTTTAATAAAAAGTCTGTTCTCATGAAGACATGATCATGATGATCTTTTCTTACGACTTTTACGTGTCCGCTGCTGCTGTCGAAGTCAAGTGAATCACTTTTTCTGCCATGTGTGTGTTTTGTGTTTAATTAATTTCATGATTTTGCATGCATGCAATTATACTTTTAGTGTCTAGGTCTATAATATTAATATTAGTTTTTTACACTAGGGTCTTTTTCATTATAGACCCTAGGCTAAAGTATAGGTTTTAGGGCCTAAATTACATGTCTAATTAATAACTGAACGAACAATTTTGGATTAGGTTGGCATTCAGTTCAGGCATTCTGCGCGCTGCCGCTGCGTCAACAAGTTCAATTCAAGCGAAGCAGCGTGGTGGGCTGTGTATGCTGCATTAATGCATACATCACACATGCCGTATGCTGCGTAACGCTATGAGAATGAAAGTTTAAAGCTGCGAACATACTCCACCTATGCTCTCCAACGCTGTGCAGTAGCAGCGTTGCCAACGCTCGTCACGTACCAACGTTCTACCACACAGCGCCGGGCCAACGCTATGCGCAACACAGTTTACAAAAAGGTTGAAGTAACAGTAACGCTTGATTAGAAAAGCGTTTTCCTATAATTCAAATGCGATTAATCAACGCTTTTTGCAAGAGTTGTGAACACTACATCCAACGCTCATGTTCAAATCAGGTCAACTTGATAAATGATAGCGCCTGGCGCTGACAATTAAAAGCCCAGGCGCTATCAAGTTGAAATTGACCTGATTTGAACATGCATTGGATGTAGCGTTCACCGTTCTCTCAAAGAGCGTTGATTAATCAAATTCGAATTATCGGAGAACACTTTTCTGATCAAGCGTTACTTCAACCTTTTCGTAAGCTGTGTTGCGCATGTGTGAGAGCGCGAGCGTAGATGGAGTATGTTCGCAGCTTTAAGAGTTGTGTCCGGACATTTTTAAAATGGCATGAGATGAGGCTTTTTTTCATTATTCATTATTAATATATAATTTCAGCGAAAAAAATCCAATCACATTGAGGACCAATATTAATCCCATTTGTGATACGAACGGCAGTGTAGAATCAACTTTTTAATAAATTTAGAGGGGAGTTGATTATTTCGTAGCCGGTGTAAAACATGTTGCGCTGTGCACTAGCTACATGTAGAGACTAGAGTCCAGAATGGAAACGGGTCGTTTCATCTCAATACCGGTTCATCCCAATGCGTGCAGAAGTTCATGATTAAAGGGGCATTAAGCGATGTGGTGGAGGCAGCGCCCTCAATTGTAAATTTTTACAATTGTATTACATGTATGAACTTACACATAAGGATTAAGAAAAATCAGCCCTCTTTGTACAACAAAACGTCGATTCAAAAATGCTGGTAGAGCCGCAACCAGCATTTTAGTCCGACATTATCCCCCTGCAGTACGTGTGATAACATAACACGAACCATATTTGCATAGAGGGCGTTTTCAATAAATAGCGATGATATTGTTTTAATCAAGTTTTGCTGTATGTTTTTGTTAGTAGAAACAACAATAATGGCAATTTTTGATGTTCATCTTGAATTCTGAAGTAAATTTTTAAAATTTTCAACACCACTATGTCCCTTTAATACCCTGTAATGGATCCCCGCTATGCCCGATGTGTGCTATTGAGCGAATCAATGGACCATCAATGGTTTGTACTTGTACTGGTATGAATGTGCACTGGGATGAAACGGTTATGGGATGAAGCAGTATGTGTTGGGATCAAATGGTAGGCCTACTGGGATGAAATGCCGTTGGGTCGAAACAGTACTAGTACTGGAATGATATGCGGTGGGATGAAGCGACCTTAAATTTTTGGTGACCATAATTATCGAGCTCTGCTCTTTTTGGTTTTCCCGCCATTGCTTTTGACTTGTTTAATATTATGTGATGTTGGTAAAATAAACTGAAACTGAAACTAATTGTCTAGAATGGATCCATGAACTGGAGATACCCGACTGTTTATTTTAACAGAATCGCAATCAAAATTAGGAACCAGCGCGATGCAGGGGGTAACTCTCATTCAAGCTGCTGATAGTTGACTTGATGTTTGAGGTGACCTGGTGAGAAAATCAAAGTTGTCGGGGTATTGTTTGTATGGGCTACATAAAAGTGCATACACTGCAAATTATGAGCGTTTACTATTGGACAAACTAAAAGTAAACTCTAAAGTAAACGCAATTCTTAACACAAAAGTAAACGTAAAAGTAAACGCAAAACTAAACGTTTCTTGCATTTTGCACCGAATTGACCTCAAAGCACGTTCGAAGTGAGTGAATATCACAGATGACAGAAACATCTGTGATATTGTCCATTTCAAATCCGAAAATATACGATCGGTTCCGAATGCTTTCGATTAGCTTTAGAGTGATTTGATGCTCGGTTACATGACCTGTCAGCTCACAGGTCATGTCCATGTGCCGGAGATAAACAAACTTGTTTTTCACCCGTCTGTCTTTGTGGTAGATTGCGATGGTGTTGGTAATAGATTGTATCCCTCACAAAGTTGATGTTACGGCATGTCAGTAACAAAAACGGTGAGATGAAAGAGATTTGGGGTAATGTTTTCACTTTTTACCGTCTGCTCGATCCATTTGGAATTTGCCCTTCAACGAACACCATTGTTGATAAAAAACCAAAATTCTTGTTCCATGTTTTACTTCTCATGTGTGCCCGCGTGTATGTAAACTTAGTAAATCACTAGGCGGATAACCAACTAGGGCAATGCTGTGAATGCGATCAACTGTTGCAAAGAAAGCGCAACGCACCTACTCCACGTGACCTGTTTTCTGAAGATTTCCGATCTCAATTTGAAATGGTCTATAATGGTATTGATTGAAGGCTAGGTGGAAAACAGCTTAGTTGTTGGGTTCACATAAGTGTTTAGTATTGCGTTTACTTTTAGTTCATGTCCAAAAGTAAACGCTCACAATTTGCAGTGATATTTTATACTCTTTTACAGTTCTGTTTGATGATTCAAAAGCTTGCATTTTTTGGATAGTGCAATGTTTTTTCATGTAAATAATAATGTTTTTTTAAATAATGAGTTTTTATGTGGGATGTTTTGAACATGCGGGCGGTGGACGCAAATCTTAAACTTTCATTCTCATGAAAGTTCGCACAAATCCCAGCGCTTGCGCTAACTACTATCACACTATCAGTTTCAAATTGGTGAAGCCTCATCATTTAATTACAGCAGCGAATGACAGAACAGAAGGTTGGGGCGGGGGTGCACATGTAAGGCAACAAGCCAAGCGCACTGTGACTGCATCGTAAACAAAATCGCATTTGCTTGGGGCTAAAACTATGTGGACGTGCGTGTGGCCATAATTGCGCGTGTATGCTTGGATAACTTTTGCATGCGGAGAGATAACAAAATGAATATTTCTCGCCAAAGGAGGAACTAATAAGCTATAATATAGCGATACATCAATCATCTATGTCGTAGCTGCGTATACGGCATACGCTAGTGGGAATTTTGTCTTCTAATTCAATGATTAATCAGACTAGTATTATGATATGATTGATATGATATGATTTTATTGGCACAAAATCGCGACCTGAAGGCCGAATTACAATGTACAAGAAAGCAAGGAATACATATATTATAAAGCAATTCAATACACAAATAGCCAACTTTTACTGGGCAGGAACATGGCAAACAACAAGAGACAAGGCCAAAGACAGGATATGCGAGCATGATGCAGAAAGATGGCGCACGCAAACCAAACTATGGGAGTTCACTGTTGATCAGCTTCACATAATAAGGAATGGGGCTTAAGTAGTAGTACATGTATAGTATAGTAAGTGTACATACAATACATGTACATTGTATACCGTATTATCCCTATATAAGCGCCTATGCCCTTATAAGCGCCCACCCCGTTTTTCTTTTATGATGACCAACAAACCATCCCTTATAAGCGCCCACCTTTTCAATTACCGTAGCACTGTACAACAACATTTTTGGCCACAGCGTCCTTCAGTAAAGCAGTACCAGTAAGCCTGGTTCGATCGCCGCTGCCGCCCACTCTCCCCGATGTGAGCTGCCATCTTTGTTTTTTATTCATGGCTTATTGAAGGCGCAACACCAGTTTGTGTCATTTTTTGTTCCGTGTTTCCCCCTGTATAGCTTTATTGCTACAACCCCTACCAGAATGTCTTTCATAAAATGGAAATGCAGGGATAGCGACGGTTGAGTATGCGTGATAAAAATACATGTTATTTGGCCAAAAAATAAGCCGGGATATGGCACACAAAATTTGCTTAGACTGGATACCATAAATGATCATGATGAGAACTCTGACCATTGGCCCGCCGACCTAATACAACTAAAAGGCCCACTATAAAAAACTAAGTCCCTATGCCTAATGAATTCCCTACTGAATCACATGTACAAAATGTACTTGGATATAATATACACATGGGGTAGGCCTATCTTGATATTATAAGGGCATCTGTGATGTGGATTCTAAGGGGGAATTGGAGTGGGGTAAGGCCATCGTGAATACTTTATGGAAATCGAAGCAAATGATGTTAAGAAGTTCCTTAAATTGGAAGCTTATTTCTGTTATGATTTAGTAAAGTTCTGGGATGGGTTTTATCACAGAAAATACAGTCAAGATAGATTTGTTAGTCCATGAAAGCATGAAAGTCATTCCTGATTAAAGTCAAACACATAATCAAGGGCACCAAGGAATGGTACCTATCTAGATTATTAACCCAATGCTAAATCCAACAAAATCCAACAAAAGCACAGACTGCAATTATGGAAGTACACAACATAGACCTCGAAAAGCTATTTTTGGGAGCGCTACCCCTAGCATTATGCACACTCACCTGGACATCCGCACACGTCATTGTGTCATTATTTGTCCCGTGTCCTCCCCCGTTATAGCTTTATTGCTATTTGTACAACCCATCCCAAATGGGTACGGGTTATTGAGCCCCACCACTTTGAGAGCGCAACCCAAGCCCAGCGAGATGCCCGATCACCTACCTGGACTCTGGCTCAATATGGCAATCCCCAGGGGCGGCACACACAATTGTTTGTGTCATTATTTGTTCCGTATTTTAAGCTTTAGGCTACCCCCATGATCAAGTACCTGGATTATTAAGGGCACAGGGGCCCTTGATTATTAATGGCACATGGTATGCTATGGATCATGTTAAGGGGCTGTCATTTTCTTCAGTAGCGGGCCAGGGTCCGAGGTACCAAATATCATTGGAGGAGTCTTGTTTTTACACAGAAAATAGGGGGCCGGGGGTGGGGGGGGGGGGGGGGGGGGAAATCATGAAATAAATACCATTGTCGGGGGGGGGGGGGGGGGGAGGGGTCAAAACTAAATTTAAAAAAAATCTTTATTTTTATTTTCTCTACATTTGTCTACCGGTATTTTTAATTTTCCCTTCCGCATCAACTTTCCCCCCAATATTCTGAATTTAACCATTACTATATAGACCTGAGAATGGGAGGGGTCATAACAATAATCACGTTCGTTGAGCGGATTGGGAGGGGGGCATACAAAATGATGATACAGGACATTTCGGGACCACGTACCAACAACAAAAGACCACCCCCCCACCAGCCCTCAAATTAAGAAATGGAAAGGGCAAGGCAATTTCAGACAATTTGAAAGGGGCACCAACTTCAACCAAGGCAATGTACTTTTCAATGGAGTAAAAACAGCCAGAAGTTGAGGGCATCGAGGCAACTAGGTGGGGCACCGACGGCAATTGCCTTCGGTGCCTTCAGTTAATTTGAGGGCTGCCCCCCACAAACCGCTTAAGGGAGGGGGCTCACTTCTAGCGAGGCCCACGTGAAGCCCGGGTTCCAGCTAGTTTGAATGAAATCAAATTGATTGGAAAAAAATTAATTTTGACGCATTTATAACCCAAACCATGACTAAATATTTGAGTGATAACAGGCAAATGGTATTAAAACCTTCCATTTGTTTACATAACATTACATCAGGTTGCATTGTATGTCATCATGCCAAATCTGTCTACATCTGTCTACATCTTTATTATAGAAGCAACCTAGTACAAAAATGTAATTACTACAGAATGTATTTTTTCAGCACAATCTGTGCAAGGATTGATGCAGAAAGTTCAGCTAATTATGGGAAGTTTCAATTAATTAAATTTAGAATGTACCAAGCCAATCGGGAGTTCACAATTGAATCCAAAAAGTCATGCTCATAATTCATGGGGTTGGTGTTTACTGTTACAGGGTGTCCCAATACCCACAACATAACTTTAGGCGATTGTAAAGTCCTAAAAGAAGATTTGGAATGGAACATTTTAAACCAAAAATAAAGTCAAATAAGCATTTGATTCAGTAACATGAGCGAATTACGTAACAGTCAAGGAGCACTTCCATACAAGTTTGCATATTATACATGTACTGTGCTCTCTGAATCAGTCACTATGAGCACATTTGGATGGCAGTATTCTTTGACTTTTGTTACATAATCTCTAATTTCTTTGTGTAATTACTGTACCAAGTCAAATGCGGTTTTCTTCAAATATATAGCAAACTAAATTGACATTATTTTTTGGTTGAAATGTTCAATTCCAACATTTATTTAGGAAGTTACAATCACCAAAATCATGTCGTAGTATTTTTTTACACCCTGTATAACCTTCTACCCAAACTATGAGGTTGGAACACACATTTTGGATGAATTTTGCTAAGTGTTACTGAGAATTATAAACAAACAAGTAAATAAACAAATAAATGAATAAATAAATAAATATTAATTAAAGGTAGGTGTTCCAATTGCTGACCCGATTTTCAACTTGATGTTTTCTATTCTACATGAAGGTTCATCCTTGAAATAGTTGTATTCCAAAGATTGAGTTGCATAACTCCAATGGTTCTTAGTTTAGAAGCACAAGGTGACGTGAAATTGAGTACAATGTATACATGTACACAAACTGGCCTGATGGTCTATAAAAAATGGAACATATCTTGCGCCAAACATTTTCGAGAAAAATATGTGGTTTCATCTGATATTAAAATATGTTGATATGGGTGCAAAGGGGGGGGGGGGGAGAAGCTACAGTGATCTGATTTGGAGCATCTACCTATAATTAATTAATTAACTAGTAAGTAAATAAATGAATAAAAATAAAAATAATAAATTGTAATAAAAACTATTGTATAATTAAAAAAAGGACTTTCATTGAAGCAAAAAGTATCGAAAATGTATAATTTTAGAGGATTTTGATACTAAAATCCTTGTGAATAAACTGTGGGCTTTTTGTTGCCTATGCTAATGTAAAGTTCTATAAAAAGATCCCCTCCCCCAAGCATTGGTTACCGTAGAAACTTGAATTTTAAACTATTTGTATGACCTGCACTGCACACAGCATTAATTCTAGCAGAAAGAGAGAGCCAACATTGACTTTGTCACTTTTGCTTGGTATGATAAATAAAACAGATATTATAGAAGTACCATCATATTTGCCTGATGAATACTTCAATAAAATATTTGATGCTTAATTTTCAAAATTGTAATTAAAAAACAGTTGAGTCTGCTATTATACAATGTGACAAAACAAAAGGCCAATATGAAACAGTAGTTGCCCAAAAATGAATGCAAAAAACCCCTTTTTTATGAAGCACAGTTTATTTGCCATAAAGCTTCACCAGTTCCAAGAAAGGGCAAAGTTGGGCAATTGAATTCAATTTAATTTGTATTCAGATTTGTTAAAGCTGTTAAATGTCCCCACCCTGGCATATTGTTTGTCTGTGACTGAATGGATCTCAGAGAGTATGTGATTGCTTTTCATAGTGGCGATAGACTGTGCTTTTACCTGTGTTTGTGCAAGAACAGGCATGCGTTCAAATTGATAATTTACATTTGCATGTAATTTATGTATAAAAATGTTTTGAGAATGTTTGTATTTGAAAAATATTTATATTGGGTCTCAGTTTGTCTGTGGTAAACATGGAGGGGCTATGAGAAATACATGTTGCTTATGAAATTTGGTTTCAATTTTTAATAAAAAATTCAATATTGCAAGATGTTACAGCTATCCCGTCTTCTGATGCCTGGTTGATCATGGGCCTCCCAGTCCCAGTAGTAAATATTTTAGAATAACATGTATATGTGTGAATCACTCACTATGTCATATACTAGCGCTACATGTACATTGATATATAGGTCAGCCCTCCAGCTAACATTTTTAAAATACTGAGGAGTGGAAATAACGTTTTGTTATTAGTTGACGGAAGGTGAACTGACCCTTAAATGTGCTGCTCACCACCTTTTCAGCTTTTATTTAACTTAAAATCAATTTAGAAACTTGTGAACATTATTTTGAATGGATTGTAAAGCATATTCCCTTTTCTGACAGCAGTATATGAATGAAATGATGCAGCAAATGTTTTCCTTGAGCTCAGTGCTGACAGCCACTTGAGCTGAATAAAATAGGCATTATACCTTAAAAGCATTTGGAGTTTCACCAACCCCCTAATAACCCAAATGTTGATGACGTACAGTACACATACTCATGGTAAAAATGTATAATGGATACCAAACAAGTACAAACCTAAAATTAAATCCCACGAAGTGCCAAGCACTCCAAATTGCCTTAAGAATGGAACTGAACCACTTGCATACATGTCACTGAAGCTTAAGGGGGGGGGGGGGGGGGGGGGGGGGGGGGGGGGGGGGGGGGTATAGGTTGAAATGACCAAATGTTTGACAATGAATTTCACCACTTTCCCGGACTTCCATCAAGACATGTTATATACCAAAATGTCAAGCCTGACCCCTAGTTTTAAAAAACATGTTTTGTTTTGTTCGGGTTGCCATGGTAACCAAGCAGGGCCTCTGATTGGCTAAACAGCTCAACGAACAGAACTCAATAAATAAATGTCGCATAATTACCATATTTGGGGAATGGGTGCGTATGGACAATATGCACAAAACTATGAAGCCGGATGTTTTTCGCGGTTGCCATGGTAACCGGGAAGTGGCCAATCAGGGTATTTCGCAGCGCCATTTAAAAACGCAAGGTCGTTTTAAAAAAAACTCTTCATAGTTTTGTAGGCCTCTGTATGCTTAACATTTGTGCCAATTTCCATGGTCACACGACTTTTTGTTTTTGAGTTACGTTTGTTACGGTTTCGCACGTTTGCGCGTTTCCTTGTTTTGAGATATCAAGCGAAACGTATACAAAAATATTAAAATTGCTTTACAAAATTATAAATTGACATATGAGATGAGAATAATTGTTCATATATTGAAAAGCTTGAATTTAGACACATTTTGAGTCCATTTTGATGAAAATCGCATGTAAATTAGGATTTTTATCACGATTTTAAAGATAAGGAGCTTAAATATAGCCGGGTGAGAAAAAATAAAGAAATACATAAGAAATGGCGTTGACTTAAAAAATTGATAAATAATTATGCGCAATGAATTAATTTAATATTATTACCAAAAGAATTATAGAAAATTACAATTGTTTAATTTATATATAATTTTAACTGAATTTGTTAAAAAACACAGGGTGAGCGTTTTCTACACATAAACGAATACAAAACGCCTCCGATTTTCGAAATTCCGTCAATTAAAGTGACCATAACATCAGAACTGAATATCCGATTTGACTCAATTAAAAAGCATTTTAAAGCTAAGACTTTGCAGTTTTCCACAGTGCTCTTATCTCATTTTTTGTAAAGTAACTAAATTTTGAAATCCGGCCATCCTATACCCCCCCCTTAAGTTCTTGGTGTGCACATCCAAAACAACCTTAAATGGGATGTTCAGGTGGATAGTATGTTGAACAAAGCTAATTCCTGTTTGTTTATGCTTCGGACTTTAAAACGTTTCGGTTTCACCAAAGATGAGCTCAGTGTTGTATATATAGTGGATATGTCAGACCAATTCTTGAGTACGCCGATGTGGTATGGCACTCAAGAGTTTCAGCTACTCAGTCTCAACAAATAGAATCAACTCAAAAAGGGCATGCAGAATAATCCTTGGCCATAATTATACTTCTTACGAGGATGCTTTAAACATTTGCAAATTTGACACCCTCTCTGGTAGACGTGAAGCGCACTGTCTTAGGTTTGCCGAAGGGCTAATTCCGCCTACCAGAGGGGAGTGTCATGGGAGGTTTTTATGCAATAAGGGAGCGATCAGTTAATACGGCAGGGGGGTGGAGTGGGCATTATCAATTTTTTTTGAGATTCCCCCTAATTTTCTGTCACAAATTTTGGGTTCCCCCTTAATAACTAACAAAATATTTCAGGTTTCCCCCTCAACAGCTTTTTAGGGAACTATTTATACAATACATTTTGGTAAGTACTTAGGTCACTCTATAAACTACCCGGGCATGTTTTTTGCAATAATTAAACTATTGGGTAAGAAAAAAGGATCAAATATGTAGGTGCATGCGCAAGTATGATACTCTACCAATGTGAGAGCCTGTATAATCTTTTAAAAGTTTTGCTTGCCATATAATAGGCCTCCAGAGTGTGGTAATGGACCGACGAGAATGGGGTAAAAGATTGCAGCAGTGATTTATTGTATTGGGGACAAATGCGCGCGTGGCGCCCGAAAAAATGCTATCTTAGTACTTATTTGAATTCGAATTCCCCCCAAATGGATGAAATAAAATTCAGATTCCCCCCTTAAGTTTGTGAGAAAAATTCAGATTCCCCCTTAAAATGCCCACTCCCCCCTGCCATATTAAATGATCGCTCCCTAATACTAATAGTAAGCTTTCTCAGCTGCCAGCCAGGACTATACATGTACAGGTAGGTTCAAAACAGTCCTGTGCCCTATTTTGTGCAGCTTTTAAATAAATAGATTTTTCTGCACCCACTTCTATTTTTATAATGGTATTTGCTACTGTATGTACATACAATTTAAAACAAATATCTATAATGTGCAATATTCTCTTTTAAATTAATTAATAAGTTACCTTGCCTTCAATGTTTTTATCATGTAAATTTCATGTAATTTGGCCTTACTCCTTATGGCCATGACTGTGAAATATTAATAAAATCAATCAATCAATCAAATAATCATGATACTGATGATAGGGGTGTTTTTTGAGAGTGCATAGGTCCAGGGAAAACGGGTTGCAGCACCCCATCTCCCATCGTCAGAGACGGGTTTTACACAAAAAAGGAGATAACATTGGTGTCATGTAGTAGTATGTAATTAGAGAGTTTGCATTATATTTACAATGCCATCATGGTTCAAAAGAACTGTATACACTAGCCTATGTATAAGTATAATTATTTTCTTCAAATATTTGTACATGTACAATATAAATTTGGATATAAAATCTGCACCGGTATTGTAGTACATCACATGTACATTCAGAGAACAAGTCGTCATCACGTTGGTATTTTTATTTAATCACATGGCCATTATTGATTGGCTATTGGATGCTCTCTGCAAGCTTGATATTTTGTCTATCAACGTAATGGAAATTGGCTCAATCAATCGAGCATCGTTTGTTGTCAAGACATTTCAAGCGGCAGAAGTCGTCATCAGTTGTTTTCACCTGCACAGGTTACATGTATGTTGTATTGCTTGCATGCAAATGTGATGAAGAGTTGTCTTCACAGTGATTAAATCCAACGGTTGCTTTAGGTCAAATCTTTATTGGAAAATGATGTTGAAGCAATTTCTAAGGGTCTTTTCACAAGGTTTTGCTAAAATGTGCCATTTCCCCCACAGGCAAGGAAAGTAGTTTAAAATAATAATAACCAAAGATTTTCAATTTCTGTTGAATTGTTATATGCGTTCTGTCAGTTTCAAATCTGCCCGGGAGCAGCCATTAGATTTTAGCCACTTTTGGAAATGAACTCTTTATATCCAGAATAAAATTGGCATGTATACCCGTTCCACCTTTGTGCATCATCAAATCTCATCAGTGAGTGCGAGACTGCATTTTAAGATTCATCCTCATTGTGTAGGCTTCTGTAACAATGAAAACCCAAAAACAAACCCTGTTCTGTGGCTGGAGGGACCTCTCACCATTCAGTAATTTGTTTTTAGATTTCTATAAATTGTCTATTTGGCCTATTTTCAAAAAATATATATAAACATTTCAATTTATGATACCTTTTGAAACATTATTGACATTTGTTTAGATTCTTTTTTATATGAAATATTTCATAAAAACAATTGGTGTCTTGGTGATGGCTTTTAATGTGATTGCTTTTTAGCATCGTATATGTGCACATTGTACATCATCTACATACATTAAAGCTGCCAGTTGTGTGTATGTATACCAACATGTTCATCCATATAAAGATCCAATTACCATCAGGTTGGCATCTTACAGATTTGCTGGCATAAAGCCACCACGGGACAATTATTATACCATGTATAGAATGATGTTGCAGATAATAACAATAAATAATCAACTGTGTGCGTGATGAGTTGGTGTGGGGAGCCAGGGTGTACATGTAGGGGAATATCATATAGTTATATTTATCAAGAGTGGGGGAGAATAGAATCCCCTCTCTTCTATTTCAAATTACACTAAATAACAATCAGATCACCAAAATCTTTTCAAATGTTGCCATTTTTTTAAAAATATTTAATATATTTCCCCCTAAATAGCTGAAATGTGGGTATTTGTACATGGGCAACCCATGGCCAACCCCTCACCACCAAATTTGTAAACATTCAGTGCCGGGTAAACCTACAAGGGTTTATATTGTTTTTCGTCCCCTTATAAATATATGTGATGCGATCTGTGAAAACCCGTCGGATGTCGCAAAATGTGAAATAGGGATTATGGGTAAAATAATATTTTTTAATTTTTTTTTTTAATATATATATTTTTTTTTTTTAATTTGGTTTAGAAAATTAATTTCTAATACACTGTGTTATCACCTTTTATGAAATTTCACCTGCAAAAACTTAAGTCACTTTTCTAATTTATAGCCTTATAATGTTATTCTGTTGAACTATGTATCTTTCATGGCCTGTTTTCATGATTTCTTGTTTTGTAGCTTTTTATGACATCACACTCATCATTCACTCATAACTTTTTTTGTAGTGATCGTAGAAAAATGATCAAAACAGTTCTGTAATCAGCACAGATTCAGCTTTCTTATGATATAAATATCTCCAATATGAAAAATCCCGACATGTGGCGGGTTTTCACAGATCGCATCACATATATGTCTAAAAATAAAATAAAAATCTGTTCGATCACACCCCTTCAGCATCTAAGACTTTTTAAAATAAGAATCATTCCTGATATATTTTACATATTATTAGATTTTTAAAATATTGAACAAATATTGAACACCTGAACCAACCATCACACTTGAAAAGCCTATTTGTGACCTTTTGAGAATCTTAAAACTGAGAACCATTCCAGGCACCAACTGTGATTGCTTTTAGTGTATTACAATCCTCTGAAGTATGTACATGTACTTGCATGCATCATGCATGACAAGATCCACCTGTCATAAGTTATAGCAGGGCGGGGTAGGGGCAGCGTACTCAGTCATGGGGGTAGGCCCTACTCTCAAAGAGGGTCCCTTTTTCACCTGGGGGTACTCTCAAAGAGGGTCCCATTTTCACCTGTCTGGTTAAAGAATGATCCTTTTTTCATTAACCTATTTTGGTAGGTTATAATGGGTAATATTATTTATTCAGATTTTTCATTTTTTATGGATTTGTTTTCTTCAAAATGAGCCTGAGGGAAAATAATGGATCTTGGTTAAATGTATGGGTTTCCCCTGAAAAACTGGACAATTTTAGGGGTTAATTTTCATCTTGCTGGTTGCACCCATCTACCCAAAAAAAACACCCGCAATTAAAGTTATAGCTCTCATTAAAGCGCTATTTCTTGATTTCAACATATTCTGGTGTCATAGTACACCCTCCAAATAATTAAGTATACACCTAGCACATAAAGTCCCTGCTCAGGTGCTTTGAGGTTGACTAATTCAAAATATATAATCGGTACCAAGAATCTGAGATATACATTAAATGAGCACATTTCTTCTCCGCAGTTTGATACCTCATTCAACAAAATCGAATGGATACTTTTAAAGTTATGTCGATTTCAATGACATCGCATGCAAAAGAAAAGTGGCACTAGGTATAGGAAATCATTGATTTGTGTGTGATTTACCATAGACGGTAAAAATCAATGTTTTACCCGTCTATGGATTTACGCACTGAAAAACTCACAGCTTATCAGCTAAGACTTGTATTCTTCACAGCCAGATACACCCTTTGTCTCGCACATTGCGGTTATCACTAAAGACCCATTCATCTGTCACGTTCAGATAGCACACAGTAATATCACACACAAATCAATGATTCCTATACCTAGTGCCACTTTTCTGTTGTATGCGATGTCATTGAAATCGACATAACTTTAAAAGTATCCATTCGATTTTGTTGAATGAGGTATCAAACTGCGGAGAAGAAATTTGCTCATTTAATGTATATCTCAGAATTTTGGTACCGATTATATATTTTGAATTAGTCAACCTCAAAGCACCTGAGCAGGGACTTTATGTGCTAGGTGTATTTTGTTTTACATACATGTAGTGCAGTAAGGCAAAAAAAAATGATTTGGGGTGCCCTCAAGTGCTAAAATTTTGGTCGGTCGGATTTTTTTTTTTTTTGACTGAAAAATATTTGATTTATATCAAGATAAAACTGGTATAGGCCCATATGTCAATTTAACTAATGTTTCTAGTGTTATTTAATATAAATGCTAACTTATTCATTTCAAGCAAGAAATAGTATAAACATTTAGACACTTTAAAAAAAAAAATTAAAAAATTAAAATTAAAAAAAAAAAAAAATCAATTTTGTAAAAAAAATAATGAGAAAGAAAGCTGACCCTAATTTTTGCGATTCTAGGGTTTGTCGCTGAGAGCAACACAACTCTTTTTGTTGTTGTTTGCCTAACATGAACATTTGTATCGCTACATTAAATATTTGCCATTTTATATATTTCTTTTGTATCGATATCTATGTTTTATAACGCAGGCCAAGTCCAAAAGCTGCAAAGACTAAAAGAGTGAACAAATAATCATACAAAATTGTCCTTTGGCATTTGCTTCGAAACTGTGGACAGGGACACTTGAATTGGTTGAACTTTAGGTTTCACTAGCTAATATTTTCATCTCATATAATTTTGCTCTCATACTTTTGTTCTCATTTCAGTCAGATTGTTTGCGTGTATGCCTTCTTATACTTGTCTGCCCGCTCACTCATCCATCCAAATCTGGCGATATTGATGCCGTCTCTTGAGATACTCTTGTCTGACGACTTTCTTCAGTGATAATCCCACCACCTCTGGGATCAGACAGACTAATCAAGCCAGGGGAAATAAGCAGAGACTATTCACAGACACTGATACGACAACGCTTCTAGCAATCATTGGGAGCGTATTTATATTCCTGTCCACTTTTCAAATAACCGTGTGCTCTTCGTGCAATTTGTAAATTTATACATAAAAAATGTGGAATTCTGGAAGAAGACGGTGGTCGTCCGAGTTTGGTGTAGGTTTGACGAGCGTTTGCCTCTCTGTGGCCTTATTTTGTGCAGGTAAGTTGATTATAAATGTAAAGTGATGTGGAATCGATTTTGGTGACTCATCGTTCCCCATTTTATGTCTATGTTAACCTTAACTCCCCGGGCGTGGTTTTGTGAAATAAACTATCAGGGGAGAAAATCGTGTCACATTTTTGAGGCTCTACCGACTGAGCTATACAGGTGAGGTTTAAAAAACATAATTTTTGTTCACAAGTTGAACGTCACGTGGAGCGTGGTATGAGATTCACCGGGCGATCGCGCAGTACAAGATTACACTTGCAGCACTGTCCGGTTTTGTAGTGTCCAGGAAGGTAAGGGTTAATCAAGCAAATGGTGAATACTATAAAACATAGTTGTTATGTGTATGTGAAATCTCTTACACTGGAGAAAATAAACATTGGTTAGATTGACAAATTGATTATGTAATATCATCTTCGATAGAGTTTAAATGGCATCGGAAAGTATTTCATAGTGCAGAGGATGTTCTTTACACATTCATCTCATAATACATCTCTGTATAGTTCATCCATTTAAACCTTCATGCCGTGACGTCAAAGTGTAATCCTGAGATCAATGCCGCATTTACCCGCAAAAATGCCAGGATTTTGTCTTTGATCATGTGGAATACATTATCTCGGTGCATGATAATCAAGAGCATGTTTTTCAGCTGTTATCTCAGGAATATGCCATGGCATTGTCATTGCACATGGTTAGAGTCCATCCCCTGTCTCCCCTCCCCTGGTTTTGAGGCCATCATTGGTGTTTGCATCCTGTGAAGGGTTTAATTTCAGGGGAAATTTAAATAATTCCACTCCCAATTGGAAGAGCTCCCATTCCTCAATAAATCATTGGTAATCCTGTGTATATATATATCTCATGCACTTTTGTACTGTGCTTTTATTACAATACAATATCACAGTTTTATAAGGCTATATTAAAAAATCTTTTGTCTCAGTTTTTCAAAACCTAATGCGAAATGTAGGTTTTATTAAAGTTTTTTTTTAATAAATATTAAATACTGAAATCCTTGTAAAAGTGACCTTTTGTATTTAAATTGATATGATCAATAAAAATCTGATAAATCTGTGAAACTTAGGGATTTTTAAATTTATTTTTTGTAAATTTAAAAAAAAAAATTACCATTTTTGTTTTGTTTTTCTAACGCGCACCAATTAACTAACGTGTGCGGGAGCTTTGAGACAATGATTTTTTTTAAATATAGCCTAATAGAAGCGATTTATTTTAATTTTTAAACTAACATGTGAATTACATTATAAGGCTACACAAAAATTAGTTGACTTGCCCTTTCCGACTGACCCAAATTTTCGTAAATCTAGGGTCGCTATTTTTATTTTCATTTGTTTTTGTTTTCAAAGACATATTTTGGTTAAGAAATAGCAAAACATGTTCTGTTTATGTTTGCGGTATAAACACATAAAATCGTCATTTAGACACGTACATGTAGTGCGACTCAACCGTCGCATATGTCATGTTTGTTTCACTCATGTGACCCTATTACAAATGTAGTCTATAGACCCCAGTTGTTTTTCTGCTAAATAAATTACACATGCTCGCCAAAAACCAGCGTGATGAGTTGGGCAACGGTCTATGTATAGGAAAATATAATTTAGAAGCCACGTGTTTAGATGGCTACGTATCTCTAACCTCTATTATTCGCTCTCGTTGTATGAACCGAATCGTGTCACTGTAATCGAGGATATAGTGGAAGCCTCATCTACCGAGTGCGCTTGGAAGAGTGATAAAGTTAATTTCAGTATTCAATGCTTAAAACTTTGTCTTCGAAAAACAGAGTTATATCACTTCGGGTTTGCAAAATGACGATGGCGAAACAAGCATCGGTCCATTGGGTCCATACTTTCTTCGGCGGCACGGAATGATCCGCCTGATATATAAGGTACCCGGGTACCTGAAATAATACCCGAAATGTAAAAAAATATAATAAGAAAAAAATTCTAAGTCCAAAACAGGACATTAGATGACCCATATTTGACCCTTAATAACCCACATAATTCCCTTGACCCACCAAGATCTTATACTAAATTATTTAATTAATTCTTAGAAAGTATGATTTTTTCAACAGTTTTGTATTTAAAAATACAATTAAAGGCAACAACATCTTAATTTAAGTGTTCATTACCGTTTGAAGTCTTAGCGGCAAAATTCTGTTATACCCTTCACACCAACATCGGTAGTATGCGTCGTTCTTAAAAATCATGCACTATGAATACCTCTGTGAAGGGTATAACAGAATTAATCCGTCTTAGCTGTACATCCAGGAAATGGAAAATTAACACTAATCAACAAAAAAAAAGAAAAAAAGAGTAAAATGTTTTCCATGGGTCTATTTTAATTGATGCACATTGTTTATGGATGTGTTATTTGTTTGCATCAGGCGGGTGAAGATGCAAAAGTAACAACATCTTAATTTAAAGGACTTTATTGGGGTTGCAGGGAAAAAAAGATGTACATTACATACAGCGTCCGAATTAAGGACAAAAATCTGGTTGCCCGCCGGGCAACCAAGCAGGAAATTATGGTTGCCCGGCAGAATTTTTGGTTGCCCGTTCTGTAAAATATTTAAATGCATGTGTTAAGTGTTTCACTTCTTGTAAAAAAATTGGTTGCCCACCGGGCAACCAAATAAGTACATGTTGGTTGCCCGGTGCTAATTTTGGGTGTCCCGGGCAACCGGGCAACCATTTAACGCGAACGCTGATTACATACACTTAGCTGTACATCCAGGAAACAGAAAATTATCAAAACAAAAGAAAAAAAACAAATTTTGGTGTTTTGGGTGTTTTTTTTTTGGGGGGGGGGGGGGTGGCGGGTACCCGGGTAACCGCCTGAAAAATATTGTGGGTACACGGGTACACAATTACCCGAAATTCCCACCCTTAATCACTTTGACTTGTAAATTATGCGGGCCAGAAATTTTATTTAGTCGAATAGCGGCCATGGATTTGTAAAAAAGAAAATCCGACCGTCAGACCCAGATTCTGGCCCTGAAAGGGCAAGTCAACCCTTTTTTTGTTGGCCTAAGAATCTATTATGCATGATTCATATTCTAATCAATTCACCAGTTAATATTTACATTTAATTTTTATGCGTTTGTTCAACGTTCTCAAGGACATGGATAATGCAGAATGAAATCTAGCTATATTTGTATTTTAATTAGTATGGTACATGTATTTGAAAGAGGTAGGCTGAATATAATCATAGTGCAGGGTGTTCTAACATGAAGGACATCCATTGTTTAATTATCATAAAATTGTTTAGAAATTATCATTCCATTATGGAAACACTTCAACAAGGTTCAAAGATTCACAGGATATTTTTGTTCAGTGTTATTTTTCTGCATAACCTGTAACGCAAACATTTAATCTTTAATTTAAAAATGTTTAATTTTTGATAAACAATTTCCATCAGAGCGAGAGAAGTTGGTTGTGAAGTTTATTTTGTAACTGTATTTGAATAAATCCAATCTTTGCATTACATTTTGCAATATCAATACCCTGCAATTTGCTTTAAAAGACACTCTTGGCTCGTCTAGAATAAAGTGAATGTGCCAGGCAGGCAGATGAAATCTCAAGTGGAATATAATGCTGTTTGTTCAGTAGTATGTAGAGTTATTTTGCCCTGAAAACAGCTGTTAATATAGTGTTTGTCTTGGTGATTTTCCGCCTTACGTTTTAATACTATAAGAATGAATTTTTATATGATTATGCTAGCGTAGGTTCTTTATACATCTATGTAGTTTTATATACTCAATTACATCTAGAACACCTAACCATGTTTTTTTCCAATGTAAATATAGGATTTATATTTAGGAATCAGCAAATTGGTGTTAGAAAATTCATTCAAGGCTTTTTGAAATAATTATAATGGATATCTGTGAATATATAAAGTGCATTTAATAGCACACTTTCTTGCAGCGTTACAATTCCAATAAAGCTATGTCTAATATTGCTAATTCATCATGATTTATAACATGAATTGAACATCACACTGTGTAAGTGCATCTTTTTGATAGATTCATCTATTTGTATTTCAAAGCCAATCAATCTTCAAATTGAGTTGCAAATAGTGCAGTATTTTCTGAAGAAAATTCAAATATTAGGGGTACCTTTTTATAGACAAAAAGATCACAATAATTTATCTGCTTTATCACTGCATCTATATTCTTTGATTATAATGTGGCAGCTCATCGAAAGGTTGTTGCGTACCAAGCAGTTTGCAAATAGACCATGTTATAGTTCAATTTCTAAGAAGAAACTGAGAGACTCTGCTGCTGTGGGCAATTTAGTAATTATTCTGCAGTATTGGCTAAGTAAAATGACTATTTTGTGTTGACAGTGCTCGCTAATCGGTTAATCCCAGATTCCAGAACGTGTTCGTGTGATACTTTGCTCATGGTTAATATGGCGTTTTGATAATCTCAAGGATGATTAAACTGTAAGGCCATTGATCACTGATTGCGATTCAAGTCTTACTGGATTAATAGTCTTATCTATACATTTGAATGCGTAAAATGATAGTGTTCTATCAGCAAAATTCATTCTGCTACATATTAAAGGCACACTCAGTCAGTTGGTATAGCGTAGGAAACTGCCTGAGATTTCTCAACAACATTGAGGTTTTGTGCTTAACTGCTTTTTGTAATAGCCACTTGCAGCCAGAAAGAAAGAGCTTGATGTTAATTTTGCCAATAAATATGTTAATAAAATCCAATTGTTTAGATACAATGTACTTCATTATGAGCTTATTGATGAGATAGTAAGGCGATCTTTAGGGGTTTTTAGGAATGTTTTTAGAATTTTGTCATTTACATGTAAAAAATGTAGGTGTTTTCCCCAATCAACAACACCTGGAGTGAAAATATCAGAGATTTGCAATTTCTCAGTGTGCAATACTTTTAATGTTTTAAAGTGAATTTTAAACAAAATCCAGAAAAAATGATTCTAAACCACTGAATGCACCTTTAGAAAATTATGTTTTAATCAGAAATAATACACACATGAAACCAATTGTTTGTCCATTTGTTTATTGATTGATAGGTACAAACAAAGGGTCTTAACCTAGATATTTGGATGGTCATGGCATGATACACACATTAATTAAAAAGGAATAAAAAAAATTGATGATTGATGCATTGTCAGTTATGTTACTCATCGATCAGATTATCTATGCATTGTTACCCTATACAATGTAAATGTACCTGAACTTGCATTGAAACAATTGTCAATGACTGTATAGGCCTACTTATTGTTACATACATGTAGGCCCTTCAAGTACGTAACAGAGGCCATTAGCTTGGAAACTGGAATCAGTTTGTATTTGGAATTGTCACAATATTTTCTGTCAAATGTAGCATAAATCCTAACACTTTTACTGAACTTTAGAGTCTTTTGCCTTGGTTCTTGAATGTATCCAATACGCTACTTGCACGGTACAGATGGAACCATTGAAAGCGAGGCTCTCCCCTCACCAAGCACTATTACGCATTATCATATGGGCAGCGATTACCGCCAAAAGGGTCTCAAATCAGAGAAAGGTCTCAAAGTCACGGAAAGGTCTCAAAAGCATTAAAAAGGTCTGAAATAACAGAAAGGTCACTAATGTGTGTGTCGAATAAGATCAAAAAGCAAAGTAAGATCAAATGTGGGCGTCCGTCTCATACGGTCATGCTGGTGTGTGTCGAATAAGATCAAAAAGCAAATTAATATCAAATGCGGGCGTGCGTCTCATACGGTCATACTGGTGTGTGTCGAATAAGATCAAAAAGTAAAGTAAGATCAAATGCGGGCGTCTCATACGGTCAGTGTGTGTCGCATGTCGAATAAGACAAAAAGCAAAGTATAAGATCAAATGCGGGCGTGCGTCACATACGGTCATGTTGGGGGGAGGTGCGTGCATCTCTGGCGTGTGTGTCGAGTAAGATCAAAAAGCAAAGTAAGGTCAAAACGCAAAGTAAGGTCTGAGCTCTCGTTACGAAGTTTTAGCCTCATGCTGCACGTTCAAAGGGTCGATCGAATATGATGGTATTTAGGTCAAATAGATCAGTAAGGCCTATCTTGATGGGATTTGGTGGACGGAAGAGGGATGGTGTGTTCTTTTTGTTGATTAATTTTTCGGGGTCATCGGGGGTCAAATAGATCAGTAAGGCCTATCTTGATGGGATTTGGTGGAGGGAAGGGGGGTGGTGTGTTCTTTTGGTTGATTAATTTTTCGGGGTCATCGGGGGTCAAATATGGGGTCAAATAGATCAGTAAGGCCTATTTTGATGGGATTTGGTGGAGGGAAGGGGGGTGGTGTGTTCTTTTTGTTGATTACTTTTTCGGGGTCATCGGGGGTCAAATATGGGGTCAAATAGATCAGTAAGGCCTATCTTGATTGGATTTGGTGGAGGGAAGGGGGGTGGTGTATTCTTTTTGCTGATTAAATTTTCAAGGTCATCGGAGGTCATTCAAGGTCATCTGGGGTCAAATAAGATCCGTAAGGCCTATCTTGATGGGATTTGGTGGACGGAAGAGGGATGGTGTGTTCTTTTTGTTGATTAATTTTTTGAGGTCATCAGAGGTCATCTGGGGTCAAATAAGATCCGTAAGGCCTATCTTGATGTGATTTGGTGGAGGGAAGGGGGTTGGTGTGTTCTTTTTGCTGATTAAATTTTCAAGGTCATCGGAGGTCATCTGGGGTCAAATAAGATCTGTAAGGCCTATCTTGATGTGATTTGGTGTAGGGAAGGGGGTTGGTGTGTTCTTTTTGTTGATTAAATTTTTCAAGGTATTACATCCCTTGCATTCACTACAATGCATACCTCTGTGACAGTGCTACATTGTATCATATGTTTCATCATCATTTCTTTCAAGTCACTTTTGATGAACAGGCGAGACGCGCCGTTCGAGAACCGCCTTGTAATAGTATGGTGTTCATATTTTAGGGCTAAATACATGTATTTCTTCTTTTTGAAAAACCATGATTAGCCAATCATAGGGTTCCCATTGACCTGACCTAGTGATTTTATTGAGCCATCTACATGTATGAGCGTGTTTCTACTGAGGCAGTTGAAAGTAAACACTATTTAATGTTTAATATTTTAATAACCCCCGTTCAGGGGTCGATGTAGACAATAAAATCTACATGCACAAATGCTCTTTATTCCTAAAAAAGGGCTTAAAAGACAGGATACACTGGGAACATTTCACATGCATAAAGACAATGTTACATGCACTAGTGCATGTGTGCACCTGTGCACCTGGGCTGGGAAATTGAACCCTGCCCCCGTTTCTACTTTCAAAAAACTTATCGGTAAGTTTACTTGCCCGTCCAATGTCCATGCCATGCAATACACAAATGCTGGTGCATACTGCTGTGCATTGGAAGATGAAATGAGTTGTGAAAAGTCCAGATTTGTAGGTGTACATGTATTTATAAGATAATTAATGTAAGGAATCAGGCGTGCCACACCAATCGACCATGCATCTTATTCTAACCTTACAAACAAGATAAACTTGAATTTAAGTTGAATTGTTGAATTCAAGTTCTGGAAGTACAAGGCTTACATTACGTTTGAATACAACGGCAATGAATTGTGGAGAGGTCAGTCCAGTTTTATTTTCTTTAAAAGGTATATACTTCCGGGTCATGAGAACTTAGCGATAAGATTTATCCGTTGGCTGTTTCTACTGAGTAAGTTATCAGTAATTACTGTTAACCTCGTTTCTACTTTGTGAAAAGGCCAGTCGGTATGTTGCCCAGTATATAGAAACACTCTAAATTGTATTTAAGTGTAAATTCAGTTTAGCCACTTCATGTACGTGCTGTGGATAAGAATGTACCTTTCTATAAACTGTCTTTAAAAAGTAACACCAGTGAATACATTGATTAATTATAGATGGTTTTTACTTTCAGTTAACTCTCATTCAAGCCTAGTCGACTTTGTATACCTTGTATAATTTCACTGTCACACAACACCCTCTGATACTTCCCATCCGAGAACCGACCAAATATTGGTTGGTTCTCGGACGGGAGCGGTTATCGCAAGGCGAAGTATCAGAGGGTGTTGTTCGATTGTGTGACAGTGAAATTATCCACGCAGGGCTGTACTTAGTACCCGCCCACACGCCCGTGCCGGGTAACTTTTGCGTCGGGCGGGTAACTTTTCAAATATACACGCCCGGCTGGCCGGTAAGAATTTTGCTGTTGGTAAATGAAGATTACTTGTTTGGCTGGTAAGTTTACAGTCAGGCTGGTAACTTTTACATGCTACCAGCCCGGCTGGCTGGTTGGAGAAAAAATGAAGGTACACCCCTGTATACACAGTATACTAAGAAGACTAATTCAAGCCTAGCTTGTAACCTTAAAAGTCATTGATTTGTAATAATTACATGACTCTGGCGCGGCATCTATAATCTCCGGAGGTGAAAAACACTATACAATGTATACACAATCTTCTTTGAAAGGATCTGCATGCAGGTTGCTGATTATTCTCTACCCATAACTTAGAACTAGACAGTGCTAGAAGTCAGTGGTGACTGTCAGCTCCATGCATCCCCTGTAGTTGACAGCACTGTAATCTGTGAGAGCTCAGGGCATGAGCTATTTTGTGCGTGGAAGTGATTGACCAAATAGCCAGCGGCAGTGTAACCAAGTCCATTCTACTTGTCTTTGATGGTTGCATAATATTCAGTGTCGTGGGAATGCAGAGAAAATATTCTGTCTATTACTACTGTACTACATGTATGAAGATGTCACAGGGTTGTGCCATTTTTTTTCTTCTTCTTTTTCTGTGTGGTATATGCAAGATTCACTATTTATTATTATTTGTATAAATTATTTATGTTATTATCGATATTACATTTGGGGGGGGGGGGGGGAGGGGAGGGTCAGGACATTTGAGATGTGGGGCTCCTAGAATAATGACACCTAGTAACTTTGCCTCTGTAGCTATTCATCTGTAGATATTATGATTGAATGTTTACCATTGACTTCTATGGTAAAGCGAGCTTCAAAGAGACCTGCGCAAAACTCTCTCCCAGCAAATGGATTCCAACATGTTATATATCAATAGAATTCTTTAGGTGTTTGAAGTATTTTTTTATATTTGATATTCTTTTTATAACCCTGGAGCACCATAATATAGCATCCAAGAATCTAACTCCAAATAGTTAATATTTATTTTAACACTAATTTTGTATTCTGATCATCGATAGTGGTTTCCCATTGACATGGTAAAACGAGTTTCAAAGAGACCTGGGCAAATCACTCTCCCATCAAATGGATTCCAACATCAATGGAAAGCTATAACCCTTTGCCCTTGGTCCCTTTTGTTTTAAATGTTATTGTTACTTCACCTGCTTATATTTCACTTTATTTTTATTTTTCCCCCAGTTAATTGTTCTGCAACAACTCCTGCACTGCCAACTCCCCCAGCTGTACAACCATCAATTCCTGAGACAACTGAAATCATAACGTCCGTATCCATAGTTACTGAACTGGAAGCATTGACAAATGCCTCTAATGGTGAACTTGGTCCTCAAACAAACCCTCCAATTGGACCTGTTACTAATAACTCTCAAACCAGTCCCAAACCAGTAACACCACTGAATACTTCTACTGCGGAGCCTGCACCTAGTCCAGTAACAGCTAATCAGACTGTGACTGGTCCATCTAAAACAACTGTTAACGCTACAGCTTCGCCCTTGCCTACAACTGAATCTGTGAACTGTACAACCAACTGTTCCTCAATCACAACAACAGAAGCCCCCATGACTTCAGAGTCTGCAGTAACCACCAATCAAACAAACAATGAGACAGTAACAACTGCTCAACCGGAAGCCACTACCAACGGTAGTCAAGTTACACCATCTGCGACTACAAATGGTTCAGCCATCACGCCGCCACCCACTAATAAAACAGTCTTGGAGCCTGGTACAGTTAAACCTACTGATGCGCCGCAGACAACGCTTGGTAAAACAACGCCGGTCAGGGCAGCAACTACAAAAGCCCCAGTCAAACCAAAAACCAGTAAAACACCTGTTAAACCAACAACCTCTGGATCACAGAAGGCCACCACCACTGAAGAAGGTGCCATAAACGATGCAGACAGTCATAATAAGGGACACACAAAGGCTATTGTGGTGACGGTGTTGGTCCTTGGTATTGTGGTAGTGATATTGCTCGGAGCAGCATACTTCTACAGACAGTAAGTTGATGTCATAAGATGATGTTATTTAATCAATTACGAATTTGTATTCTTTTTAGCTTACCTTTGTAACGCCATGAATCACTCCAACACATTAATATTTTATTAGGTACTCATGATATGCTTTATTAACCTGGGATAGTTGTGCTTGAAAAGTTCTAGTTTTTTCAGGCATCTTTTGTGCCTGTGCCTGAAAAGTTCTACATGTAGTTGTATCAGATATCGTGACTGCTGTGATGATCATTGATCCCTTTTCCTTTTCCACGCTACATTCTCAGTTCCAGAAACAGAAAGTCCCAATGGCCCATATTAACAAAAGTGTTAGAAGTCCTAGTTTAACTGTTAGTCAAGATCTCACTCTGATCGACTTAAAATCTGTGTTTCTAAATGTTTTGTTACTGTTAATGATAATGAAATATGTTAAAAAAGAGTCTCAAAGCAGAGGAAACTCCTACTTTGTAGTGTTTTACTTGCAATTTCTATTTGAAAATGATTAACAACAAAATAAAAGGTCCTTTGCTATGACTTGGACCAGGACTAAACCTAAAGTTCTGTATCAGAAAAGGTGACAAACAATTCCAAAGCCAAACATTCATTTTAAGAATGCCCCTCAGGCTTGAATGCCATGTCATATTAACACATCATATTGGAGGGTACATTTTGTCTGACTTCTGGGGAAGAACATTTGGAAGATTTTGACATTTGATGATATACAATAATATTACACATGTTTACAGTCATACTTGAACTAGTTTATGAAAATAGCAATAATCCTCTTGAAAAAATGAGGAAAAATATGACCTGTTTTTTACTTTGATTGATTTCGATTTACGAAAATTTGAGGACCCATAATGCCATTTGCTCTACGTGTTACCACGAACAAACTAGGTCAAGTGGCATTTTATATCTTCATCCACTTAGATGTGTTTGAACAGTAAATGCACTTTACTGTTAGCGTACTGTAATTGGATACTAAATAACCAAATACCATATCCTCAGGATACTCTTTAAAAAAGAAATCAAAATGGTTCAAGTGAACCTATATATCGTCGCTGTTCTGACATACCGGCACATCACAACAGAATTAAGTAAAGTGATGTCAGAACAGCGACGATATGTATACCATTTTTTGGAGAAAAAAAGACCCATAAAAGAGTCTTTAATGAAAACAGTGTTTTGAAAAAGAACTTTAGAGGAATATATTATGGAAAAGTAACAGTTAACCCATCCAATTTACCTGACATACATATCACTCAAATGTTGTTAAATGTATAGTCTAAAGTATTATAGCTGAATTGTAAACAGGACTGCGCAGTTGAAGTTTTATATTAAAGGCGCATCTGGCTTTGATTCTACACAGAACTATAGAGTAACAGCGAACTACATTCATAGTTACGTTAATTTAAAATAAATACATTTAAATCGTAACTCTTGATGAATCATGCGAAAGGAATTTATGAATTCATCGTGAATCAAAGTATATTTTTGTCATGCAAATTCCACTTAGAAACACACAATATCCATTCTAGCAAGTTGGTTTCCTCCTGAGATTTTCAAAGAAATTATTCACAATTAAATCTTTTAATTTATCCATTTGTGTTTTAGACGTAAACTGAGGAATAACTACGGCAGATTGAGTGAAGAAAGAGACGAGAGTGGTTGGTCTGCCTTCTCCAAGAATCCGATCTATCGTGGTGACAAGGTAATTTTGTGTATGTACACCATTTTTTAACCATTACCTTCACAGCACATGTCACAATCAGCTTTCCAATAATTACGCAGGGTCAATGAGTGGTATGCAGGCCTGGAGGTATGTCAGAAACACATTCAACCGATTTCACAGAATTTTGGAGATTATAGTTTCCAGAATGTATAATATGATTGCAATCCATGGTGAGAGATTGACACTAAAAGTAAAACGCCGTCAATATTAGTTGCATGTTTTAGTGGTGAACTGGACTGAACCGTACAATCATAATTTTCCGTCAAATCGGTTCAATAGGTTTTCGCCATACCTTTCTTTATGCGCATAGTTTGAAAACAGATTAACCAATCCTAATTATCATTTCACCACATAAATGTAGAGATCCCACGGTTTCCAGAATATGTAATCATGTTTCAAATCCATGGTTTAAAAGTCAAACTAGAAACCCTGTACAGCCATCGACAGGAGAGGGGGTGGCATGTTGGAAGCTAGCTGCCATGGAACTGGTTGCGCTATAGTTTAAAACCCACATGGTTTTGACCACACGAAGGTCTCACACATACGATGCACAGTGCGCTTGCTGCCCTCATGTGTGCCCACGTCCTTCTGTATTCATTCGCTGCTGTAATAAGGAGGCTTCGCCAATTTGGAGCTGTTCAAACTATTGTGCATATTATCAACCTTTGACTTATCGCGATTACAAATCAATAATCAATGATTGCTATCCTTTTTGTCTCGCCTGATATAATCGGGATGAGACTTACGTATGTATGGCGTATGCTGTGTGCAGCTTAGAAATGTTGTGAAAGCTGCCTGAAGAATGGTAACAGAACATGAATGTGTTCATTAGTGCAAAATAAAGAGGACGTTACTGTTCATGATCATTCTGATGTTGATTTGGGCCCAAAATATGCTAAGGAAAGGGCCCCATTTGCATCTTTTTTTGCGAAAATTGCAGAAACCTTGGTTACACGTTAAAAGCAAAACCATTATAGGTTTACAGGTACCAAACTGTCAGGAATGTTGGATAGGGGGGCCTCATGAAATTCAAAAGACCTGCACTTAAATTTTAACGCAATGCACTGATCAATCAAAATCCTGCCTTTGGCCAGGGATGAATTTAGCATGGTGATATTAATGCTAGACCCCGTTTGTTATTACAGTGTTTTGTTTGATTAACCTAACACACACAGACCCCATAATATCCCATTTTAGTCCTACTTGGCATTTGGTGCTGTACAGACATCAACAGTACTAGTCAATGCTACCTGTTCTAAATGGGTTACTCCATTTGTAATCTGAACTCTCTGGTGAAAGATGGTAATTGTGATCTATAATAATACGCTACTCTCTGTTTCGTCGCCTTCCCGGGTCAAGCGGCGTTCAAACTCGGTGGGTGGGTGCAGCTCGGTCCCCGCAAGAGCAAGTTCGCATTCGCTAGAACATACTAGGTCAAAGGTCATCTAGGGATCAACTTTTTGAAGTTGGTCGGATCGTGCTTAAACTCGGTGATCACAATGCTCGATGCGAGGCGAGCGTGGCAAAAATAAAACGGGTTAGCGTTTGTCAGGTCTTCCGGGGTCAAAGGTCGTCTAGGGGTCGAATTTTCAAAGTTTGTCCGATCGGGCTTAAACTCGGTGACTTGACCATGTTTTAGGACACAGTTGACACTCTGAGCTTTTCAGTAGTATCTGAGACCACAATTGTAATGTGTTTAACATCTGGATTTTTTGGTTGGGCCTTTAAACTTGGGGACGGGAAGCCCGAATGTGAGTCGAGCGTGGAAAAAATAAAACAGCTTTTCTTTTCTTGGGTCGTCCGGGGTCAAAGGTCGTCTAAGGGTCGAATTTTCAAAGTTTGTCCGATCGGGCTTAAACTCTGGGATGGGAAGCCCGAATGCGAGTCGAGCGTGGAAAAAATAAAACGCCTTTGCTTTTCCTGGGTCGTCCGGGGTCAAAGGTCATCTAGGGGTCGAATTTTTAAAGTTTGTCCGATCGGGCTTAAACTCGGTGATGAGAAACTCGGTGATCTGTTTTTCAAAGTTTGTCCGATCGGGCTTTATGCATGCATTCTACAAACCACCAAACCCGAGAACCGGCAAACCCGGGTGATCGCCTAGTAAATTATAATGCCTGATAGGAGTTAAGCCATGCAGGACAAGGTTACAGTAAACTCCTGAACCTTATGAATCGCCATATGGGATCATATATGGGATATCATGATGTCCAGACATGCACTGACAATTTACAAATGGGGTTTCAGGCTGTTCAAACCTTTGCCTGTCTGATACACAAAACTGTTAGGGTTAATGGCTTTCAATACCCTGGGTTCTTATCTAACAATTATTAATTTTATCAATGGTTATTGACTGAACACATTTTGGCTGGCACCCAAGTGTCGGAGGAGATGAAATTTTGGTCTTAATAATTCTTTGGGTTTTTTCTGGGTAGTCATGATTTTAGTGCCGGAGATGGAAGAAATATGGTTATGTCATATCAACTCGCAGTTGGAACGAGAAAATATGGTGAAATATCTCTGAAGATCTGAAAAATAAGTATCAGATAAATCTAAGATATGTCAAGCAAATCTTGGATAATGCAACCCTGGGAGACTACAGCATTGTTGACTAGGTCAGGTCTGACCACAAATGGCTGTGTGTATTGTATGAACAATACTTGTATAGCTTAGAGTCAGCCCCAGTAGATGTTCATGGCAGTAATCCCATCATGCCTTCTTATCATCACATGGCTACTGATTACTATGTTTGGCCAGAGTTATGTTGGCTATTAAGCATGTTGCTAGGCATTCTGGGCTTGCACAAGATATCTCCTCAGCCAAATTTGTACATGGTTCTGAGGAGATAAAGTGCATAATAATGGATGAAGCTGTTACTACGGTATGATGGCGATATATTTGATTAATTTGTCATTTTTCTCTTGATTAAAATGCGGGTTTATTATTATGAAGAATAGATATGATTGTACGGGTCATAATGCTGTTGATTTGTTCTGTGTCAACTGGTCAAATCAACCCAAATTCTGAAAATTGGTAAGGGTGAAAGTTGGCACTGGTCATCTTTCAGGTGTGTGTCATGCAAGTTTTTGAATCATTTTGCATTTTGAAATTCCCATTACAGGACCTTTAAAATAAGATACACAGCTGAAAAATGGTAGACTTTAACCTAATAAATAACCTAAAACTGGTCCCAAGTTAGTTAGTTGTGCAATCAAATTCATTTCAATTTTAAGACCTCTAAATTCATGGTTGATAATCAGATACAACCTTCATATTGCATATTTTAAAGGTTCTTTAACCCTAACCATCCTCAATGCCGCAAATGTCCACGGTAAAGTCTGTCTGTGCCAGCTGGTGTGGCACTTTTTCGATGAAATAATGGCCCCAGGCTACATAGTCAGGCCAATACACTGGCCCGAGTATGGTTGGCCCCCGTGGCGCACTGGTAGAGCGTTCGTCTTGCAACCGAGAGGTTGTGGGTTCGAGCCCCGGTGGTGGCGCCACTCTTTTTGTCCGTGTTTTTGTCGTTGAAAAAAAAATCTTCAAAATGTGACTTAGGAGGTTAGGGTTAACTAAATTTTTTTCTTCTCTTTTTTTCAAAATTGTCCATGTATGATTTTATTAACCCTAACCATCCTCAATGCCGCAAATGTCCACGGTAAAGTCTGTCTGTGCCAGCTGTCGTGGCACTTTTCGATGAAATAATGGCCCCAGGCTACATAGTCGGGCTAATACACTGGCCCGAGTATGGTTGGCCCCCGTGGCGCACTGGTAGAGTGTTCGAGCAAATTGCAGAGTTTCTTGAGCCCATACATGTAGGTACAGGAATAATATGTTCCAGGAGTTTATATTGGTATCCCTGGCTAATTCATACAATTCATACACAAATGTGACTTAGGAGGTTAGGGTTAATGGGCATTTCAAAAAAGGCAAAATATTCAATGCCCCAATTGCACATACCTTACCTAAAGAGGGTGGGGGGGGGTACCATCCGAACTTTGAAGGGCTATAAATCGGAAACTACAAACATTCGAAATTATGAAACGCCTTGCCTTAATCTTTTGATGAACAGCCGAGACGCGCGCCGTTCGAGAACTGCCTTGTATGCATTAGCCAGGGATACAAAATATAAACTCTGGAACATATTATTCCTGTACCTACATGTATGGGCTCAAGAAACTCTGCAATTTGGGGCACATTCTTCATTTTGGCCAGGCATACAATTTCATGGTGAATTAGTATCAGGCGGGAGGGGTTTCATTTTAACTGTGAGTGCCAGATTTACTAGTCTAAGGTCGGGCCCGCGGTAACTACAACCCTGATATTCACATATTTTAGTGCATGGCAATATTTTTTAGTTTAATGTTGAAACGTACATGTAGTGTCACTTTCAACATTTAAACAGCCTTGTTGTTTGTTGTGGATCACCCAGTTTGAATCTTTGAGCCAGTGTCAGCAAAGTTTCCCTTTTCTAAAAACAGTTATTGATGGACATGATCTGTACGTGGGTGGCATGTCTGTGTGTGTTATACGAGGGTCATTCAATAAGTTCTACCTCCTACCTCATAACTTTATTATTATTTAAGCCAGTCTTATGAAATATCACACAATTGTAGCTTGGAACCTACAAATTCATTGTAAATTGATCTAAGTACTGGTTGTACTTTTCTGGTATGCAGTGAAAACCAAACTTACATTTAGTGTGACGGACACGGATAAAAAACATACCTATCGCCTATCGGTCAATTATAACCGTTCTAAATGTCAGATATCTCTTTAACAGACGATCAACAATAAAGGTGACTGATTTCTTTGTAACCCTCTGATTAACCAGAACCAGATCAGGACACCATAAGTTTTGCCCCTCCCTAGAGAACCTGCAAAAGGCATTTGACTTTCTTAATAAGAAGGAAGTGATTTTCAATATACCGGACTAAATAGAGAGATTACAAGTCTCCCAAAGAGATTTATCTTCTATCATTGACTACATGATTGACTATTCTGAATGTTTCGCATAACGAAAACTCATAAAGTGACTATGTTAAAGATTTAACATGCAAGGCATCACCAGGGGTTAAAATACTTTTTTGGCTATGAGGGCTATTTTGAGCAAATTCTGACAAAAATCGCCCCTTAGTACATTTTACCATAGACCAACATTTTATCAGGGGGCTATTTTGTGAAAACTAGAGGCTAATCGCCCTTCGCCCCTGTCTATTTTGAGCCCTGGGCGTCACTGTGGCTTGAGTTGTAACAACGAAAATCATAATGATTAGCAGTATTCCAGTATGCCAAAGGCATAGCAATTTACATTCGAGTTGATATTACACTATTTGCAAGCATACAAGAGTTAATATTGCTTACAATCTTATTCATACATGATAATACTATCATTTTATCAGATACCATTAATTGATTTCCATTTCCAGTATTAAAATCATGCTCTTATATCTAACTTTATAATATGAAAAACCCCCGAAAAACATATATTTATTTTAAATGTAATTTTCCGTTTCCGTTGTCCAAAATCTTTCTCCGGCTTTGACCGTATCATATCAAAAGTAAAACATATCAATTGCCATTTACTATATTAGTAGCTATGATTCAGAGCTATAATCATGACAAATGTCATGAGGCTGACATTCATATTAGCAATGTTATAAGGGAGGAGGTACAACTTATTGAATGACCCTCGTATATACCACGATTACAATTATTACTTGTTTGAAATGAAAGTGAGGATATGCTGATTGAATAACTGTCAGAAATATTTACCAAACCATCAACTATATATGGATATGAAATGATTGTTCAATACATGTAATTCTAAACATTATACTTAAAAAAAGCCCCAAAACCAATTATACTAAAAAATTGAAAAGAAATTGCATGTCGTAATTCTTTCATAAGCCAGAATAATACAGATCAGATCTGGTGATGACTATCTAAAACAGCACATGAGATGAAAATTATTTTAATTAGCCACAGGTGATTTTAAACCTAAATCAATATGGTGGTTTTTTTTAACAGTTTGTACAGTTTCCATGCCCTTTTAGTTTAACATAAGCGCTGTTAAACATAAATTAAAGGTATATTATGTGATTCGACAACTTATTTTTACTCTAAATTCACTCTAAAACCATGATTTTTAAGGTAATTAGGAATCATATTGCTCTGTAATTTGGAATATGATTTATGATCAGAAATGTAAATCTTCAATAAAATCTGCTTCCAATTTTTTCGAGGATCCATTTTGGAGCCCAAAAACGTGCACGCGGGGTTATAAAAACAGACTGGCCGTGTTGTTGCCGTGTGGCGTAGTAGGGTTAGGGATTTATAGTGATGAAAATTACAAAATTTTGGAATGAAAAAAAAAGAGAACAAAAATGCTGATTAACCCTACTACACCACACGGCAACAGATTCTTTTTCCGACCCCAAAAATGCACCAGAAATGTCCCCCACTCCCCCCGGGATTTGAACCCCGCACCTGCTGCACCAAAGCCCAGCTGCCAATCCACTACACCACGGCTCTACTACACCTCGGCTCAGTATATTCGCCCCGTTATATAGTCTGGGTCTATTTTGGAGCCAAAAAACATGCTTGCGGGGTTATAAAAACAGGCAGGCCGTGTTGTTGCCGTGTGGTGTAGTAGTGTTAAGGAGGATTCAATATTAGCGCTGTTAAACAGAAATCAAGGAGGATTCATCATGTGTATTCATCAGCCCATTGATAATCCATTTGCACATGGATGAGCATCTCTCTTTTAAAGAACTGATGTATTTCTCGCTTGCACCTGTATGACTTTGCATGATTGAAAAAAACCTTTTGTTCAAAGACCTTTTGTCTCTCATGGAAGTACGAGACATTCCATGCTTATAGTGAGTTTTGTGATATAGAAAACTACAGGATAAATGCAATGATGAGATTTCACATGCGTTACAAACTTTGAATATGTATGACGTGATTGGTATATAAGATATATGCGCGAAGGACAGGAGTATGATCGGACCTTAACACTATAGCTCCGACTTTAAATAGAAGAAATTAAATTATCTAATAAGTTATAGGCAGATTATTAATTACAACCGTTTCTATGGACCTTATGTCATCATCAAAGCAGAAGTACCAAACAACAACGTTGTCTCGTGCCTGTTGCTGTGGCTTTCGTAATACCAGTAGTAAATTAATCTCTACATGTGATATCTCAAATTAAAGAGGATGAATTACTCAATAACTGTATCATTTAATATATTTAGAATTATGAGCATATTTATGAGCCAGGGAAGTTAACCTTTTTGACTAATTGTATGTACATCGTATGGGAATATTCAACAGATTATTGCTGCATTTACCTTTTCGACTACTGTATATGACATGCATCATATGGGAATATTCAATTATTGCATTTATTGCCTTCACAAGAAATCAAACAAAGATAAGGAAGGAATCTTAATAATTTAAACATTATACTCGCATCTTAAAAGGTTTTATAATGGAACAGGATGAGTGATGATAAATATAATTTTCCATCAAAATGCAGATACTTGTCACGTTTAAATGTCATAAAATGATTCTGTGCCCAGGGTTTTCTAATAAAAAAGGATAGCACTTAACATTTATATTGAACTCTGACTGAAAGATGATTATGTTTTATCAGAATTGCCACTGCATGGGTACGTAGAAATAAAGGTTATGTCCAAATCCATGTTTAAGGCCATTTATTTGGGAATATTAAGAAATGCAGCATTTATAATACAATTTCCATCAACTCTTTTTTAAACATTAATTTCTACACATTTACGGCGTATAAAGCTTGGTATTATTAGATGGAAAAAGTTTAATTGGTGTTTTTTGGGTGCGTTACAAATAAGAAAAATAAGAAAAATAAACTTTTACCCAGCGGATAACCCATGTTCGATCCCTATTGCTGCCAGATTTCCCCCAAAATTTGACCCGTTGTTCTCCCCTGATAGTTTTATTCCCCAAAGACAAGCCCGTGACTTCACTTGGACTTGTCACCAACGCAAGTCAAAAGCTATGTTGAGTGGTCTCATAACCTTTTAATGGCACATTTGTCGGGTGTCGCATTTGTATAGGCCTGAAAAGTATGGTGTCAAATGTGTGTTTGGAAATTAAAGATGTCTTCGTTTGAGTTCGGTCTCTGCTGACGAAAAAAAGACAAAGAAAAGAATAGCGTCGCCATGTAATCGCTTACGTCACGCTCATCAGAATCCCAAATGGCTAGTGGTACTCTATATGAGTCAAAAAATAAATATGAACTACCGTATTATCACTATTAAGCGCCCAGGACCTTATAAGCGCCCACCCCTATTTTTCTCAATGACTACCAACAAATAATCCATTATAAGCACCCATGTTTTCAAATGGTCAGCATCCTCAAATGACCACTTGTACAGAAATGGTCAGCATCTTCGAATGACCATCAAATGGTCAGCATCTTCAAATGACCATCAAAATGGTCAGCATCATCAAATGACCATCAAAATGGTCAGCATCTTCAAATGACCACTTACCCATTTTATAGTACAATAAATAAGTTTAAAAAAAGGTAACATAATAAGCACCCACCCAAAATGACTTTGCTAGCCGCCCTGGGCGCTTAATAGGGATAATTCGGTAATGAAATTAGGTTAAACATAACTAGAATTATACAATAATAAAGAAGTAAAGCTAGAGAACAAGTGAAAATTACATTTGTTGCAGATAGAATGAATGATAGCAACAGGATCTTGATCAAAAGTTGATGCCTGAATGCTTATAGTTATTCTGAACAAACTTGCACTTGTGACTTGACTTGTGTTGTGCCAAAAGACTTGTGACTTGACTTGACTTGTGGCAAGTTGTGACTTATATATAACTTGACTTGGGACGACCAGGTGACTTGTGAATTGATTTGGACTTACAATTACATGACTCCTGACTTGATTTGGACTTGCTACCATCTCTGCCAAATAGCCCAACGCAACAAAATAGGCTAGCGAGTTCACCAATGCAACACCTCTAGTAGGCCTTATATTTGAAAATTAACATATCCATCAAGAAAATATCAAATAAGTTTTTAGAAACAGTGCATTTCGAGTTGTGGACTGCGTAGATGATTTGGGGATTGGGAAGGTTCTTGGTGCTTATAGCTTCAGATTGTAAAAGTGGCCCTATATTTTATTGTATAACCAGCACTCTCTGTAAACATCAAATCTTGTATAACCAAATCTATTTAAAACATTTTTTTCTCTCAATAGGATTATTCACCCCTGTAAGTGTGGGACAATGCATGGACAACGGTGACATGGGAACGAATTGCAATGTAGTCAACCAACATTTATGGTGACGTATTTGAAAAGAGATCTTGTTGCATTGTAGGTGGAATTCATTGCGTGACAGACATGTGGCAGATAGCAATCATGTCAACTCTACAGTGATATGATATCATAGGATGTTATTTTGTTTTGTTTTTGTTGTATCTCAATATTTATGAGAAAACAGCGACATGATCTGCTCTGACCAAACCAACTACAGATTGAGGTTTGTAAGTCTTGAATTGTATTTGATGAATGGTTATCCTTTTTCCGCAGCTTCACTACACCCCAACACCCCCTTGTACACTTTCGATAATGATAGGTCAGAGGTCACCACCAGGGCATACTTGGTATGTCTAGTGGTTTTGTTGGAGCAGGTCATTGTTTTATTCTCTATGCCTTGTATTTTATAATAGTGATTAAAGTTGCGATTCACTATATTCATCAAATTATAATTCAAGAGAAATCGTTAACATTCCTGAAGGCGAATTCAATGTGTTGTATTTGCTAATATAAATTTAATTACTTTAGTATTCCTTTTGTATAGTATACTACAATTTGATTGATGTTGTTTATAGGTCCCTACAGGTTTTTTGTATTCTTATTTCCATTATTTAGAGGAAGATTTCTGTGAATCACAAATAGAGGTTTTCGATGCATGTACAAAATTGGTACACATAGTGTAATACAAATTTATAGTCAATAATTATATCGTCTGTATTAAATGCACTTTATAATTATATACAATATTATCCAAAGAAAGATGCAATTGTTTCTTGGTTATTATTTACAAATCAGCTGTAATTGTAGATCCTATTTGCATTAAATAACCAACCTTTAGACATATGGAATATAAGGGATTAGTACATAGTTTTAAAAATGTATCTATTACAAATATGAATGCAATGTATTTTACGAAAGTATTAATGATAGCTTCAAACAAAGCTTAAACTTATTTAATTCATGACATATCGTCATTATCCTTGAATTATCAGTAGATTATGTAAAATCAAGGTACACCACATTTCGTTGGCCACACATACTTTACTATTCGACACGTATAACACTTTTTTTATAGTCCGGTCAGTTCCAAATTTGCGAGCCGTCTTACAGAAGTGAATAAATACTGAAGACCGTGGGCCCACATGTGGCTTGCATGATGTAACAGAACGCACTATGCGTGACATGTGCGTTCGCCGAAATTGCGCACTGGATTACTTTTACAAGCATAGAGATAAAAACCGAATGTTTCTCGCCAATTTGGAACTGATTAAATCTACATTGTATAGTAAAAATATTTTTAATAGATCTGAATGTGCTTTTCAAGGTGCATCAAATAGGGCAGATGTGACCGACGATTTTGTAATGCCTTTAAAAATATTTTCACATTAAGATCTATATTAATTACAATATTAGCATACAGATTTCACGAAGATGAAATCCTTCAAGTGTTTTCATGATATATAGAACCAAAAGCCAAATCCCAGCGTAGCGGTGAATAGACCTGTTGTGATGTGCTTTTTGAAGGTGCATTAAATAGCGGCGCATGCTACTGACCATTTATAATGCATGCGCTAAGATATTCTGTAGCTAGTCATTTTTAATGTGAACAGTATTAAGGTTTGAAACTATGAATTTGGTTCTTTTGATGATAAACTTTTCTATGCAATGTTCACTATAATTGAAAGATCTAACTAAATCACCATCTCTTGAAAACGTCCATTTCCTACATAAAATTGGTGGTGTGTGTTTCAAATTTTAATGAATCAAATTATACTTTCATTTGCCCTGTATACCCTGTTATGGTACTTTGGTTGATATTTAAATTAATAAGTAATATATAGACTCGGACAAACTGGCGTGAATTAAATTAAACAAAGACCTTAAAAATACACAGTCTAGAATCCAGCCTCTCTTCACTATCACTATTAAATTAATCATATATATATATATATATATTTGTGTTAAACTTAGCACAATTAAATTTGGGTAACATTTGTTGTATAAAAAATAACTCTAATTTGTATTTGTGGGGAAAAGACATTACACTTCATAAATGCATCCTGTACATATTAAACAGTGTACAGCGGGCCCATACTATATAGTATGATTCATTAAATATTTATTAAAACTGTAAACAAAAGTTTCCACTTAATGGATAGATAATTATATATATCGTGCACATTGTTTGTGTGAAACAAGTCTTTCTCGACTCTAAAACAAGAAAAGTTGTTTGCTTTTCCAGAGCACTTCTTTGGAAAATATTTGGTGCTTATCTGCAGTGTCAATTGTTTCCCAACAAATTTGTATAACTTCTTACAATATACAGACAATTCATTACATTTCAAATGGACTCACCCAGTTGACAATAATGTGACTCCCAGTTGACAATAATGTTACTCCTAGTTGACAATAATGTGACTCCCAGTTGACAATAATGTGACTCCCAGTTGACAATAATGTGACTCCCAGTTGACAATAATGTGACTCCTAGTTGACAATAATGTAACTAGTGTAAAGGTGGGATCAAGCAAACAACTTTTTTACTTTGGGTCTAAACACATGTGTGTGTTTAAGTGTTGTCAGTTATATCATGGTATCTATATTTGGTATTCATAGAAGGAGTAAACAACTATAACCATACATCAAAATATTTAAACTTTACTGAACTATTTTCGTAACTTGATGCTATTACTGTACGGTAAGAACTCAATTTTGTAGGCCTTTTTAAGAAGAATTTTGCTATATAGAAAAAGAAGATATACCAAAAAATCTGTTGGTTTTTGTTGTGCCAGTTTTAACCCCCTGAGTGCTACCCGCCTATCTATTAGTGCTTATGATTGATTAATTAATTACAAGATATACTCATTTGAATAACAAATTAAAATCCTGCTTTTAAAATATTGCACTCCAGTCTTTATCAGGAATGCGATTATTTTAACAATGTCTCTGATTGGTGCAACAAATGATGTAACCACCTGTCTGACCAATCAGCTTGTAGTTCTCAGGGGGTTAAGAAACAGGTATGCAAGTATAGATGAACATGTAATTGTATTGTTATTCTAGGATTTAAATTTGTAATCTGTATACATGTATAAATAATGTAACATCATATATTTTGAATGTTGTATTTTACAAAACAATGGTATGTAATGTAGTGTAGACAATAAGAAGATAATGGTAAAGTTAAAGCCAGAATTCCTTTAACGCGTACTATGTAGTGGTGAAGTGCATGTGGGTTGAGCTTGAGGTAGGCTTGTACGCTCATCCAACCAGTGCGTAAAACACACAGTTCACAAAAATGGTAATGCTACGCCAAAGTCGTTAAAGGAACAGTGGTTTTGACTTTGGTCAAAAAAAATTGGGATATATTTTGCTATCACGAAAGAAAGAAAAAACAACTCTTACCCAAGTTTACGTTGTTACATTATGATAATGTTAATGTAATCTGTATAGGTGTCAGGAGTGCAAGAGGGAACATCTCTAATCTTATTCTCAGAAAGTTACTATTTAGAACATGTTTTGTTTTAAGAGGTTAAACCATGCTGGGTTATTAATCACTGAATGATTAGTAGAGGTATCATTCTGCCGTCTATTTCAAAGTAACAGCATGAAACACATGGCCTATGCTGCAATTATTGAGATTCATCCCTATATGGAATAGATGACAGGAGTTGAAGAGTTGGTTCTATACTGTAATGTACATAGTACATGTACATAGCACTTTGCAAGGCCCTCCATATTTGGGTATAGACTATCAATAGACGTTATTCGTAATTGGCGATTTCAGGCTAAAGAGGGAGACATACTCGATGTAATGTCACTAGTCATAACGAAAGCGAGGCCAATCGTGGTACATTACGTCAAATTACGTCACAAGTGACGTAATTTACCATGATTGGCCTCGCTTTCGTTATGATCAGTGACGTCACATCGAGTATGTCTCCCTCTTTAGCCTGAAATCGCCAATTACGAATAACGTCTATAAAAGTGTAGTTCCAGTGTATATCCTATGCCTTATTAAAGAAGGCAAAGCAACACAATAAGCTGACTATTCCTCTCCTGTTGGTGTACGGAAGAAGATTGAACCAACCCATTTGATTAGATTGAATATTAACCTAGATTAGGAAATATGTACATTGTATATATATAGCAATTAAGGTAAGTGTCTGTTAAAGTCAAATTGTGACGTAATTCAGAGGCCTTGAGCGTATTGGATATCTTTTTTCAAAGCAAGTGTATTTTTTATAATGGTGCAATATCATAATGAGATTGTGAAAGGGTGGCATTGAATTGCTTCCTCTAATTGTGCATTGTAAGTGGATTGATTTCCATGGCTGATGTTGTAAATGGATTGGTATGCAAGTAAACCAATAATGATGACTGACTGGCTTATAGTTTGATCTGTTCCAAATTGGCGAAGCCTCCTTACAGCAGCGAAAGAATATAGAAGGATGTGGGCACTCATGAACATGACAAGCGCACTGTGCATCATATGTGTGACGCGTGCGTGCAGCCAAAACTGTGCATGTGGCCATAATCGCTAGCGTTTGATTGATTTTGCATGCGGAGATATAAGAACCGAATATTTCTTTCCAATTTGGAACTGATTCAACTATAGTATGATGTAACTTTGTGAGTGCGCATTTGATGGAAGTATAGGATGTTTAAGATTAAGTTGCTTCATGTGGTGGTATCTTGTTACATATCTGCTAGCCATGTTAATACAGGGTTCTAAATATCACCGTTGGGTAGGAAAACCCTCCCTGTTTGCCATTTGCCACTGAACATGTTTAAGCAAAACCTCTAATGTGTAATCTGGTGGCAGATTTATTTTAAACATGTCAAGGGCCAATCGGTTCTTTCAAACGTGTGCATGTGCCGATAATCAGAGATGTAATAACAAACCATACTGCACATAATATTGTTAGCATTGCACTCACAAGGAATTCTGCGCTTTAGTATCATATCATACTATAGATATTGTTCTAGGCTTTCATAATTTACATTGTTTATTACATGTAGTTTCATCGTAGGATCAAAGTGGTACTCTTGCATCGTAATCATGTTTTTGATCACTTAACCTTATGCATTACAGTATGGTATTCAGATTGAAACCTTTACTCATTATTGTATGCTTCACTTATAAGTTTATTTACTTACTGCATATAATATCAAAAGGGTAGCTAAACTATCGTAAACAACTTATTTATAAAATATCTTAAATATGACTCTTTTTTATTCTAGTGGTTTATTTGACTAAAACTTGCCTCTCCTAGCTTATACGCCTATATTTTTTCCCTCTGTATTTATTTTATGGTGCGTGCCATCCCTATTTATCAACTATATACATTGAAATGCTACTTTTAAGTCTAGGGTGCTATTTCAGTAGACTAATAGTAAATAATTATCTTAGAGCCCAACATTTGACTCTGCTTGTTTCAGTATTCACTTTATTCAAGACATGGTTTGCAAGTATGCATTTATTGTACATTTTCCCCTGCTTTATACCAGGAAATTTATAGAGATAATTTCAGAATGGTTATACTTATGGGTTTGATGTTAGCTGTTGACACATTGACTTTAATGAGATTCACCATGGTAGGCTGACTTTAATGAGATTCACCATGGTAGGTATCCTCAAAAAGGTTGCATGTGTTGCATTAGATATACAACTGATTATAATTATTGTAAATATATATTGCGCTGTACTCTGTATATGAGCCCGTATTTAGTGCAAAGGGATACAAGCGAGATGGTTTTAATTTACAGAGTGGCAAACAGGACTGGAAAAAGAGGAATTCTAAAGTTGGTTCAAGGCAAGTTTTGTCAGGGTGCCAGTATGGAAACTTTGTGTGATTAAACATAAATAAATGTACAGTGGCGGTGGCAACAATTCAATTTAGTTAAAATTAGACAAAATTTGACAATTTTAGCATAAAATGGCAATTTGTTTTCATTTTCTTACCAAATTAGGCTAAAATAGACAAAATTTGACAATTTTAGCATAACACATTTTTTTCATGCACCCCCCTTAAAAAATGGTGTCCCCTTTTACCCACCCAAAAAAATTATGATGCTGGTGCAGCCATTGGAAATGTAATGAAATTGAAAGGTGAACCTGTTTCCTCACAAATTGTTGATCTTTAAAACGAAATTCTCTTTTTTTCCAACCCTGGTGTTGCCTTTGTATAAAACATCCAAGCAGTATATAATACAGCAGATTGTAAAGCCTATCCGTAATTGTTGTACTACTAATTATATTTTAAACATTGTTGTACAGGAAAGAGTTATTTATCAATGACACTTCCCCATTATTTTGTCATAAATGTAGTTTTTCTAATTTGTACTTTGTTAATGTAATTTGCTGATGTATTTTCGACTGTTTGCAATTTTATTCTTTTCAGTTGTTCTCATCACAAATACTTAAACATTATTCATTTAGTGTGTATATATTATTTCCAGATATGATCAATCAATTTGTTAATTTAAGGAAGTGTATTATCATCTAATAAATCTCAATTAATAATAAAAAGCCAAAGTTTTTGGATTAGCTGCTGCCAGTTTAGAGGATACACACATGGTTCGGACCCATGACCCACCCTCATCATTCAATACAACTTGGTCGGTGAACTTCTAAGTTAATATGTGACCATCCGCCACAAATGGGATGTAAAGTCAGCCAGAACATTTTTTGAGATATTGAACACAGGAATTCTTCTAAAAATCAGCTTTACAATGATGTATTTCATTAAATAGGCAGTACAAATCAAAAAATCTGATGAAAATTCTTTTGGTTCCTAATGTTTAATGAAATGTTCATTAAGCCATATCTCAGTACATGCTCTGCAGACTTCACAGCTCCTTTGTGCTGGATGGTCACATAATAACCTTTATTTTGAATTAAGTTATATGCATTTTTAATCAAGAGATTCTTGAAAAGAGTTAGTGTTCCTCCGAAATGACATGACAGCTATCTAAAACATGGTATCTCTTTATACTAATATAAATTATTGTTGCACAGTTAAGTAAAGTATTCACTATATCACTATAGACATGCATTTTTGGAATAAATTCCGATGCAGCAGCTGCTGATTAAAACTGACTCCCATTGAGATCTGTTAATATTTGTGAATCAAACAATATTCATATTTATTTATTCCTTTATTTAGGGAATAGGAAAGCGGTGGGTTTGGAGAACATGTGAATATTTAGTGGAAATTGTGTATTGTGTAAACAAGAGTTTTTTTTATCACTATATTGAAATTTAAGTGAAAATGTGTTTTATGTGCACATATCTGTTATTTGTGTGAAAAAGAGTGGGGGGGGGGGGGGATGTTGAATCAACCAGGAAATCCAATTTCAGTCTTTTAGTATTTCTGCCTGAACCAACCAGCAGCACTTAATTAAGAGAAAATGTGGTATTAAGATAAAAAGCAAATGTTCAGTACATATTCAGTATATATTCAGAGGAATTGAAAAGGACATATGCTGCAATGTCAAAAATTATGGTTTATTATTACAACCTTGTATTATAGCATGCATGATATTGATTTAATCTGAGGCCTTTATATAATGTAGTATGATGCCTTCTGTTCCTAAATACACTCCATCTCTTAGATATCTTGATCAAAAGAAGCTCACAAATGATGCTTTGTGATTATTGAATTGTATCTCATCAAAAATTGTTCTATGTGCACCGAGTCTCAAAAATTAATACTCTGTGTGTACAAATCTCAATTGATCTGTTTGAACTGAGTGTTGACAGTGAATGAGGCTCTTTGTACCAAGACTCCACTGCTTGAACTGACTCTCAAAAATAATGTTCTGTGTGCACCGAGTCTTAAAAAATTATGTTTTGTGTGCACGAGTATCAATTGTTCTGTATGAACTCAACAAATGATGCTATGTTTGAACTGAGTCTCACTGAACAAGACTCATTGTATTTAGACTCAACAGATGTACAGCATGCACTGTGTCTCAAGAAATGATGCTCAGTGAGTACAGAGTTTTAACAAAAGATGCTTTGGGTATTGAATTTCAATAATTGGTGGGTGCTTTATGTATATTTAGTCTCAATATTGATGTTCTTGGTATAGTTATTGAGTGTCAAAAATGGTGTACCTAGGTATTGGTAGAGTGTTTTTGCGGTAAGATGAATTTGAATGTGTACACTCTCATTTGATCAAGATCTTTTTCTTCACCAGGAGTACAACTAGTACATAACTATAGTGATAGAAGTATATGTAAGACACTTTTTGTACAGTTTATAGTATAAAACACTCCTTGAATGGATGTATTTTGTTTAGCTCTACAATTTATCAAACAATCAGATATTTATTATTAACTTTACCTTTTTAATGAGGAAAATACAGAATGTAATCAACACCTGTGAGAGTGTGGTCATAAACTGAATGTACCATAACCAATTATGATCCTATATAGTCTAGTCATTTCAAAATTTAGATTAAAATAAAAGAGTATGTGCACACATGAGGCTGGTTGCACTGTGAATCATATGTGTGTGACACATGTGAATTAACAAATGGCATGCATAAACTGTGATTACTTTAACTGCAGAGAGATAGAAAAAAACATGATATTATTTCTCGCCAATTTGGAACTCGCTAAATTATAATTTATACAGACTAGTAAGAAGTAGGAGTATAAAAACATACTGACACCCTAGAAATGATGCTAGACTCATGGAAAAATGTAAACCTATAATGCCTGGCACTATACCTTAAAGATGAGAACCCACCAGAAGAAAGTTTGCTACAATTAAACTGGTCATACATCGGTTCAATTGGTGACAGTTGGCACCTGAGACGATCATAACTAATTCGTCTCAGGTTGGCACAGAGTTTAATATGGAGAAATCTCTTCATTGGTATATTCTCTCAGACAGCTACTAATGACTAGCAACCAAGGGTGGAATCTTGTTATTTCTAGACTAACGATGTCCATCTATACACAAATGCTAGTTTAGTAACAAGATTTTCTCTTAAAAAGTGACATAGCACACTGGTATAATTAACCATAATAATAATGAAACCCAGTAACTGCAGCTCCATGCTGTGACGTCACCAGCGATGGTTACCAGTTTTCAATACGATTTATTCCGTTAAAATAAACTACCCGATTCTAAAGTATCGGCAATCAACTGTTTCCTTTCATCTTGGAGCTGCTATTAACAAGGGTCAATAATAATAATTAACCATATTTAGTTTTGTGATTAAGCACTTTTACATTTTCTCATGGTTCAAATTTGAATGGATAATTAATATATATAACCCAAAACTATTTTATTTCCTGAGAAATATAGCATTATTTTAGGCAACAGGTTACATGTGAAATATTTTAGAAAGCGGTCAGACTGTACCCTCCATATTTTTGATATTCTGAAAAAGTATTTCATTATGATAAATAGTTACTATTCCATTTCATACACTGAAACATACATCTATACTGGAGTCTATCCTTAGGTATGACTGTATTATAGTTATTGCATTGTATCGTCCCATTTTAAGGTATTTGCATATAGGCTAAGGTCAGTGATTAGCTATAGTCTACCCTGAGTGGGGTCCCTAGGTGAGGTACTTGGGGTAGACTATGGTATGGGTGTCCCCCTGGGTGAGGTCACTCAGGGTAGACTATCATATGGGTGATGTCACTCAGGGTAGACTATCGTATGAGTGAGGACACCCTGGGTGATGTCACTCAGGGTAGACTATCATATGAGTGAGGACACCCTGGGTGATGTCACTCAGGGTAGACTATCGTATGAGTGAGGACACCCTGGGTGATGTCACTCAGGGTAGACTATCGTATGAGTGAGGACACCCTGGGTGATGTCACTCAGGGTAGACTATCATATGAGTGAGGACACCCTGGGTGATGTCACTCAGGGTAGACTATCATATGAGTGAGGACACATTCGGTGATGTCACTCAGGGTAGACTATCATGAGCATATCCATAGCTGCATATTCATGTTTGTACCATATTCGAGGTCATATTGAATCATACATCATTCATTAATTTTAAATGTAGTGGGAATGTGCAAAAGTGTAAGTTTCTATGAATTGACACGAATAAAGTGAATTTGAGGATGTTTAAGAAGCTATGTGTATGTCGATTCTTTGATTGTTATTATGTAGTAATAGTATGTCAATTACAATAAACCCACCCTCTTGAGTTCTTCATGTACATTATAACGTCGTATTGTGCAGAAAATAAAAACTCAGTACCATTGAGGTTTTTGAACATCATATTCGTAGGATGAGTGCCACCTTAAAATCCACCAACAATATTTTAAAAAACAAGCAATGTTTCTCATCTCACCCGACAGACCTCCTTCCCTTGTGAAATTGAAACTACTTAAATAGTCACTCAAGCTGAGCAATCATTTGTAAATACATGCCCCTCCTCTCCCCACCTTGAAAACATAAACAAATATGTCATCTTTGTGGCAAATAAAATACCGGCAACAATATATCTTCTGAACGTTTTCAGTGCTCAAAAGATGTTCAAATATGCAGCGTGATATTGTTTCTTCAAAGTAAGCCTGAACCTCTTATTAACTATGATCTGACGGTGAATTGACAGCTGTTGAGCTGTTTGAATAAGTTTATCAGGATTGAGATTTACGATGAAAGATTTGAAATGTATTTTTAACAAATCCAAGGGCTGTCCAGTGACAGTTGGCTTACACATACAACGATCAGGCTTTGCGCTTGCGTTGTGTTGAAAAAAGTATCAAACGCATAAGAACCGTTCAGGCTTTGCGCTTGCGTTGTGTTGAAAAAAGTATCAAACGCATAAGAACCGTTTCGGAACGCAGTGGACACTGGCTAGAGCATGTTGTTTACGGTAAATAATATCGCGAGCAGGAGAGGGTCCCATGTAACACGCAGGAAGAGCGTGGAAAACGAATTAAAAAACAATAAAAAAAACAAAAATTGGTCCTTGTACGCTCCTATCCCGCTTATCACCTTTTCACGCCGCTCTTATTACGTACGACCCATTGTGTTCCTACTTTAAAGGCATATTATGTGATATTTTCCAGGGGCCCTTTTATCATGATTTTTTTTAGAAAGTAGATATTCTTGCAGATTTATATTTCTGATCATAAATTATGAATATATTCTGAGTTAAGGCCCTGTCACACATCAATATGTGTATAACATGCAGTGATAGCGTGGAAAACTGTCAGAAAGTGTCCATTTTTAAATCAAGTTCACTGAAAATCCTTTCACATTCTGCTGCGATCAGGCCGGCGCTTGGATTTTGCTAAAACATTATCAAAATGCCAAGCCAAGCGCATAAAGATGTCCACGAACCCCTCAGTGACGCAGTGGGAACTGGTTGGGACGTGACGGGGTCGTGAGAGGGTCGCCCTTGAGGGTGCATACCACTATTACAGTCCAACGCCACAGCTTCCGTCGATCGCGATCACGAATGTAGTTCCTAAATAACGGAAAGAATGGTTAATATTGACATGATATGCCATTTAAAATTATTGAGTTTGGTCTATATTTGTTCACTGAAGTGTACCTGAGATAATTCGAATGAAAAGAGTATACATCTACTGTTTTATTTGAAAATATTGGCGGACGGATACACATTGGTCACAACGGGTTACAAGGTGTAATTTCGTGTTAAAAATACTTCTACGTATAAAGGGGGAAATATTGAAACATGTAATCGGTCACCCCCATCTGAGTTTTTGACCCAGGTAAGATCTATATGTGTTAATAAATATTCCAAGATTTCATTAAATGAGTCGCAAGGTAACTCAAGATATTGCCGTTTTCCCGAGGCATCTTTCCCATATAAACACACGTTAGCGCGTAATAGTGGTATGCACCCTTGAGCGCCAGTGCACCGCGCTATGCACAAAACAAGCGTGGAGGTTCGGCGTTCTGTTCAGAGCGCTGTAATGACTCGGTAGTATCGCCGTGGCAGCGCAAAGTGAGCTTCCCGTTGACGTAGCAAGGACGCATACAAACTTGTCATCTGCGACTGCAGTAAAAGGTTCGTTCACACTAGGCGATGTTTGCTGTGCGATGCGATGTGGTACTTACTTCCACCGCACTCGCAGGTCACGGCGGGTCAACGCTGGTCACCGCATGCGATGGCAGTCAGCGCCGTTTGGCAACATAGGAGAACGTCAGCATCAACGCAATGCGTCGCAGACTGCCATAATGCCGCCGGCAGTTAAACATTTTATAACTCCCGTGCGATAACGTACCGCACAGCACGGTAAATAACGTCTGTGAACGAATAACATCTTATTGCCAAACATACGCTTCCACATCACATTTTTGTTGTGATCCATATAATTCAATATGGTTTTCTTATTGAACCGATATGATCATGAGCAGGGACAAACACATCATGATACTATCACTTTGGTTAAGGGGGCTGTCAAGTGTCAGAAATAGCTTCCGTAAAACTGCCGTAACTACGTAATTATTCATATATTCCATATACAAGTATACATTTTTTTGAAGGAAAGGGTTCAATAAATCTAACCATGAACATAAAATTGCTCTAAAAAGAACCATTTTGGAGAAAATCATAAAAAACGAGAATTTTGACCAGTCTTCAATTCGGACAAGGTAACCAAAAAAATATTTTCTGAAAATCTGTCCTTTTACGATTTTTGTAATCTTAAGAAAATTACCCGGGTTCCATTTTTTTTGTTTTTTGATATCTGAGATATTTTTTTATTTATTGACCAAATAAGGCAACAAAATGGGATTTTTAAATACAACAAACGTGAATTTCCACAAAATGATCCGAAAAATCGGGAAATAGGCCTAAAACAAAAAACAAAAAAAATGGAACCTGGGGAAGATCATGGTTGTTGCGTTAAACTTACTTGCTGTCCATCAGATGCAGTTTGTATTGAGTTATCGTGTCTGTAAATCGTATTTTTACTCAAAAATGAACATAAAGAAATCAACCGATGAATGTGAAAAGTGACAATACCGCCGTTTGATCATGGTTTACGGGGAAATACACGTATTTCAAATCCTGTTCTTTAGATATTGTGGGAAACATATAAATCCCCAACTTCGTGCAAAGTTTCATTACAAACCGTTCTTTTCTTGGTATCAAAATAACCTCAAATGTGTGTTAAAAAAAACCTTTTTCATGATGTCGAGTTTGAAAAAGAAGCCATACCATTTTATGCGCATTCGAAGTGCGTTCACAATTTCCGGGAAGCGTAACGCATTCAAGCGCGTGCGTTAATCGACAATGAGCGCAGACGCGCGCGGAATGTTTTGAGATGGCAAAATAAATGGTGACGCGTGCGCGTTGAACCGGTTGACAAAGATTTAGACGCTCGTGTATTAATTTCTGTGCGCAACACTCTGCGGCTAATCATCAGAGTTTATCATTATAGGCCAGTGTAGTCGAGTCTTTATCAATGTGATCATTTAAAAATGCACCGTGGCGGGATTAGTGAGTAGTCTGGGTGTAAAAATCAACACCTATCCTAGATAAAGGACTTAGTAAAGGAGAGAGAAAAATTGGAAACAGAGAGAAAGCAAGAAATGGGATGAAGATTTAATTTAAGACCTGTCGTTTGGTAGGCTCTAGGCCTACATGTTTTCTCTTCTTCTACCTCAGATATTTAAAGAGACGGAATCGGGTAAGCTTCTGATTAACATGATTAATATGAGTCACGTCACGAATTGTAATTTCATCATAAATAGTAAAAGGCCACAACATGCCACCTGAACTTGATCCTCGTTATGCCAGCGCCACCGAAAAAGAAACTGAAATATATGTCCGATAGGTCTAATGTTTAATGAAGCAGGAAAATAAATTTAACGGTTTGTAAAATGACTATATGAATTGTCTATGGGTAAACTGTCAAGCGAACGAGTAACAGTAGCGTATCAGCAGAGTGTCCCCCCTCGACGGATTTGACCGGTAGAACAGCTCAAACTACCGGGCTAAAAGGTTTTATTTTCTGTAAATACAGTGGGTTGGGGGAGCAAGGGCCCCCAATTTGAATCGGATGGGGTGGATTTTGAGAACACCCCTACCCTCCCCGTTTTCAAATGTCGGACTCGGCGGCGGCGGCAATCCTCAGCCTGTAAAGTTAAAGCCTACCGGGAAGATACCATTTCCCCCTCTGACAAGCGATCTCATCAGATACGCCACTGGCGGGTAATGGAGCACATTTCACAGTAGTTAAATGATGAGTATTTTCCATTAGAATGGACTTGGATCCTTTTAAAATTGATTTGAATTGCTATCTACCAAAGATAATTATTAAATAGTGATTGTTCAGTGTTATAACAATAGCTCTATTAAGCATTTCGGTTGGATCTCTTATAAAAGTAATTTGCTATCTACTGAAGATAACAATGATAACGTTGAAAACACGGTCATTATTTAACAATTAGCTCTAGTGCTAGGCCTATATACAGTATTTGGTATTTCCATTACTGCATGGTTTTATTATTTATTGGCTATCCCTATGAATTGCCTTGTCACCTATACCTAGATTGAATTTTTTTTATTGAGAGGACACAAAAGTACAAGGATATCAAAGGTGCAACCACACATTTAATTAATTAGGCCTATTGTTTACATCTCATAACTTCGTGATAAACCAAACCGATGTTACCCTATTTTTTTTATTGGGGTGGGTCCGAGGGGCAGAAATATAGAGCATCCTCTCCCACCATAATCCCATCCCTTCCACCTTTGCTTTCAGTCTAGAACATTCGGACGTTTCATTGATTCAAAATATGAATGATGGGCATTTAGCGATCGAAATGGGAAGATCTCTGTTCTTTGTTCAGTCCGAATTTCATTTGGAATGTTCCAGAATTTTATATTATTCAATTTAACTATGACATTTTAGGAGGATTTTATAGAAACATGACTTGTTAATGCATGTTTGGCCGTATAGGCCTACTTCTGGTTATCTTGGAACTTATTTTGTCTTATATGGCATGTCACCAACCAAACCGTAGGCCTAACAGCGGGGCCTTAGACCCGAACGCAACTGAATAAATTTACTTTACTTTACATCGGCCCGAGGATGCTTCTCCGATCATGCCATGTAGGCCTAGGTAAAACGGCACTTATAATTGATATTATGTTTGATATAACTGAATGACAAATTAGTACACCGAGTTGAACTAACTGAGAACTAGCTAACTTAACAACGATACGAAGTAATAGGCCTACCATATTCAGTAATTACAATAAATAGATAAACAGGTAGGCCTATTGGATGGACGGGCGGGTGGAACGGACTTGTACAACATCGAAAGGCCAAACAAAAACAAAACATTATCGTCTTCGGATAAAACCCGGTGTAAGTCTTTTTGATCTCCTTACAATGTTTCACTCCGATCATGGATTCAAAATCTTTCTCTGTCCTTTATTTTTCATCTTTTTTCCTTCTCTCTTTCCAAACTCCTTGACACTAACGCTTGTGCTAAAGCCTTGTTTTACTAATAGGCCTACTTGCTTTCAGGCTCAGCCACACCCCGGCAAAAATGACGGTTTGATAAGTCGGGCCTCCGATGCGTAAACAATGCGTATGAACAAGCCCTCAAACGCGGCAAAAACATAGCGGGTAACGCAGCACGCACTGACGGCTTTCGAAATAACAGCGTCGCGTATTTTAAGCGAACTGGCGCGTGCCAATTTGCGTGAAAAACAAAACACGGGATACGCGGCGCATGGGAGTTTTGCTGATCCCCTGCGGGCAGACTTTTCCATTCTACTTTGTCAATGATCACAATAAGGGATTTAAATCCTTCTAAATAGGCTTTTGGAATTTCAAAATTGAAAATTTCTTTGCATGTACTGATAGATAACACTCTGAAGTTTTGAAAAATGAAGAAAAGTGAAATTCCTGGAAAATACGAAATGACACTTGACAGCCCCCTTAAAGGCATATTATGTGATCTTTTCCAGAGGGCGCCCTCTATTCATTATTTTTTTTAGAAAGTAGATTTTCTTGCAGATTTACATTTCCGATCATAAATCATACATACATTCCAAGTTACAGAGCGATACGATTCCTAATTACCTCAAAATCATGGTTTTAGAGTGAATTTAGAGTGAAAAATATAAAGTGTCCAGATTCTGACAGTTTATTTTCACTCTAAAACCATGATTTTGAAGTAATTAAGAATCGTATCGCCCTGTAACTTGGAATGTATGCATGATTTATGATCAGAAATGTAAATCTGCAAGAAAATCTGCTTTCTATTTTTTTTTCGATGTTGAGGGCGTTCCCTGGAAAGATCACATAATATACCTTTAACCTTTGTGTTAAAAGCTCGCCTCCTTTCGCGTTACACACGGATTTTGGCTTTCGCGACATGATTTTAACTTTACACATTTATATTTGCTTGTTTACCCCCTGAAGAAAGCTGATGATCATGGTCGTATCCATAATTAATTAGTTGTTACAAATAGTGGGCAAATAGTTTGCAAGTCTGTTGAACCCAATACTTAAAGACTACTAAATATCCTTTAAAATGGGACCAGAATGGTGTTTGTAACATTAGGGGAGGACTAGTTATTGTAAAAAGAACAAAGCATGGGATTATTCCCATTGAGTTTGTACAGGCGGCACCTCGTCCGGCGGCACCCCTTCCGGCACCACCCCTGGCCCCCAAACTTCAAACAGCTGTATAGCTCCCTCTGTATTAGCTATACCAATGCCATTTTGCAGGCGGATAGTTTGTTATTATGGCTTTAAAATGATACCAAATTTGTTGAGATAGCTTTTGTGGTTTAAAAAATATTTAAGGAATATGACAGCATGAGACTAAAACGTGTAACAGCACCACTCCATGGGAGGCGAGTTAATAACGCGTGGCCCCATATAATTTTAATGTAGTCAGATTAATCAACAATGTTATTGATGCACCTGCTTTCAAAACCCCCGCCAACAGACACGCTACTTTTTCCATGGCTATCAAAAGTGGCATTATCGGATTACGCTAAGCTAGGATAATGCTCTCTGATAGGATTTAAATAACAATCAATGTTTAAGATCGGCAATGTGATTAGAGCTTTAAATGGATCATTGTTATTCCGTCTGATCTACGAGGGTCATTCAATAAGTTCTACCTCCTACCTCATAACTTTGCTATTATATAAACCATTCGTATGAAATATGCCACAATTGTAGCTTTGTATCTCAGCTACTAATTCATAGTAAAGTGTTCAACAAAAGAAAGTCATACATAGGTCCTTTAGAGTAACTTCCGATTCTTTTTTGACCAAAAGGAAATTAAAGGAAATTAGTAACTTTATAAAAGTCACATTTTCAATACACTACCCGGGAAGAAAATACCACTTGTATCTGTTCATAATCAAATAGCCCGCTCGCTCAGGCACGACCCAACGCAGGCCATTCAAGTGCCACGCACAGCATTTTCTCGCGGCTTGCGTGCGTTGAAAATGTGACTTTTGACAAGTGTCTAATTTTCTTTAAATGGTGCTAATTATGGTTTATCTTTGTTGTTAAAGTTAGGTGGCAACTTTGGTATCAAATTGTGCCGGAAAGATTCATCCAAATGTCTTTCTAGTCTGTTTGGTCAAATAATAATGGGAAGTTACTCTAAAGAACCTAAACAAAGTGTATGACTTTCTTTTGTTGAGCACTTTAAATTGGTCTGAGTACTGATTGTACTTTTCTGAAAAGTTCACGTTGTAAACCGCTAAGATTAATCGCCTTTTTGTTTCTATTGGGTTTATTGCCGATTATTGGCGATTAATCATGTTAATCTTATAGCGGTTCACGCTGGGTTATACACAATGTGACATAATGTGAAGCAATTTTTTTCAGGTGCGGTGGCATTGTTTGGTATTACAAAAGGTGCCGTGGCCCATCGACTAAGATCGATAAACTTAGCGATAACTTTTCGCGAGTAGAAACAGGTGGGGGGGGGGGTCAAAAACTGACCGATTGACAGAGCTATAATCATGACAAATGTCGTGAGGCTGACATTCATAATTAGCCATATTATGAGTGAGGAGGTAGAATTTATTGAAAAAACCTACTATTTCTATTGTTTGTTAATCTACTACCTTTCGTGCACTCGCTCTGTGTTCTCCGCGCCGACGCAGAGAGCGTTATGAAAACGTGTTGAAAAGGTATAACATGTATTAACGAAGACAGCGACTTATAAGCGCAATACAAGCGCTGGCTTGAAAACGTGTTGAGAAGGTACTAGTAACTGTAACCTCGCTGCTAGTAACGCAGACAGCGACTAATAAGCGCATACAAGCGCTGGCTTGATCGCAGCAGAGCGTTATTGAAAAGCGCGGCGCTTTGTATGGCGCTCAAGGGCAATCATGGGGACCCTAACCCGCTCTAGATGGTGTCCACTGCGTCCCCAATCGGTTCTTAGAGACCTTACTGCGTTTGCATGGCGTTTTTGATACTTTTTGATACTTTTTTCAGCGCAACGAGAGCGCATGGCCTGCTCGCCGATGTGTGACAGGGGTATTACAGAGCGATATGATTCATAATTATTTCAAAATCATGGTATTAGAGTGAATTTAGAGTGAAAAATGAACTGTCCTGTTAGAAGGACAGTGTATTTTCACTCTTTAAACCATTATTTTGAAGTAATTAGGAATCGTATCGCTCTGTAACTCAGAACATATTTATGATTTATGATCAGAAATGTAAATCTGCAAGAAAATCTACTTTCTAAAAAATATCATTAATAGAGGGCGCCCCTTTGAATAGATCACATAATATGCCTTTAAAGTCTCACGCCGGCTCTCACTGCGCTTCCACTGTAAACATTCTTAGTGCGTTCAATTTGCTATCTGCGTTAGTATAGTAGTAGCCTACGTTCTCAATACGTTTGCACAACGTTCTCTGCTTGTGCGCGGAGAGTACATAGCGATTGCACGAAGGGTATTAGACTCAAACATCTATCTATCTATCTATCTATCTATCTATCTATCTATCTAGCCTATTTCACTCCACTGCAGAAGGAAGGCCTCTTCATCAATTTTCCATTTCACTCTGTTCTGTTCTTTTCCAAGTAACGTTGCCATACTCTTTGATGTCGTCTATCCACCGTCTGTTTGGCCTACCTCTTCCTCTGGTGAATGCTCTGGGGATCCAGTCTGTTAATTTATGAGTCCAATCTGTTGTCTTCCCTCCTGGCTAGATGGCTAGCCCATCTCCATTTTTTGATTTTATTTCCAGTATGATGTTCCTCACTTCTGTTTTCTTCCTTAAATCTATGTTGGTCAACCTGTCCCTTCTTGTAACGCCAATCAATATCCTTTCCATTGCCCTCTCAGTGATTTTTAGCTTCTTCTGCAATCTCTTAGTTGTTGTCCATGTTTCTGAGCCATACGATAGCACTGGGATGATACACTGGTTGAAAATTGTTCCCTTTAGTGCCAATGGTAGCTCTTCATCACGAAAGATAAAGCTTCTTGCCCAGGTATATATAACTGTCCACTTTTTCTATGGTTTTTCCTTGAACTGTTATTGCATAATCTTTCAGCTTGTTGCACATCATCACTTTTGTCTTCTTGATGTTCATGTTAGGTCCAGCCTTGTTGCTCTCTTCACTCAGTTCTCGGATCATCTTCTGCAATTTCTGGGGCTCATAGTTGAGAAGTAGGATGTCATCTGCAAATCTGAGATGGGTAAGGTGTTCACCATCGACTTCAACTCCCATACCTTGCCAATCCAGGTTTCTGAAAATATCCTCCATGGATGCAGTAAATAGCTTTGGGGAGTTGGATCACCTTGTCTCACACCTTTTAGAATTTTAAATGCTTCAGTTGTGGTGCTCTCTAGACTCTAGGTGGATTCTAGCACCTTATAGATTGCCTTGATTAGGCGGATGTACTTTCCATCACTGACCTGCTTTTCCAGCGCATTTAATAGAGACTGGTCGTCTAGACTGTCAAATGCCTTCTCATATTCCACAAAACCGAGACATATATTGAAGCGATATTCTTTCGACTTCTCTATAACCTGGCTCAGTGTTTGAAGATGGTCTGATGTCCTGAATCCTAAACCTGCTTGTTCTTATTATTATTATTATTATTATTATTGTTATTGTTCTCTAGGCTGGTTTTCATCAAGCTGTTTCTCAATTGGCAAGAATATAACTCTTGTAAAGACTTTGTACATGTGAGGCAGCAGGTTGATAGGTCTATAGCTTGTTTATCATGTTTATGTCCTTCATATCCCCTTTCTTGAACAATATAATAACTTTTGATTCGTTCCACTGGGTACATAGGCACTTTCTCAAATTGCATGATCTTGTTGAACTGTTTGGTTAGGATTGTTACAGTTTCTTCTCCTCCTAACTTGAGAATGTCTGATGTTAATTGAACCTCCCCAGGAGCCTTCCCTTTCTTCAGCTGGTTTATTGCACTCTCCACTTCTTCCTTGAGAATAGGTGGAACATTCCCTGCTTTTCTACTCCAGAGTTCGTTCTGTCTCCAATCTGGTTTGTCTGTGTTGTATAATTCTCTGTAGAATTCTTCAATGGTCTCTGTAATTTTTACTTTGTCTGTATCTTCTGATCCATCCTTTGTTTTAATTGACGCTAGCAGCTTCCTTCCTTCCTCCAATTTTTTATTGATGATTTTTGGTCCCATGTTACTTTCTAGTACCTTCCTCAGCATTTTAGTTCTGTACTTTCTCTTTTGATTTCGACGCATCTTACAGATTGTCTTATTTAGTTCAGTGTATTCTATCTGGTTACGGGGTGATATCTGTCTGAAAGGTTTGAGGGCTTTCCTTTTCTTCTTGAGTTTACGAATGTCTTCTCCGATCTATGTTGTTTACTATTTTCTTCTTTTCTTTTGCCAGCTTCTCTGCTTCCTCCATACATGCATTGGCAATTTGATCGCAGAGTTGGTCAAGTGGTCCATCTTCAGCTATAGATCTTCTAGTGCTGCGAATCTGTTGTGAAGTTCCAGTTTGAATTGCTGTTGTTTGTTGGAGAGCAATTCTATATCGATATGTCTCTTTTTGGTTCTTTTGGTCCATCTCAGACTCTCCATCTTATTATTATCCTCACTTTGGCTCTGACAAATCGATGGTCACTTCCCATGTCAACCTTTGGTACAGTAACAGTAACTGTTGCAACATCCCTTAAGATTCTTTGGTGATCACAAATGATGACGATGTAGTCTATCATGTTGTGAGTTGCTCCGTTTGGGCTTTCCCAGGTCCAGTAGTTTTTGCTTGGTTTTTTGAAGAATGTGTTGCCTATTTGCAAATTCCTGCTGGATACAAATTGAAGAAGTCTCTCTCCTCTCTCATTTCGACCTTCGATACCAAATGGGCCGATACCTCTTTCTTCCTTTTCTTTTCTTATTCCTACTTTTGCGTGGAAATTTCCCATGAGTATTGTAAAAGATGTCTTTTCAGTTGCTATTATCTTGTCTATTTCGCTGTAGAATGCTTCAACTGCTTCATTGTCATGTTGTGGTCGGCGCTTACACTTGGATGCACTTCATAGTATGTTGTTTGTTAATCTGCAGTTTCAAGAAAGCAATCCTGTCTGAAATGTCCTTATATACCGTATTCTAATATGTTTTCCTCAATGTCTTTGTTTACCAGAAAGCCTACTCCATTACATCCTCTGTTTGTTCCTGAGGTCGTGAATAGATTTCCTGGTCGCCTTGTTTCTAAAAGTCCTATTATGTAGCAATCGATGTTTTCTATTACTTCCAGAAATGCATCAAGATTTCCCCTGTTCTCAATGTCCTAACGTTGTATGCACAAATGGGATGTCTGTTATATAAATGGGAATGTTACATGGATATCGGTGTGCGCAAATATGCGTGGTTCAAATACATTAGGCATGCCTATGGAGTAATAATAATGTCAATAGCCAGAAAAATAACGTATGGATATTGCACGCACAGTTCTCAAGACTGGGCACAGATGATCATGACGAAAGACCCCTCTTCCCGCCGACTCTTAAACTAAAAACCCTCTGAAATAAGACCCCACTATAAAACCCTAACCCTAGGCCTACACATACTGAATTACATGGATAGTATGTGCATGGGGCAGCCTACCTGGATTTAAGGGCACATGGGGTTCCTGTATCATTGGGTATCTGGAATATTAAGGGCACGATTTTAAGAGTCAGAGTACACATCCCATGAACCCCAACCCGAGAACCGCCCAACACATGAACCGCGAAATCTAGAATAGATAATACTACTTACGCGATTTATCTAACGCATACACTCCTTTAAACTTCCGTTGATAAAAAATGACCGGCCAACGTGGTCATTTTAACCACGTTTGGTAAATGTGGGTGGCAAATTGACCACGCCGTCCGTAGTACACAAGTGGTAGACTAGGCAGACTAGGGACATTAACTACAGCGCCACCAAGTGACAGCATTTAACTATTGAACTAATCATTCATGACTAAATTTTCCAAATACCAGTAGGCCAATAATAAAATATTGTTTGGTTTTCCTCGACCTCCATATATTATTTTCCGTCAGTTCTAAAACCTCGCAACCCTATTCATAGTCAAATTACCCGCTCATGCTTAACCGATGAACATATACCTGTATTGTAACAGTGCAGTGGCGCCGGATTTGACTACAGATAGACCAGTGTGCAATGAAGGTATTCATGTGTAGTAGCGTGTGATTATGCTAAGATGACGTGAGTTCAAACGCCGATAATTATCCGTTGATGGGCAGAGTGTCGATTGGGAAATGTGTTGAAATTCTTTTGTTGTTGTGTTGGGTTTTTTTTATGGACATCATTGTTCGCCGGCCTATGGTGAGCGTGTGAACTCACTAAAATGTTTAGAGATGACCAAATATAAGGACTGACCGAGGACAACTACATTATTTATATTGTGGGACTTACGGGAGTATTGATAATAAACGATTTATTGAATCAATTTCAATAAGTAAGCTATCAAAATATTCATTGACGTATAAATAAATATTATAAACGAAATCATCCTCTTTACTGCACACATTACAGAGAAATCTCGAAATGAAAGTTGCAAACATTTTTAATTTTTGTTAAATTTTTGCATTTTTTGCGACGCGTTAATGTTCACTCATCTGTAGCGATCTGCTATGTTGGCTGTCATCTCATTTATAAAAAAGTTTGACTAATTTTCATTACATCCATACCATTAAAAACAATTGTGATATGTCAATTTTCTAATAAAGTGGAACCCGATAGTTAGCTTTAGATAATTAATATCAGAGCATTCGACCATTGAAGTTTAGCAGTGGTTCGATTCCTATTGTTCAGCTGGTCGCTAGTGGGCGCTGAATTTGATGTCCGTTATATTCTTGCGGTAGCTGGGGGGGGGGGGGTGGGTGGGGGTACCGCGCCATTTTGTGATATTTTGCGAAAACGATCGTGGTTATCACGTGATACGTATATCGTTGAAAAAATAATTTACATTGTTTTAACGAAAGGCACTATGGGATTGTGTTACCAGCCTAAAATCAAAGAGGTCGCAAACTTGCTTACAATTGTATATTATTAGCCTAGCTATATAACAAGCTAAAAGTAACATCTCTGAATGTATAAAAAAAAGTGTGCGAAGGAGAAATTGCTGGGCATACTGGTAAAATGGTTTTACAACAAGTTTTGCTATCATTATCAAACTGAACTCAAGTTAAATCACTTAATTTATCGAGCAATAATATAATTGTTTATACGCATTTTAATTGTTTAGATACAAAGTTAAATAAATCAAGAGCTAAATGATAGATAAATTAAAAAACACACCTATAAACGCATGGGCGGCCTTTATAATTTATAAATTTGACATAACAATGATGTTACATATAATCTACCATCAAGTTTAAAAAATATAAAAATAAAAGGATAACAAGGAATATACGGGAATCGAACCCGTGATTGCCGATTGCCAACGACATGGCCAACGTATGCACGCCACAGAGATCGACGAGTATAATTGTGATAGTTTTATTATTTAACCTTATCCATTTATTTATAACGATCGGTTTTTCATTGTGCCATTTTTGCCAAATTTGTGTGTTTCTCTCGCACAAAATGTGTTTGTAATGTGATTATACTCCCTATTTTTGAAAGAACGGTAAAAATCGTTGACATTTTCGAACACAAAAAATGGCGTCATTTATTAGGTCCGCAATCATATTGCTCGACTGAACAGCGAACTTGCACCGGGCACCGGGGGTATGCAGCGAACATGAACCGGGGCATGCAGCGAACATGCACCGGGTCATGCAACGAACATGCACCGGGGATCTGATACACAGCGAAAATGCACCAGTGCATGGGTTAATGCGCTGTGTAATTCTACATTCCCGGCAGACACTCTGTTCAAAGGCACAAAAAGTGGACTTGTTTAAAGCATTTTGTTGCAATTCTGAGGTGTGTGGATCGTGTTTCTTTATCAAATTGGTTAGAAATCCATCCATTTTAGAACATCTGGAATTTAAATGAACTATACACCTCGGAAAGTATGATGCCAAGGGCATATATTTTGCACGTAAATCCAATACGAAGGTTCAGAAAATCGACCAAAATATGACGTCATAACCATTGCTTCGGGACAAAATGGCGCGGTACCCCAGTCCCCTAGCGGTAGCTTCGTGAGTAGCCACATATTACCACATAACCATGCTTTCGTCATGTTCGTGGTCAAATTGAATGACCCTATTGGCCGTTGTCATTCGAATGACCAAGTATGTGTTCAAAAACGCACCGGGATAAACGGACAGTTTTGTGTAGATAAACGGAACGCGGTTAAATAAAGACAACCAATACGTGTTTAGCAATGCTTAGCGAACGCATTAAACAACTCCCGTGAACGGACAGCCAGTGCGTTTACCCTCTCCGATCTACGGTTTTCAATCCGTACGAATCTGGATGCCATCCCTAAAGGATTACCCTGAGGATAACCAACCTCGATCAAAGCTCTCACACTGGAAACTGGCCCCCAGACAAATGGTTGGTGATGGGAGTGCTCTCATCCCGATGCATGGAACAGTAGCTTCCTAAAACAATGAAAACGAAAAGGAGCTATTCTTATCATGCTTCCATCAGCACACAATATTTCCCAGACTTACAGTACTTGCTTAGCGGACGGACCTTCACCGACTCGTGGCTCCATACCCTGAACTCTTAATGCAGCGCATGCAGCACATGATGCATCCTAGCTATTATGTACAGCAACAATTGAAGCCAATTTATCCCAACCCTTTCTTCACCGGAAGCAGATCACCCATACAAGCCGTTGTGTCCCAGTATTTTAGAAGCACATGGTCACAAGCAGTGGCGTAGCTGGGATTTTTTTCAGGGGGGGGGGGGGGGGGGGGGGCAAGATTTATAAAATGTTCGTAAAAAGTTGCCCCCCAAAAAATTCTAGTCACTTACCTCGTGAAATTCACGTAAGTAGGGGGGGGGGGATGTCAAAAAAATTCGCACAGTCCAAAAAAAATCGCACAGTAAATATGTACAATTTTGCCTTCTATTTGGCTAATAAACTCGGTCTTTTTTCTAAAATTTTTCATATTTCCTTTTTTTCTCACTTTTTTTTTTAGGGAGTGGGGGGCGGGGGCCCAAATTGGGTTTTTTCGTCGGGGGGGGGGGGCATTCCCCCCCCCCCCCTGCCCCCCCCCCCCCCCCTTGAGCTACGCCACTGGTCACAAGAATTTAGCCCATTGAGCAGTACACAAACTGGCTGGTGGTTAATCACCTTTGGCAGTAATTCACCACATTTTAGCCTATAATTTCTAAATGGAACATTTCTGGCCTCGAAGATTTTACAGACATAATGAGAAAAATATGGGAATTCTTCTGATATCAAAATATCATAATGTGAAAAAAAATCATAGCCCAAAAAAAGTGATCAGAACATACATCTGCATCTTTTCATCACTCCATTTTTAAATTGTTTTATTTATGCTTTTTACCTTGTATACCTTAATTTCACAGATTAGCCGATTTGATGGAGCAACATAAAGAAGAACTAGCCACTATAATAATAGACATGCATGTCTTTTGGGTTTCGGCCATTTGACCTTGATGCGTGCATTGAACCATGAATTTATTATTGGCAGTGTAAAGCGGTGTTAATCTAGTTTATCCTCCCAACAAATGAAAGTAATTGACTGAAGAATAAGCAAACTGTGGCCAGTTTTGTAAACTGACCGTGTTTTTCGCCTTTCCTATGGGATTTACACAGTTAAGACATGCATACAGGGTGAGTCAAAAAAAAGTGTACTCAACTTCAGCGATTTTTTTTAGAAAAAGTATTCGTTTGTTTTCAAAACAATATAATACGGTATAAAGACAAATCAATTAGCTTTAATATGATTTTTATCTGGTTTAGATTGGTTGAGGGAAACTTATTTTACGCTGTTTTGAATAAAAGTGACCAATTTAACGTCCGAACACGCTTTCCAGATCTTGACCATTATATTTCATAAGATACGACCAATAAAAAATTACAATACCGACAGCGAAAGGATCAATTCCTTTGTTATGAAATGATTAAAGTGGGGGTAATTGTGTCATAAATAGGCCTTAAAGCTGTCTATTGTTTTAATCTATTAGGAGACAATTTTGAACAAGTGTATTTTCTACTTAATTCTTTAATAAACAAGATGTGTAATGCTTTACATCATAATCCTAGTAAACATTATTAAGCTCGTTAAGCTTGAAATTAAAAACCATGTTTTAGGTGAAAAAACAGCTCCTGTACAGAAATAGTCATATTTACTTAACGGTATCATCAAATAGCGTGATTTTTTTCTCCAGATGGTAGCAAAGAAATGGCGCAATCATTTAAAGTTTTGTTTTGACTCACCCTGTATATATTACTGCAGCATGATGGTATGGAGTGAGAGTAAGAAAGCACCATCATCCTAAACAAAGGAGGATGTGGCATCCTAAGTGCTCTGTAACAGGTGATGCTTGTATTCAGATTTGATTTTTCATTTGACAACTCGGTATCAGACGATTAACTACTTATCACAGAGTGAAAGAATGATTTTTCAGGAAAATTTTGACAATTAAAATGATAAATGTGAGTGATAATGACCATTTTAGCTAAACCAATTTTACTGTGTGTAAATCCCATAGGAATGGCGAAAAACGCGGTCAGTTTACAAAACTTGCCACAGTTTGCGTATTATTCAGTCAATTACTTTCATTTTTTGGGAGGATAAACTAGATTAACACCGGCCGCTTTACACTGAACAAAAACAAATCATGGTTCAATGCACGCATCAAGGTCAAATGGCCGTTTCAAATCGTGCACAATGTTTTTTGACTCACCCTGTACACCTTTAAACATAATAAAATATTAAATGATTATTATTTATAAGGAAATAAGGTATTTATTTATTTTACACTAGTCCAAAGAAGTTCCTTGCCACTCATTGAAGTTCAAATATTGAAGTTCAAATATTTCACATAAATATTTAATATAAATTAAACAATTGCATGTCAAAATAAGCAGACAATAATTCTCTATCATGAAATTAAGATGTACGCATTCATGCATGGCTGAGCACATTCATTAAAGGGACACTAAGAGATGTGTTGGAGGCAGCGCCCTCAATTATGATAAAAACTGAGATTAGTTTATTTTTATAATTGTATTACATGTATGAACTTCCACCTATAAGGATTAAGAAAAATCAGCTCTCTTTGTACAAGAAAACGTCGATTCAAAAAATGCTGGTCCCGCGGGACCAGCATTTTACGTCCGACAGTATCCCCGTGCAGTACGCGTGATACATAACGCGAACCATATTTGCATAGAGGGCGTTTTTCAATAAATAGCGATGATATTGTTTTAATCTAGTTTTGCTGTGTTTTTTGTTAGTAGAAACAACAATAATGGCGATTTTTA
>CM069442.1:64531697-64585199 GCA_035610835.1 Ophiura sarsii
AGTATGACGGCATTTCTTGTTGCCCTCGTTGTCTTTTTCTGATTGCACGAATCTGCGTATAATGTATTTGATCAGAGTTACAATACCGAAAACCCCTTACGAATACGGTGTGAAATGGGCCACTTTATCCTCCACTAACCGGATTTTCCAACAATACTTTTACTGAGATGACTCCTTTGGCTGTACGCCCAAGCCTAAACGCACCACCCAAACCAAAAGCGTTGGGATAGGTTTGTGATATGTTAACATTATCTTCGTTACTAATTAATAGCTCAGCCAGTTCAAATTATGGAAGAAAAAATGATCCGTACCTTCTGGACAATCATACCGAGGGCAGCATTCGTCCGGAGATGATTCAGATGTGCAAAACGACCAGTTAGGCGGGTTGTAGCAATCCACAACTGGACAAAGGGGTTGTCCTGCCATACAGGTACATTCCATGCATGCACCTGACGGCCTGTATGTCTCGAACTGCCTTACGCGGTTGCCGTTCCGATCGATACAATCATCCGCTACAAAAAAAGACAATCGCAAAGAAAACATCAAAACAATCATGACGTATTATATATTATATCCAGGGACGGGACCGGGGCAGATTTGGAACGAGAAGGGAATAAAAGAGAGAGGGGAGAGGAGAGGGGGGGGGGGGGGGGGGGGGGGGGGGGGGGGGGGTAGAATAAGGGAAGGGAAAGGAAGGAAGGAATGGAATGAAAATGGAAATGGAAAAGAGGACGATAAGAAAAGAGAGAAGGGGAAAAGTGGGATTAAAAAGCGTTAGAAAGGGAGATAATTGACTGATTACTGTTACGTACGTCTACCGCAAAATGAGCACGATGCTAACCTATAATGTTGCTGTCTCACCATACATACCAAACCGACACAATAAATAATGCCGGCTACGCGCCTATCAATAATATTTCACAACCATAACCATGAGATCTATTTTAGGGACGCACCACTAGATTTTCAGGGGGGTGTAGGAAGTTTTTGGGAGAAAAAAAAATTCACCCTCTATGCGGGCAAACAAAACAAAAAATCCCCCCCTGATGAGTAAAAAAAAAAAAAATCGCCGCCTTCGGCGGCGCCAAAAAACAAACAAAAAACCATTACGGCGGTCAACAAAAAAAAAATTAACCCCCCGAACCCAACTTCCTACCCGCCCCCCTGAAAATCAAATGGTGCGTCCCTTAACGAGTAGGCTATAAATTTGTTAGAGTAGACTATAATTTAGACACGCAAGGACATTCCACAATAAGCCTTCCTCCAAGTTGCACACTGTGACGATCCGTCAGAAGTAGTATATCCCCCTCTTTCTATAAAAACAAACAAACATATTTACCAGATAGTAGGCAGTCCACTTCTTCTCCCAACGAATCATAATAGATGGCGTTGCAATCGCCGCAATAGTTAGTCACACAAATGGCCGTAGAATCAGCCGGGCATGTGGTGACGGAACACGGATCGGCAAAACAGTTGACTACTGGGATACCGGGTGGACACTCTTCAAAAATAAACACCGATAGACTTACAATTTATGTATACTCGTTTTTAAAAGCTTCTATTTTAAGTGGGATGAATAAACTATTTTGTGTCATTCAGATCAGATTAGACAAATAAAGTCACCTTAAATATTTCGTTTGTACTTATTCCACAATGATTGCAATTATGAAGAAAATAAAGAGCCCTTTTTGCTGCACAAAATAACTAACACGATTGATATCAATGATGTTGAGTAATTGTATTTAATTTTGACGAGCATATTTCATATAAAGGGCTCCCATTCATGTTAGGTCACCACTTACCATCCTGGGGTTCCTCTGGACAATGGATATTTCCACAGCATTCGTCTGGTGTTGGCGGTACATACTGGCAATTACCAGATAGTTGGTATTGTGGGCACGCAGCTGGTTCACAGGTAATAGGAATATAGGGTTCCTGGCCTGGAGTATCCGGACAAGAACATGTGAGGCAAGGGTCTGGTTTCCAGATTTCACCAGGTTGTCGGAAAGTTTCACCATCGAGGCAACCTGAAAATTCAATATAAAGTAGACGTGTATTCTTACGATAGATATAACAAATAGTATATCTGCACACTAGAGCGATATGGCAAGCTATTCAACCTGACTCGCTTTTGACATATCAAAGTACACACAGTCCTGATCCGCGAACTACTTTATTTTTGCAAATGACGTTGCCTTGATGCCCCATACACAAAGCTGGTCTACAGATGCTAGTTATCGCCTAGCACACACTTGCACAGAATTTGACCTTACCATCAGCCAAGGAGATCATGGGCCAGTATTTCAGTGAGGTCCTCAGCCTAAATATTGGCGACTACACGCTGCAAGTGGTTGAAAGATTCACTATCTTGGAGTAACTGTTTAATACCACTTGTCTACCGACCCTGAGCTCAACAAGCGGATAGGTAATGCCAGGTTGTCTACGAGAGTATATTGTGAGAACAACAAGCTCACCAATTCCACCAAAACATCAGTGTACAGAGCTTGTGGAGTATTGAGCACCTTCCTCTACGGCAGCGAGAGCCCGACCTACTCGCCAGGAACACCGTCTTAACAGCTTCCACCCCCTCTGCCCTCCGTCGGATTCTTGGTATTCTAGAAAGTATGTGCCAAACAGCGAAGTCTAGGAGCAGGCGGGTATGCTATAGTATGTTTGCCCTCCTACAGATTGAAGCAGCGTCGCCGTCAATGGCTTTGTCCTTGTTTACAGACTGCAGGATGGTCGCATCCCCAAGGATATCCTATATTGGGAGCTTGCAGAGGGGTCGAGGGAACATCTGGGCGCCCCATTCTTAGCTAGCCTACAAGGACGTCTGTAAACATGGTAAGCGTGACATGAAATCGGCTGATATTAACTCCGAAACAGGCAGTCAATTTGTGCTGATATCATCTTTGTAAAGAGGAAGGTGTCATAGCTTTGGGCAGAGTAGAGAGAAAAGTAAAGCAGTTGCAGTGTCCTCCATCTAAGCCACATTCCTTTGTGTGCAGCACCCTGGCAGCACTAAAGGGGAATCAAGGGAGTGTCACTCAAGGATTGGTTTGTTTAGCCACAGCCAGCCACTGCTGGGCAAATACATCATGTGATCCAGTTTGGGCGCATCGTCATTATTTCAAAGACAGAGAGTGCCGATGAATTTATCAAATGACAACGGATATTAAGTTACTATGAGCATGATGAGCAAGATCGTCATTAAAGGCATATTATGTGATCTTTTCCAGAGGGCGCCCTCTATTCATGATTTTTTTTTAGAAAGTCGATTTTCTTGCAGATTTACATTTCCGATCATAAATCATACATACATTCCAAGTTACAGAGCGATACGATTCCTAATTACCTCAAAATCATGGTTTTAGAGTGAATTTAGAGTGAAAAATATAAACTGTCGGGATTCCGACAGTTTATTTTCACTCTAAAACCATGATTTTGAAGTAATTAAGAATCGTATCGCCCTGTAACTTGGAATGTATGCATGATTTATGATCAGAAATGTAAATCTGCAAGAAAATCTGCTTTCTATTTTTTTTTCGATGTTGAGGGCGTTCCCTGGAAAGATCACATAATATACCTTTAAGAGCAAAATGAATGGTTGAGTCCCTGATCGCATCACTACAGGCCAAACTCATATACATGGTCTGGAAATGATGCAACCATATCGACTCGCATAACTAGCTTTCTTTAGACTCCGTTAAGGCTCTGAACATGTTGAAGTAATCGAATTAGAGTCTCTATCAGAACGTAGTATTCTAACCCTGAAGAGGAGACCTATATGTCTTCGCAAACTACTTTCAGTTTAAAATCCGATTCTAAAAAGCTACTAAATATTATTTAACTGTGGGGCGTGTCTACTGTTTTCCTACCTCTTCGTACTTCCTGTGGACCGCAATCAACAGTCCCGCAGCATTCATCTTTTGTTGGTGGTACATAAGTGCAGCCGGGAGTCAGGTCATATAACGGACAAGCTTGGGCGTCACATGAGATAGGCATGTGATTGAACTGGCCTGGCTCAGCCGGGACATCAGGGCAAGAACATGCAATACATGAGCTAGGTTTCCAGACTTCTCCTGGTTTGCGGAAAACTTCACCATCCTGACAACCTTGAGTGAGTACAATAGTGAAATATTTCACTGACGCGCGTTGTAATAACAATAGACGCCCGTCAGACGTGGGTTACTGACCTGACCGACTACACGAGTTCAAAAATAACCAACACAATAACTGCTAGGATTTATACCGATCATTACATCTTAGAGAGTCTTAAATTAATCATAAACTAGTGAGGAGGCCTACGCATTCTCAAACTACCTATGCTTAAGAAAAAGATTCAAAAATCTAATATGCAAAATATTAGTAATGTTTATCTACTGTTTTCCTACCTCTTGTTACTTCTTGCGGACCGCAATCAACAGTCCCGCAGCATTCATCTGTTGTTGGTGGTACATAAGTGCAGCCAGGAGTCAGGTCATATTGCGGACAATCTTGAGCGTCACATGAGATAGGCATGAGATTGAACTGGCCTGGCTCAGCCGGGACATCAGGGCAAGAACACGTCACACACGAGTTGGGTTTCCAAACTTCTCCTGGTTGGCGGAAGATTCCACCATCCTGGCAACCTTGAGTTAGAACGTTAGCAAAGAAATTTACAAACATTGATCACTATTGACGCTCGTATCATGAGGGTCACCTCTCATGTAAAACGTACACGAGTTCAAAAATAACCAATACAATAACCGCTAGGATTTATATAGAATCAGATAATTACATGTGAGAGAGCCTTAATCATAAAGTAGCATAACTCTCAAAGGAGGCCTACATTTATTCGCAAACTACCTTTTGCATTAAAAAATAAATTCTAAAAAGCTATACCCAATACTAATAAATATTTCCGTACCTCTTCTCACTTCCTGCGGACTGCACTCAACAGTCCCGCAGCATTCATCTTCTGTCGGTGGTACATAGGTGCAGCCAGGAGTCAGGTCATATAACGGACAAGCTTGAGAGTCACATAATATAGGCATGATAAACTGGCCTGGCTCAGCCGGGCCATCAGGGCTGCCGCAAGAACACGTCACACACGAGCTGGATTTCCAGACTTCTCCTGGTTGGCGAAAGATTTCACCATCTTGGCAACCTTGAGTGAGTGCAATAGTGAAATATTTCAGACACGTTGTAATCCCAATTGACACCCACTACACGTACATGACGTAGGTCACCTCCCACGTAAAAGATACACGAGGACTCCTACTTCGCACTTCCCCCAGCGAATGGTAAACATACATTCGTGGTGCACAGTGGCCAAATGGTTCGTGTCTTTGGGCAAGATACTCGGTCTCAATGGCTTCATTGACCCAAGCGGGGTAGCTGTTTAAGGGTGATAAAGTGCTGATTATGGTTGTGCAACCAGCCAGTTACCAGGTAAAGCGAAATGATTCTGACGATTTCATGATGGCAGCGTAATAATAATGGTTATAGCGCCTCGGACTAGGCTACCTGAATAGTTAGGGCTTTATAAATTTCCATAATTTATTTTATTTTATTAGTCGATTCCAATCAACTAAACGACTTTTTCGGTAACGAAATCTGTGAGTTGCTTTCAAGCTTGCTCATGAGTAATATCTGTGCGCCTGCGTGGGATTTATTTTCACTCAAGCCAGGAGAATGCAGTGCATCGAAAGCCGGTTCCAGACCTAAATGACAATATGCAGCGAAACGTATGGCAGAATGTTTTGTTATTCCTTGTTACTGATTAAAATATTTATGTTATGACAGAGTAGGCTCCGCTGCGCACCACAGATGCTAATCTGCAAAAAAGGTTTTTTAAAATTAAAAAACTAAGATTGTTAAAGTACACTGCTTAAACAAACGTTTGTAACAGTTCTTTATCATGTTTATGCCGGATGCTTCAACAACTCTATAGTCGAAATACACAAAAAAACATTTAAACCTGGTTTAACTTTAAACCTGGTCTAAATAAAGAATAGTCCTTCTGGAAGGGATCTTTTTATGCTTTGATGAGACCATTGTACATGATTAATGAACTTTCATATATGATAGGGCAATACATTTTACTGAGTGTTATATTAGCCTAATTAGGCGAATCCAATTTTACTTTTAGACCTTACTAGGGAGTATAAACATGATAAAAGTGACTCGTAAAAGAATGAAATGGTCCTTCAAGAAGGACGTCTCTTCACTTAGACCGTTTAAAGTTAGGCCAGGTTTAACTTGTTTTTAAGCATACCGTATCTGATGCCCGATAATTGCATAACCCCTCCTCCTTCTCTTCTTACACCCGTTGACGAGCGTAATGAGTTTGCGGGATTTTTCGCCCTTTTCGGCCAAAACCTTAATATTGTTGATAGCTAAATGTTAGTAACTCGTAATTATAATACCGTGAACAAAGTATAGTTGTGACTTCTGCTCCGCGAGCCCAAGAAAATAACGGCCCGTTACATTCATGTAAGGGAGGCACACAAGCTCATATCTGAATGAAGTTTTCACGCTAGACTAGTTTCGAGACTCATTATTTTACATGAAGGTAGAACCCCGGGGTTCCGGGGTTGCCCCGGGGTAGAACCCACTGCAATATATTTACCTGGTTCGTTACAGTTGACTGCGTTGCCGTTATCATCAAAGTAGACGGCGTTGCAATCTCCGCAGAAATTAGGTCGACATCTCGCGTCAGGATAAGCAGGACATGAGTTTTCATTACAAGGATCAGTGAAGCAAGAGACCTGCGGATTCTCAGGTGTACACTCTGTAAATGTGTAAAGATGCATGGCCAGGTTTCAAATATTTTAAAGCAAGCCGGTCGTATTGACGTCACTTTGTCACGCTTCACGTATGATAAAGTCACCAACATTACATATTCTGATATCCCAAATGTTATGGCCTAGGCAGGGTAATATTTGATTTTATCATTAATATTATTAGAATAAATTAACAGAGATCAGTGAAATAAAACATGATCTACAAATCCTACACTTCTGTTGCAAAAAGACGCAATGTTCCTATTGTTTCGCCTGGTGCTAACATTTCAAATCGTTGTAGTTTTCTACAAACACTTTTTCAGCAGTTGAATGGATAACAGTTTAAATTCTTCGTTACCTTCCAATTTCAAAATTACATCGAACGCCATTACATCATTATTTAGAAAAAGTGTAGGCATACTTCAGGTCCCAGATACTGGTATACCAGTATCGTTCAATACTGGAACATAAAAACTGCCAGTATTGGGCGATACTGGTACGATTTTACTGTTCCAGTATCGGTCGATACTGGAACACCAAATTGTATCCCAGTATCGAGCGATACTGAAACATTTTTATGTTCCAGTATCGGGCGATACGGGTATACATGATATCAGTGAGATTTTTCCCAGTATTGAACTGGTACATAATAATGTTCTAGTATCGCCCGATACTGGTACATTTTATATGTGCCAGTATCGGCCGATACTGGAACACTGACTTTGTACTAGTATCGAACGATATTGGGTACAGTCCAGAATCTGGGACCCAAAGTACACTTGTTCCCATTATTTTTTTTAAATCTTAAATCAAGTGCCATCTCAAGTTAGGATGAAACATTAGCGCGTAATCTAACCATAACGGTATTTCCGCTACCGCAGGATAGACATACCATAGTAGCTAGCTGCTGTATGATCGCACGAATGCAAGCGCCATCGCACTGGATCGAACGGTATCACGATATGCGCAGGTGTCGCCCCCTGTGACTGCAAACCATACAATACCCATTTATCAAGTCTCATATAAGCATACTTCACCTACCCATTGTTTGACACTGTAGACCAGTGAACCCTGGTGCGCATGTGCAACGATGGGAAATCCTAAATCGTACTTCGCACGTTCCACCATTCAAACACGGATTGGGATAACAGGGTCCAGTTACAATAGGTACTAAAATTGAAGAAAAGAAATCACCATAGTATTATAAGTTACATCGTGTATATGGCCATGTGTTTTGAACTTGCCACCCTTGCCGTTGCATGTATAATAGATTATTACATTTTACACCATCTGTGATTCGAATAAGCATATCGCAATAACTACTTGTTCTACCCCATAAAAAAGTATATATTTTCTGATCAGTAATCACACAAAGAATCCAAAGATGCTATTGGAATTTAGATAGTACCTAATGGTAACATGTTGAGATTAAGAATGTTCAAAATATATCGATTTTTGTCATATTTTGATATAAGCTCAATACTATTTTTATACCTATCCCAATCATAATTTTACTGTGCATATTAGTTCCTTAATTTCCCATCCGAACATAATGGTTGTCTATGGAAACATGTTGAAATATACTACATCGAGAAGTAAATGAGCTCAATCGTTCAAATTTTATATTTTATTATAGTTTACAAGGAAATGTGTTGGGTATGCACCCTTTTCTGATTTAAACGGCATTTCTGAATTCCCCTGTTTGAGAGCTTTGAGAAATGTATATATATAATTTTGCTATCATCGGTTGAATACTTTTTTTGTTACGGTCATGTATGTAAAACCGATGAATTAGGGCAAGTTCACTGTGTAGCGAATAGGGAAAAAGCCAAAGACAATGCAATCGATTCATGATTACAATTATTACATAATAGTTGTCACGTTTGTTGCAACAGAATCTTACAGAATATAAAATAATCTTAAAAATGAGAGCAAAATCATGTTTGTACCATACAGGGATGAGGAGTTATATACCCTACTAGTAGGCCAATACTTGTTACTGAGCATACGATCGGTAACATTTACTACCAAGACAATGGGCACCTGTAAGAATGTAAGAGTCGGTAAAGGAACATACTTGGATCACAAACTTGTTCGTTGTTATTCTCATCGAAGAAGATGACGTCACATCCATTGCAAGTGTCAAAGTTCGAATGGCAGGTAGCTCGTGGATTAGCCGGGCAACTAGCTGTATTACATGGATTCTGTGTGCAACTTGTGGTGTCAGTGGCTGGACAAGCTATTCAGTATGAAAATGCATAAAGATTAATGTACTACTTTTTAAAATTAACATCCTATGCAGTTCGAAACCATCTGCAGTAAAGCCGTCAGGGTCTTAAAACCGTATGCACAAAACCAAATTAGACCAGGTCTTACTGCAGCACCGTCTTAGATCGTGGTATAAGATGCATATAACTTGTTAATTAATACCGTATTAGATGGAGGCACAGTTTAGGGTCTGTGGGGAAGAAGAGGGCCAATCGTAGGAATAACCATTTAAAATTTGAAATGGTGTTTATTTTAGACTAGTTCTAAATTGAGATCTGGTTTAACTTATTTGGTGCATACCGAGCTTGGAGTTCTACACCCTTTTCATTTACAGACTTCGTGTACATACCTGTAAGCATATTATGCATTTGACGTAATAACGCTTCCGAGAAATGCTAACTGTGAGCAATTTTATTATATAATTACAAATCACTATTAAACAGTGGAACTCTAATTATGGTCGACATCAATATAACTATGGGTGTCATGTAGATTTGCTTTCATACATTCACATTGTATGGTATCGTTTGTAATTCAGCAGTTTTATATAGTATTAATAATTGTATACTCTGCGTAAAGCTCATGTTTGAAGGTGAAGTCGGAGCATTTTCTGGTTATAAGCATTTGAAGTATGCGCGCGACATCATGATGACAATGACGTATCACGTCCCATCATGACTTGACACGAAGTGTATTACTGCTTACCTGGTTTGTAACAATCGATTTCATAACCATCGCTGCCATAAAAGATGGCATTACAGCCACCGCAATAGCTTGGAAGACACTTGGCCTCCGGGTACTGCGGACATGCAGCTTCGCAAGGATCCGCTATGCATTTCGCTTGAATTGAACCAGGAGGACATACTACAATGAAATGATTGAAAAATTATAACAGATGTTGATAAACTACGTGATAAATTTGTCAAACTATTAGATAAACACCGACCGTGAACGGCACTTCACAGGCATTAACATACAAATTTGATACCAACAATATAAATAGCAGTTAGACTGGCACCAAACTAAAGGGAACATAAGTTTGGCAAGTAGCTTAATTTACGTATAGTGCAGTGGGCCTTTCGAATTGAAACGAATTTACCACAATCAGTATCGTGACGACGCCTGGATTGACTTGACATGACTTTATTTGATTTGACTTGACTTGGACTTTAGTCACTATGTTTCATGACTTTACTCGAGTCATTAAGAGCAATGACTTGACCTGTGGACTTGGTTTCAAGAAAAATCAATTGAATGGACTTGCGGTAAACTGGCTTGATGAAGTTTAAACGCCAATATAAATATTATGCCTAAGCTACTAAACATAAATTGATCATTATCAGTCCATAATTATCAGTAGCAAACAGTTTCAAGTTCAGTCCGACTGGGTATGACTTGAACATAATTAGAGACATGCCTTGAGCCAGCCAGTGAGTTGACTTGACATATTAGAATTGACTTGACTTGACCAACATTTAGAAAACTCTTGTCTTGATTCGAGTAACCTCCGTCAGTGATTTGCCTTGCCTTGTGGCTCGAGCTTTAGTGACTTTAGTCACAACACTGAGTCCACAATTCCCAGTATATTTTTCAAAGATTGGTATTAAAAATATGATAAGGCTGCAAGCAAAATGTTAAAAACAGACTATTATATTAAAGGCACTTGTAAAGTCATTCACATTATCGTGATAAAACTGTGAGATGCCGTAATGAATTTCAACAACTATGATTTCCAAAAAGATACCGTTTTTCCCAAAACAATGAAATAAAACTTCTACATGCTGCTATGTTAATTGATATTTACATGGGACTTACAAATGTTACAATATTCGGTTGGACAGCAGCCAGCTGGTGTCGGTCCTTCGACTGAACAGGCGACATCAGGCACACGAGGTTGAACGGGACACGATGGTTCGGGACAGACAATCTCTCCGTTTACGCATCGACAGGTTGTGCATCCGGCTCGCGATGTGAATTCGGCACCTTCCTGATACTCGTTGCCCAGCACATCCCGGCAAACTTGACGGTAAAGATCGACCATTTAATTATTTATTATGGTTATGTTTAATTTGTTTTATTCATTGTCAATACTACTCCCATCTCATCCCATGAATACTAATTGTTAAGAACAATTAAAAAATCAAAAAATTACAAAGAGAAGGGCGCGCTTGTTGTCATTACCAATATCATATATTAATGGCGCTATGTTGTTTAATTTAGTAATATTATGTTAGCTATCGATATAAATAAAGATCAAGTGGTGACCTTATACCTAATTTGCATCTTTTTCAACCATCCTCGTATAAAATGGTAGGTGAAATGATCGACATATATGATCGGAATCGGTTAACATCAAATGACCATTTTACTGAGAATAAACGGGAGACAAAATAGTCAAACTTACAACACACAATACCGTATAATGATAATTTAATGTAAAAGCCGAAGCAAACTGCTTATCCACAAAAATAGCCTGTGTAAGTAAATGTAATAAATATAAGAGGGCATGACGTTTCAGCCCTAACAGAACAGTAAAATGATATCGAAGGTATCAAATGTAACTTTACCTGGACCTAATTGACATCGTCTTCCTGTGAACCCATCAGGACAGAAGCAGGTAAAAAGTACTCTCCATTTGACCTGGCATTCGCCCCCATTTTCGCATCGATTGGGATTACATGGACCTTTAGTAGAAAACGGATGATTACGTTGTAAATAGGCACGATAGTATCATTAAAATACCCTGGTGAAAATCTAGACGGGGTTTTCATATGCCTTCTGTTATGGACACCATGGCATAGTTATATGGCGAACCAAATCAAGGACAGGGAAAAGACGGCATTTGCGCCTAAAACACATGGTCAGCACATTGACACAACATAACACTACCATGACAACAGTGCGTCACGGAACACCCAAACCACCTGCCTGCCTGCAGGTGAAAGATTTGTACGATATGTTGGATTGTAGCAAACTAAATAAATGTATATATGTAATTCTAGTCCAAAGACCTGATTGCAATCGATTCAAGCTTTCGGTTGCATCGGAATATTAAAAAAAGTGCATGTCTTGTCATTATCAGTTGTACCTGTTCTTATCGGAGACGATCTTGTTTCTTCGCATCTAGACCCTCCGCATGCTGTAGGACAACACTTCTGTTTTTCAGGGCACGTACCGTCATTCTCACATATATTTGCGCATATTCCTGCTGTTTCCTTTGGGTCCACGGGAGGGCATGTGCCATCACGGACAATAATAGGTTCAACTAGATATTAATGTATTGCAAAAAGAAAATGAAAACGATTAAATGAGGGGAAGAATGTAGGGTACCCCCTTTGGTTCGAACCACAAAAGGGAGTCACATCTGGCCACGCAGCCCCTAAATGATCCCATATTTTGAACATCAAGAATATTTCTAATACATTTCTAACTGCACGTGTTAAACAACTGTACCCAATGAGTACCCGCGAGTGGCTTACGAAGCAGGGGCTGGGACAAGGATTTCAACTTGCGCCTTTTCAAATCATTCTAACCACTATATTCGTTGGCAGCATGTAGACTGATATTGGGTTCGATCATCTTTTAAAAAACTATTTAGGGTCCATATCCAAACTCTCAGTGCTTTTAAAGCATTTTTCTAGCGATTTAAAAGCGCTTTTCCAACGGTATTTCGTTCTATTGTTAAAAGCATCGGAAAAAGATCGGTGATTAACTAGAAACCTCTCTACTTATCTGGCGTTAACAATATAACTATTGTAGTACTCTCGATGGCTGCATTAGTGAAGCAGACAGATCAAAGGCGCAAGGAAGGTTGTGCTATATTCTTTAAGAAATACTATATTATATTTATATTATATTATCTTTTATGACAAGGGCAATGACACCAGCCTCGCCACTCTGGTCAAGAGAGTTGTTTCATTTCTGTGACAGGATGTCTAGGATACCCGTTATTCTGTGGCTTGCTCTAAAATCTAAACTGTCTGCGGGAACTTTGGTTATTGTTAAGAAGCGTTGATGTCGTTCTGCACCACAGCTTTTATGAACTTGTTGATATTGCTCAGCAGTGAGATTGCTGGGTCTGCCTTGAATCTCTCTTGTGAATTGGTGTGAGAGATAGGCTGTCTTCCATGGGTTATGAAACACACCATGAGTGAAGCAATAGAGGTCAAAAAGCCTGCAGAGTGGACTGATTTGAATCAGGTCTGGGTCCTGTGGCTTGGTCTGGATTGAAATGCTCAGCACTTTACTAGCATCCTATTTTGTCAAAGGATGTGGTTGTTGAAGGATCGACAATTGGGCCTGTGGCATCTAATACACGTTATACTATTTAATACTTTATTGTAAATTATCAGTCACCTGTATCGGAAATGCTTACGAAGCCGGCATCGTAACTGTATGCATTATATCTGGAGAAACCATACACCTGCACACTATCAAACGTCGCGTCACTGGACAGGTGGCTAAGCTTATGAACGCCAACTGGAACAGCTTTGCGGAGACCACAAACTCTGGTTTGTTGCCCAATTGTAACAGTATCCCATTCAGTAACGCTACCATCAAGAAGCAGCCCTGCTACATTATCGCAACGGATGATGACAGTAACATAAGTCGTCTGTGGCCTCGATGTAAATAGGTTAGTCACAGGAAAGACGAGAGAGCGTGTGCCTGACTGTACGGTATCTGTAGTTGGTGGTACCACAATCATAGAAGGAGCACCTACTCCGTTCATGTCGGTGTCCCAGTCTTTCGAATATTGTACAACCAGAACTGGTTTATCAGACTGAATAAAGACCATATCATTCCCCGTAACGTCTCCTTCATGAAATCTTTGTGCGTTAAGATTTATTGCACTCGCACCACTTATAGTTACACTTGTGGCATCCTGTTCGGCAACTATACGATAGACATAGCCCGATTCTCGTCCCAGAAAAGGTGCGAGAATAAAGTCCGTACCGTAGGTACTCACTCCAGGGAGATTTTCAAGCATCAATCCACACAGACTATGATAATTGTAGACATTCGGAATCCATGCGCAATTACTGCCAGCCATAACAGATACGCGCTTATTGGCTTCTACAAGAGCACCTGTCAGATCTTCATGGCTTAATAGTTGGAATGTTTGGTAAGCTTGCAGAGTGAATTGGGCCAGCACCGCACCTTGCGATGCCGTGATGGTAATGTCCGTCTCTTCATCTAAAGCAGACACGGCTACCTCTGAATACGCAGGTGTAAACTCGTCACCAGTGTCCTTTGGGATATCATTCAATGCCGGATATGATGCAATGAGATACCTGGTGTCGAGTCTATTGGAAGGTTGTACCAGGAAACCATCCGACGACGTACGGGACGTACTCATACCGTGCACGTTGACTTCGCCATTTGCCCGTACGATCACCGTGTTATTCATTATAGAAGTTTGTTCCCCGAGATAATCTCGCTCTGATAAGGTTATATTGGCGGGATTGCTCGCGGACACCAACGCCAATTCGTTGGTGTATGCAGACGATATTCTGACTTTGACACCTGTTTCTGAGGCCGTGGTGATGAGAATATAAGGCGTGTACACGACATCGTCGTATGCGAGAGATCGAGGATGCGGGTATGCAAATACGAATTCATGTTGAGGTGTATCTGGCTCTGAAATGTATATATATATATATATATAGTAACAATGACGATACATCAATGATATGCAAATATAAACAACCATCGAGGATGCTGATTTGTCAACACAAACTCTCTCTGCGGATTATCTGGCTATGAAAGTATAACACAAATATGTCCACATAAAAGATATGAAACAAAAACTACGGTATTGTCTTATGACAGGGTTTATGGATGGAACGCATATGGCCACTATACCCTTTGCCAACAAACACAACCAAACCTGTATTGCACGAACTCATTGTGGTCATGTGGTGCAGCTCCAAATTCACGATCTCCTTACAGCTTCAAAGGAGCATGAGCGCACCTAAACTCATGAGGTGCATTGTGCTATGTATACGTGAAGCTTAATAGAGATGAGAAAACGCAATAATCCTCGCTAATTCGGAATTGACTAACAGCTGCAGAATTTATTAATGTATGCTACAAACCTGAATTCGAATTACCTGCGTCATTTTCATTAGTCTGTCATTCCCAATTAGTCATTCCAAATCCTATTGATGATTTATATATTTTAAAACCTTTAAGTCTCCTTTTTATATTCACCTCATAATTTGTAAAGCTTTACTACCTCATAATAATTGTTGTATGTGTGGTTCTTTACCTTTTTTTAAATATTAATTTATTAAGGAAGAAGAATATCTAGAACAAACATTACTAAACTAGAAGATCTTGAATAACTCAACATGTGGCTGTATTTCAGACCGTTAAAAGTAGCAGCCCTGTCAAATACGAGCGCTTGTACCTTGTCCCGACGCCGTACAATTTAAGCTTTTACAATTTTCATGTGTCTGTCATTCCCAATTAGTTATTCACAAATCCCATTGATTATTATTACCTTTTAGTCTTTTATTTATATTCACCTCATAATTGGTAAATAATTATTACATTAATGCTCTCAATCCTCAACCAATAACTCCTAATTTATTAAAATTTTCACTAAATGAAGCTAATGAGCTCGCCTTTTTAGAATCCGTTACTGAATGACCGCATATTTGAAAACTATTATCTAATTGAATGCCCCCATTATAAATAATGACTCCGAACGCGTATTTTGACAAATACCGTATGTGGGATACTCACTTGATGTTTGTGTCGATGAGCTATCAAATTATCAAGGTTATTTAGAAATGTGGGTCACCGCCCTCCCACCCTCCCCCGTCACCGGATTAACAGCACAATCCATAGTTACCTGGCATTGGTGGTATACAGGCCTTTTTAGTACATACTGGTCCTTCTGGTGTACAGCTACATTGATTGCATCCATCAGGTCCAAGATATGATGAGTCTCCTATTGCACGAGTGTTGCCTTCATTATCGATGCACGTATTGTCTGTGATCCAATAAAATAACAATCAATCATGGACATCATAAAAACATATAGTTCTTCTAACAAAAGGCGTCCAAATATACATTCAAGGCATTGAGAGAAACCTCAACATAGATATCCCTAATGTAGATATCCTCAATGTGTAAGGGATATAAAAAGTACGAAAAAGAAACGTTGAGGTTCGAGTTGTAGGTTATGCATGTGGAGACCATATAATCTGCCATTTTGTTTGGATATTACCGGGAAATCCCGGGAACCTTGCGGATTGCCACTTAGGTTTGGAATATGACGCTTACACTGTCAACACCAAAACATACATCAATATACTACCCAACACAACATTGAGTCTTTAACAATGCTTTGGGTGATCTCTAACTTTGAGGTTTTCAGTTTCCCCAAATGTCTTCGGTATGCTTGGACGGCTCCCTTAAAGTACAAAATTCTTCGAAGTTGAAGTAAATTGCGATATTTAATATGCATGTTCATTAAGTGTTGGTGAATTTTGCGCATTCTTTGCCAACTTACGGCAACTTTTGAAGAATTTGCACGGTTTATGTGCATTTTTCGGCAACTAAGTGCAACTTTGGACATTTTCTTAGGAAACGTAATGCAACTTAGCGCAACTTTATTTATCTACATTATCATTACAAATTTTCAGATTTTCATTCTCGGTTATTATCCCGCTAGTTTTGCTTGATAGAATACCTTGTGGTGGTACCGATAGGCATTGGGCAGTTTCTTTCACCAGACATTGGAACATTGAAATTTCACCGATCCCAGAGACTGGTTCAACTCCTGGCTCCAGCGCTGGACACGAACAAGTCACACAAGGATTTTGTTCCCATGATTCGCCCGGCTGTCGGAAATTTTCACCGTCAATACAACCTTGGAAATAAAATGAATATTTCATTAATCATTATGGGACTTTGACGATCAATTTCCGAGAATTCCTGCACAATTGAAAATACCTATCGCCCACTTGTCGCCTAAGGTTAACATTTCGCGAAAGTATGAGCAACAACAGATGTAAAACAGCAACACAACTCCAAATTGATGATCATTTGTCAATTATAAGAGACAAAACCTATTCTAAATGGCAGATCTCTCTTTCACAGAATAAACACAATAGTCTCACCTTTTATGTTCCCATAGTAATCCTTGTTACATTTTACAGTCAGGCAACTTATTATGGTCTTAAAATGGTCACATTCTGTGTATTTTGTGTGTAAATGTGATTTGTTAACTAAATTGTCCCGATATTTTGTATGACCCCCCTCAAGGGGGGTTGCCATACTCATTGGGCTAATTGCGCGCCAAATCAGTCACCATACACAGCCGTTTTCGCCATACGTTTGGTAAACGTTTATGAGGTCTAAACGTTTACCAAACGTTTTTTAATGTATTTGATAAACGTTTATTAAACGTTTGGACCTTTTAAACATTTATAAAACGTTTGTTGGTTTTTGTTTATGCAATGATTAATATTAATGTTTATTAAACATTTTCACCAAGTTGTATTTCATACGTTTTGTTATTTTCACCAAACGTTTGCTAAACGTTTACGAGTTCAAACGTTTGCCAAACAATTTTGATTAACGTTTAACATACATTTTTAGCTTTTAAACGTTTATGTTACGTTTATTAATTTTTGTTCATTTCGCGATTTTAATATTAATGTCAATCAAATATTTGTTTCGAGGTGTATGTCAGATGTTCTCTTATTTTCGTTGAATAAATGTATATAATTTTACATTCACCTTTGGTTTTGCTCCAATAATCGTTTTTGAGATGATTATTTTTCAAACGTTGATATTAAATTGCTATAACATGTCTATTTGACATGGAGTTTTTGTGTTTTTTCAAAACATCATCACAGATTTTTAGAAGTTAGACCCGTTGGACCAAAAATTGCATTATATTAAATCGATGAAAACGCTGAAAATATTACTATTTTCCCTTTTCAACCATCTGGGCTCTGTTGAAAAAAATTCCGATTCATCTGAACTTAGGAAGAGCATGGACTTATCAGATTGAGTGATTCTGAATGCTAGGATAAGAAGGATATTTAAATTTGGCCTAGGGCCTATAAGGTCTAAAATCAGAAAGATCAAATCACTAATTATTCTTGCAATCTTCTTTATTTTAAGAAGAGTTATAGGCTGAATATAATTCTTCTTTAATACATGGAATATAGAACCTACAAGTTCTATGCAATAGGCAAGGCGCGGATCCAGCCAAGTTTAGGTGGGGGGGGGGGGGGGGGGGGGGGGGGGCAAATGGAGTTGCCTTGACAGAACAATGTTCTCTATCAAACTAAAAGCACTAATTAACACATGCACTGGTTACGTATAGACATACCTATCATGAAAATATAGTTTTATTGTCATGATTGATACAAAATAGAGTACAATATATTACAATACAATCATTATTATATACGATAATACGAGACATGCCAGATAGCTACGTTTTATTTCTATGATATAATATAATAGAGTAAAATGAGTATTACGATCTTTAAAGGATCTGACAAATTAGCTGCTGAAAAGTACCATTTGCTGCTTTAACCGAAGTCATAATACGAAATTATACATTCAGTGATGAAAAGTATTTTCAAAGTTTGGCTCTTAGGTTCTGTCAATACACGCAAACAACTGAGTTACCTTTAACTTGTATATATGCTTGTACAACACAAACAATTCCTGACCAGATGATTGGTATTAAATATCTTAGACGTACATTAAAGGGACACTAAGAGATGTGATGGAGGCAGCGCCCTCAATTATAATAAAAACTGAGATTAGTTTATTTTTATAATTGTATTACATGTATGAACTATAAGGATTAAGAAAAATCAGCTCTCTTTGTACAAGAAAACGTCGATTCAAAAAATGCTGGTCCCGCGGGACCAGCATTTTACGTCCGACAGTATCCCCCTGCAGTACGCGTGATACATAACGCGAACCAAATTTGCATAGAGGGCGTTTTTCAATAAATAGCGATGATATTGTTTTAATCTAGTTTTGCTGTGTTTTTTGTTAGTAGAAACAACAATAATGGCGATTTTTAATGTTCATCTTGAATTCTGAAGTAAATTTTTAAACATTTAAACTTTTCAACACCACTTAATGTCCCTTTAAATGAGCAATTGTTTCCCTATATGCGTACGAGGCTACATGTACGTGATCATGTGATTAAGTGAATAGGACGAATGCTTAACAACGGATCACATTTAAAAATGATACTATTACGAATTATGAAATAATTTAGTTCCATCCAATAGGCCTAACGTGTGATAAATTTCATGGAGTCATAAAATCCAAATCAATCGTTAGTTTAAATCTAACGGAGATTCAAAATGTTCGTCCGTTCGTGTCCGCCCATCGTCTGATTTAGTGGATACTTTTACCATCGGGATATCCAAGGGGGAAAGGACTATAATTAGTACCTTAATTATGCCATTTATGGCACGATTCATGTACACATTTACCGGCCCAGGCGATTTCAACAAAAATGTGTTTTTGAAACCAACTCCAGGCACAACGCGATTGCCAATGCGCCCTTTATGCGCGCATACCTCGTGCGCCCCACGGCCCGCGCAGTAGTACGCTCGGCTTAACGCAGTTTGTTGTGGAAACTGAGACGCGGTGCGTTCGATGTTCTTTATTTAGCCGGCATTTTACCTCAAGCGATCAACCAATGTGTACGTGCAACGGAAAAGCTCCCGGTTTTTAACGACGTGCCATTTTCATAACGATTTTCATGCACATTGCACACTTCATACATTGTTTGGATTAAATTGTTACTTCATGCTCGTGGAGGTGATATGTTGCGCAGATTTTGTGTAAGTTTTCGTGTTTTAAATGTCGTTTTCATGCGTTCGTTAGTATTTTATCAGCCCAAAATCGTATCTCTTCTTTTACTTTTGTTTGTTTTGAGGCGTTGTTGTTGTTTTCTTGTGTGTGTGTTTATAATTTAGTAAAGTTCCTTGCTTGCTTCTTTCTTTGTTATTGGCCTCGTTTTTGGTTTTTTTTTGTTGTTGTTTGTTTAGGTTATTTTAATTTATTATCCCTGGTTCTTTTCCTCTTTGAGTTTCTTGTTGTCTTGTTCTTGTTGTTTTTACGTTCTAATTAAATGTCAGATTTTTTCCTCTTTGTGATCCTTGTTGTCTTTTGTTTGTTATTGTGGCATATTTACTGTTTCTCGAATGCTATTTTTTTAAATGTTTTAGGTCCTTTGGCTTTGTTTTGTATTTGACTATGATTTTGCCAGTTGTCACTTCGTTCTTCATGATTTTGCTTCCTTCTTCCTTTTTTTTTGGGGGGGGGGTATATTTTTCTGTAGACCTATTCGTATTACCTTAATATATCTACCGTGTTATAGACGTAACATACTTAAATAGGTGAATTGTTGCGCAGATTTTGTTTAATTTTTAAGCTATTTTGGTTTGTTTTGAGGCGTTTTACGTTTTGTTGTTGTTTTATTTTCTGTGTGGCCTTTTGTTTTGCTTTGTTGTTTCATTTTGGGAGGAGGGTGATGTTTGCTAGTTTCGTTTTTGCTTTTTCTGTGTTTCTTTTTTGTTTCCTCTTTTTGACACTTTGTGTTTTTTTTTTTTTTTCGTTTGCTTACCTAATTGTTTATTATTTACCATTTCTGTTTCTATTAGGCCTAGGCCTAATTGTTTTTTGTTTTGCCTTTTGTCACTTTATGTTTTTTCTCTGTTAGTGTTAACGATCGTAATTTCTGTGTGAATTTTTGGTCATTTAATGCCGTATAATGCCTAAACCTGTTAAAATCAATGTTTTTGTTTTTGTCAAAGCTCACTTTGTGGTGGGTTTAGGCCAATTCACTATAGCATTACAGCTTTTGTTTGTTTGCTTAATAAATAGCAATTTTACGCGGATTAGTTCACACTTTCATTGATAAAAATAAGAATGTTTGCAAGTTTATTATAATCTTTAACACTTTACTTACAGTTTTGTTTTGTATTGTTTTATAATAATTATTTTATGTTTCACTTTGTGTTGATTAATTATTAACTAATAACAACAACAAACAAAGACACAGTTCCATAAACCGTCCCAAATCCTTTAAAATCCGTCCTAAAAAGAGGAGGATAAACACCAAAAGCATCAAAATGCAATTACATACAGGCTTTGGCCTACAGGTTTATCATGAAATCAAAATATATAAATAGATGGATAATATTAAAGCGCTTAGCATACCAAATGCAAAAATCTTATAATAATCATTAATAAAGCAACATTAAACAATTATAGATATTACATTGATTTGTTAATGCAAATGAATAAACGTTTCACAAACAATTAAAAAATACCATATCAACGTTAATTACTAAACGTTTAATAAACGTTTTACTCGATAATGGTTTGACAAACGTTTGAAAATAAACGTTTGACAGACGTCTGACTCGGTACAGATTTATAAACGGTTTGAAAATTAACGTTTGACAAACATTTTCTAAACGTTTATCAAACGTTTGGCGAAAGCGGCTATGTAGGCAACATGTAACGTAAAGGCCGTGAGTGAGTCAGTCAGTCAGTGAGGGAGTCAGTCACGGGTGCGACTATAGGCTAATCGTGGACGACCAGCAAAAACAATACCTTTTTTTCTCATTCTTAAACAGTCATACTTATCTATATAATGACATTAGTATGTTTAATTGCCCACATTTATTTATCAACTTTTACAACTGTTAGTATCGAATAACCCCAAAACATTCCATCCAATCCCGTACGGTGAGTACACTATGCGTCAGCGTATTGCGCCGCATAAGCACGCAGAAAAATCTCAGTAAGACGCACTGCAGAAGTGCGTGTTATGGAACAAAACTATAGTTAACCCGCACTGCGCAAGGGTGGTCACCCTAAACGCGAGCGCACTTCGATCAGCTTACTGCGCATGCTTGAAAACTCAGAAAATGCCGCTAATCAATCTGAGCAGTGAGGTCGATCTTACGTATTGCCCACCACGGATGTCCGTTGCACCGTTTTGGGGGTAAGGGTGACCTGTGCGTCCATTAATGTACGCCGTGTTATATTGTCTCATGTAAATGTCGGTTGTTCTCTCAGAAACAATGACAATTGCTTAATAACTTACCCCTCGTCCTACAAAGCCTTTTTTGTAACACGGTTTACTACGCCCCCACCCCCCCCCCCCCCCCCCCTAATTAAATTCAAATTATCTGTTTAAGAATTAGATGTCATCCATTGTTTTCCATTTTCAGTCCCGGGAACACTTTTCCGTTCCAGGAACACTTTTCAGTCCCGGGAACACACCCGTTGAAGTTTTTGAGTTTTGTGTGTCATTTGACAGCTGCAAACGGCGTTCGAAAGAGCGGGCATTACATTATATATACACTGAGGTTTCGCTACACTCTTGGAAAAAAGGGTGCTTCGGGGGTTCTTGGCTGTCCCGTATATGAAACCCCTTTTAGAACCTTTATAGGTTCCACAAAGAACCTTTAAAGGTTCAAAAAGAACAAAAAATGCATCTTTAGAACCTCTAAAGGTTCTCTACAGATGTTTTGGGGGTTCTTTAAACTAAAAGAACCTTTAACCCTGAGGGTTCCATATACGGGACAGCCAAGAACCCCTGAAGCACCCTTTTTTCTAAGAGTGTAGTGACAACCTCAAACAGGTTATGACGCACCCGGCGCATAAGGAAGCAAGGCAAAACTATATAGTACGTATGGTTCATACGTATATAAGTGACTTGTACGTAACGACGGACGCCAAAGTAATAGTGTGCATTACCATACGTACAAGGAACCTTAAATAATGAGCCTAGACCAATGCAAATACAGGCTGGAAACCCGTATGGAAAATGGTAATTTTCCTAAATGGAATTCCATGTAGGAAAATTCATGATCTTTTAACAAATCAGATGACTATCTGAATTTGGTATTTTATAATCGGTCGCTATGCAATAGACTATCTTACCTCTAGGGCATATCCAGTCGGGACAGCACACATCTTCATCTGACGGCGTACAAAATTGATGGGGTCTCCCTAAACAAGACGTTGAAAAGCATGCAGGCACACCGCCAGATTCACAGCTACATGTAACGCAATTATCTTTAGGATCTGTCCAAGTATCCCCGATGGCTTTCGTTATACCCTGTCTATCTGTGCATCCAGATGGAGCTGTAAACATGATAACATTCAATGTAATCTCTTATCATGTAAAGGCGAGACTGTCAGTATCAATATGAAACGAGGACTATCAAAAAGGGCTATTCCATTTGAAACCCATACACCCCCTATGGAAGATATTACCTTAAATCTTCCCCACAGGGAATGTGAATTTCAAATGGGGGTTACCTGCATGGGTAAATCCATTAGAAATCTACACTCCCTGTGTTTCAGATTAAGGTCATGTCTTCCATAGGGATTGATTTCAAATGGAATAGACCATTGAGAGATAAGATGAGGAAGGGAATAATAAGAAGTGGAAAAGAACAATAAAAGGCCATGGCGTTTTTAGTACATGAAAGAGTTATCAACTGTATTTGAAAGCTTTAAAAACACGTTGTCCAAGGGGTTCAGCACCAGAACCAAAGTTGTCCGGAAATTTAGTCCCACAATGCAATGAGCGTATAGCATTACAACAAATCCGATGAATTAATCTTTGGCATGTAACAATTGGATTTATCTCTTTGCATTGTGGGATTGAATTTCGGTACGTCTCGGCTTCCGGTACTGAAACATCGAAACCACATTTGTATTCCCTTCATTTCACATTTGGCTCGGACGCTTCTGCAGCGTTGGGATTTTACCTAAAGAAAATTCCCTTCATTTTATAACTTTGACGCTTCTGCAGCGTCGGGAATTTACCGAAAGAAATTTCCCTTCATTTCACATTTGGCTTTGACGCTTCTACAGCGTCGGGATTTTACCTAAAGAAAGAGATTGTTAACGCGAAGCTACAAATCAGAACGATGGACACCGGGAGGAAACGCTACTTCTTTCCAAACTTTTACGATGAATCCAAAGTGATATTTTCCATCGACCATTGTACAAAATATTAACAAACTTTGAACTGATCATCAGTGCAAATGTTGCCGCCTTGTCTGGATAAATCCATGAGATTTCGCTAATCTCCCTTACATGGTCAATATGCTGAATGTGGGATTAGAACAAACAGGACTTTTTAAATTTCAGGTAAACGTAAACTAGCATACAATGGACCCGCACATCTAAGAGATTTTTCTTACATAAATCTGGTGGTGGCCCTTCAATGTCCACGCAGCTCCTTCCTCCGCACGCTGTTGGACAACACATCTTATTAGACCTGCATCCAAGATCATCTTCACAAGTAAATGCACACGTACCGACTGCAGAAGTCTCTTCATTCACTGGTGGACATTTTCTCAAGTTTTCTTGAAAATATTTAATGAACGAAATACTTAGTATAAGATCATGCATTTGTAGCCAAGATATTGCATAGAATAAATGCATTTAAAACATCATTCGCAGCGAATAATAGAGCAATCCATTTTCATATTTTCAGATGTTAAAGTTAAACAGGCACACATGAATATGTGTGTTCTTTTCCGACCATATCGATATTCAGCACCGTAGGGAGCCGGGGAGCGAGGAGCAAGCTTCTTTTGAGCAAGAAAGTTCACATATTTAAGCAGTCGGAGGTGAATATGCTAAAGACGTCCGCCGACTTTGCATTTCTATACTTTTTGTGTAACTTTCTAACCCTTTTGGCAATAAAACAAATTAATTGTTCAAAGCATTAATCAAACATGATCCCTATTTTATGACACAAATCATGTCCCCAGTATATTTTCGAAACCTTCCCAAAGAGAATGACAGTGACACAGTCCCTATAGACTTTCTGCTATAATATATTTGTCTTCCTCTGGACAGTGACGTAACTTTACAGGCGCAGCATTTACGCACGCGTTTGTATATTCCGTCTTTCTATAGGGGCCTACGCTCGTGTGTACATACACCAGCGCCTCGAGTTGGCGCGCGAGTGTATGTGCTGCAATTAGTAGAATACGCAGTTACGTCAATGTCTCGTGATGGATAAATAAGACTATAGCCTGTACAATTCTTTCAGTAATTTATGGCATCCGTCTCAATCAACAAAAGGCCGTTTCCTATCTCAACCTTATTGTCATTACCCTGAATCATTTACCTGGTGATATGCATTTTGCCTTCAATACGCATTTATATAGTGTTAACTCTCCCCGTGTAGATAACGGTCCAATGCCTGGCTCCGGCTTCGGACAAGAACATGTCTGACAAGGATCCGGTTCCCATGATTCCCCGGGTTGTCGGAAATTGTCGGTAGCGTCAATGCATCCTTCAATATATAATGTGTGAATGTCATGACATATTTCAAATTTTGGGCGGTAGTTTTTCTTATTTCGTATCAAATAGGCCTATTAAACATAGGCCTATTTATTTCTGTTCATAATACAGCGTGTCCCAAAAAATTGGGTTCAAAAGTTTGCGAGCTTATAACTAAAAAAAAGTAGAGTTTAAAATATTTAGAGATATTTAACAAAATATACTTGACCTTAATTGGTTAAACTCTGTAATTAATCCAATATAAACTTTTTTAAATACAAAGATTTTAATAGAGCGTGGTCAAAACCCATTTGTCACACTTTTCAAGGAACACCCCGATGTGTTGCAATTGCGTATTGTTATGACTTCATTCAAGTTTTGCCTTTGCATTCATTCTTTACAAAGACTTGGGCAGTAAACAAAATTATCTTGGTCATATTGCAATAATACAAGTTCATTATTCACATAAACATTAAAAAAAAAATCTTTGTTATAGATTAAGTTCTTTCCGGAGAATAAACCCCATGCCGGGAATACTGCATATAGCGCACAGTTTCATGCAACGCACGGATGGTTTATTCCTTAAATCGGGACAAATGGGTTCTGACCACGCTCTATTCAAATCTTTGTATTTCAAAAAGTTTACATTGGATTAGTCTCCGAATTCACCCAATCAAGGTCAGGTATATTTTGTTTGATATCCTTAAATATAAACTATCCATGATTCCTACTTATTTCGTTATAAGCGAAATTTTGAACCCAGTTTTTTGGGACACGCTGTAGTAGGCTACATGAAAATAATATGATCAAGCAGCATGTGTGTAAATGTGTCACTGTATGGAAACACCATTGTACTCCCGGATTTTTGCATTACGTCCTGGTCACTTTTGCCACCCTTTTAAAAACCCTAACCCCACTACAACATACAAAATCATCCAAAGGTCTCCACGCGCGTGCTGCTCCATTGGCTCGATTACATCACCTACCGCAGGCATATGTGGGCACGAAGTTTGTGCCCGCATACGCGTTGGGGAGTTAGCTCAGTTGATATGGGCACAGATTGGGGTGCGGATGGTCCGGGGATCGAATCCCGGGGGTGCTCGGTGATTTTTCGGGTTAACGAAATTGTACTTTTTCTCCTCCCCCCCCCCCCCCCCCCCCCCCCCCCCCCGATACACGCAAAAACATAGCCGTGGGAGTTAGGGTTGCAGTTCTAGGTCAGGATGCTATCTTGATTAATATCTATGATGCAAAATGTTAAAGGATCATTCAGTTTACCTCACGCGTATACTTTATGGGCTAGTGAACCGTGACGAGGAAGTCACGTGGAGAAATAGACTTGTGCACCTTCGACCTGTATCTGTACTGTACACACATTGCATGCCCTAGGTTACCATGGTTACAGGGATCATAGCGCGATACCAATACCATACTTACATAGAAAGATCCCATGTTTTAGATTTGGGGACATTTTGGAGAGAACACCAAACTCTATTCAAATAACTCTTGGCTAAAACGCATGTTATTTTTTTCAAGTAATATTATACTAATTTGGATGGTCATTCACCGGGTTCTATTGAATGAGATGGGTCTTGAATTCGAGTCGTGTTCAGGCCTAAGTAACACCCTATCTGCCCTTTGTTGAGATTTTGTTCAGTATAGCGCACTCTATCAGACCGTCCTCCGGAAGTTAAGCGTAAACTGTCAATCATTCGTTGTGAATGAATATTCATTCATGACTATTCATGACCTCACACGATGTGATCGTCGCGATCCAGCGATCCAGCGTCCTTCCCAACTGATCTGATTACAATATTCATAAAATGCAAATAACGCCACGCCCTCCTCTGTCCCACTGTCAGACGAAGCCATCCACAAGTTAAAATTCGTATTTTGTTCCACGTAACAATTAATTTCAAATAACCAATTCTGAATGTTTCGTGTCATATAAAAACTAAATTCTGCTATCATCAAAGCAAATAAGTTTTACTCTAAATCACAATCAGCTTTTTTGACCATTGATGTACTATTTCTGTGCCACAAATCATGTTTTGAGCCGATAAAATCCACCACGTCTTAGGTCGTCTGGTTTGCTACGACCGTGATAGTGCGCCCCTCTAAAACCGTCCTCCGTCAATTTAAGCATAGTAAACGGGAGACTTTGCCTTCGAGATACTTGTCCCATAGTTATATAGTCTCTGTCGTGTTGCAAACACTTTTGTGTTACCTCTATACGCTACTTGCACGGTACAATGGTACAGATGGAACCATTGAAAGCGAGGCTCTCCCCTCACCACGCACTATCACGCACTGTCACGCCACACTGCGTCGGTGGTTTCACGCAGGTTTGTGCATCGCGTGACGCGGTGGGGCGCGCTGATAAGAGGGGAGAGCCTCGCTTTCATTTTAAAATGGCGATTGCGTGCAAGTAGCGGATGCCATGCCATGCCTTCTATACCATTCTGAAAACACATGGATTTTTTCTTGGGAATTTCCACCGGCAAAAGTGTCGTATTTGTTGCTAAGGCCCGCTTAGCAGCGCTATAAATTGATGCCCTAAAAACCGTCAACAAATTTAAATATTCGCCTTCCCTTCAAAGCTGGTTGCTATATATAACATAATTCTCGTGTGCAACCAACCGGCTGTATTGAGTAGTTTAAAGGCATGAGCGTAGATGTTATTTGCAACATAATGGAAACGTACCCATGCAGTTAGCCCCGAATTTAAATATATGCACTGGGTAATCCTCTCGTAGTATTGATAACAATAGGTTTACCAGAGCGAATTAATAGCGCTTCTAAGCGGGCAATTTATGTCATGCCTTCTATAGGGGGTGTACCATTAATATCTAGCCCAATGGCAGCTGATCCAAAACACGTGATCTCTTTTAATACTACGTTTACTGGTCTACAAAGTAGACACATGTAGCGATAGACTGTCTCTTACCACTTGGACATGACCAGTCTGGACAGCACACACGTCCCTCGGATGGTGCAGTACAAAACTTGTGAGGTTTTCCCAGACATGACGGCGAAGAGCAAATAGGTATTCCCCCAGAAACACAGGTGCATGAAAGGCATACATCTTCGGAATCGGTCCATGACTCGCCGAGAGGCCAATTATTGCCTTGTCGGTCAGAACAGCCTGATGGCAGTTCTATAAATAGTATACGAAATTTTAAGAACAGAATAAACACTTGTTGAAAAGTTAGTACATGTAATAGGTTTAAAGCTAAATTTTACTCACGTCTGCACGATATGGGCCCCCACAGATGGCCCAAATTATTATATAACGCAATGTTTATTATTCATGATTATGATATACAATTATAAGTCATACTTAAAACGTGCATGTAGGACAGTGTTATCAAGTAATAATGATCATTAATCAATATATCACGCTCCACGTGTGTCAGGACTCGATGAGCCCATCTCGATGTATATAACTTATATAATTTTTATGATTTCATGAGTGTATGATTTCTTATCTCTCTTGTTTGTATTACTGTTTTTTCCTATCTTTTGATGTATCTTACTTTATATTTGTTGGATGCATCACCATCTGTTGGTGGGTGCCGCTGTTTTGAAAGCGTTTTCCGAATAAATAAATACAATTTAATTTAAAAAAAAGGTACTAGATGGCTTATCATCATGCTTTATCGCACATCGTCACCTTCTTAAAATAATGGCCTAAGTCAAAATTTGAAGATTTTTTTGTTTGTTGCCTAAGTCACTTATTCATGATGCTGGCTACCTCTGTTAGATGGCATATGTGCTGAATTGAACATATTCATGCTGCTTATACCCAGTTAGTATAATGGCCTAAGTCAAGCGTGTGACTTAGGCCATATAAATGTGACTTAGGCCATTTTACAAGCTTTCAAGATGGCAGCAAGTGCTTCAATTTGGCCTAAGTCAGGTGTAAAATTGCCTAAGTCACAACGACATGTTTGCAAATTGGCCTAAGTAATCCAATTGGCCTAAGTAATGTAATCCAATCCTCTTATGTAACAGATTTGACAGACAGCATTATTTGTATTTCAATAGTCATATATCCCCAAACCTTTGTGTGTGAAATGAGCAAAAAATATCATTTATGCTATCAATGGTTCAGTTTTCTCTGTTTTTCTCAGAACTTGAAAATATGACTTAGGCCATTAGTTTAAGAAGGTGACGACATGGAATGACGGTTTTTGTATGAACAGATCCTGTTTTACAAACGAAACGATGGCGGTTTTTGAGTCTGGCATCGGGGAGCGAAAAGAACTTATAGTATACACGTCATTGACGTTTAACATCAAACACATCCATGATAATCAGTATTAGACGAAGGGTTCGGGATGAACATGAAGGGTTAGATAAATTTGTTCACATTTTTACGTGTGAAGTTTTTTGAATAATTATCTGCGATTACGTGTTAAACATGTATCAAATATCGGCAAATCATGTCCATTATCATCTGTGTTTGTTCGTGTGCAAATGTGAAGTTTCAGGATCATTTTCAAATACATAAGGCATTCGTACACGTACTACATCATCAAAACACAGCAAAGAAACACATCATAAAAGATATGCAAACAATGTGTATACATATAAACAACAAAGGTGGTAAAAGTTCACTTTACATATTAATAGCCCTACTTCCAGAACATGCATCATGACGAATAAACAGCTTACGTATAATGCTTGATGGATCCTTCGTTGTACAGCTAAATATCATAACGCCACCACCCGAAGAAAGCGGATCCACACCAGATTCTAGTTCTGGACATAAACAGGTCTGGCTTGGATCTGGTTCCCATGACTCACCAGGCTGTCGGAAATTGTTGTCGGTGTCGATACAACCTGTAATAATTGTATTCAACATAATGGTTAAATACTTTCTAAACGGTACCTATTTTTATAATGTGGGACGAGAAAGAGGTTTCAAGTGATGCTTGGTTTCTTTGGTCAGTCACCAACGAACGAGACGAGTTGAATAATTCAGGATTGTGTAAACATAACAAATGTGTACGCCGGAGCTGAAACCGTTCTTCCTCATATTTTATTTCGTTCTAATCGGTAAAATTAAGCCATGGTGACTTTGTTCTAAAATAAATAAAATGGGATCTTAATGTGCATTTGTGAACTGCCATGGTAATTTGATCGTTTTATTGTTCAAGTCTAATTTTACGGAAGCGTCTAAGTGCCATCCTACTTGACGACATACCGAGATAATATATCGACATGATATCAGTACTATGTCGACATGGTCAGATATTTTTCCTTTCCATGTCGACTTAAACACTGTTTTAATTCGTCATGGCGAAATAGATTATCTTGCCAAGTCGACTTCACAAAAAGTAGATGTCATCATGGCGAGATAGATTATTAAAATTGTAACAACATCGATGGAGCAGTTTCTTAAAAAAATACACGTAGGCCTACATGTATGTTCGGTCTTATAAAATATTATTCGCATTAATATGTTTGGTAATATCAAAATAGGAACTAATTTGAGAGCTTGTTAATTCAGTATTTAAAAAAATGCAGATGGGAAACCTGTTGAAAAGAAAGTACAGCAATAAAGCATTGTAAACTATTTGCTATATATATATAAAAAGGTATGTTTTGTTTTTTAATCATTTTTATTCATCACTTTTAAAATTTCTGTTATCAATTTTGTTAAGTCGACCTGGCATGACAACACCTACTGAAATCGACTTGGCAAGATAATCTATCTCGCCATGACGACATCTACTTTTTGGTGAAGTCGACTTGGCAAGATAATCTATCTCGCCATGACGACTTCTACTTTTTGTGACGGTCGACTTGGCAAGAAAAAATATCTGACTATGTCGACATAATACCGATATCATGTCGACTTGTCAAGATATATTATCTCGCTATGTCGTCAAGTAGGATGGCACTTAGATGGTTCCGTATAATTTACCTTGTGGGCATATCCAGTCAGTACAACACACGTTCTCATCTGCTGCAGTGCAGAATGGGTTGGGTTTTCCTAAACAGGAAGGTGAAAAGCAAACAGGAACACCTGCGCCAGATTCACAGCTACAGGTCAAACAGTTGTCTTCAGGATCGGTCCATGTCTCACCGACGGCTCTGGTCTTACCCTGATAGTCCGTACATTCTGAGGGGAGAACTATATAAACAACGAAAAAACATGGAATTTTAATAATGCAAACTGTCAGTATTTTTGGAAGTCTGAAATTATATATATATAGGAAGTATTCAAACGATTGTGTGTTTAATAGAGGTGCTTCAACGAATCAACACATGCCAGAAACAAGGTATTCAGGTTTATCTAGCGCTACCCACTGACTGTGGCCTAATAACTGCTCTATTGGGCTATTCCAGTTGAAATCCATACACCCCCTATGGACGACATGTCCTTAATCTTCAAACACATCCATGATAATCAGTATTAGACGAAGGGTTCGGGATGAACATGAAGGGTTATATAAATTTGTTCAAACAGTACGTGTAAATATTTTGAATGATTATCTGCGATTACGTGTTAAACATGTATCAAATATCGGAAAATCATGTCCATTATCATCTGTGTTTGTTCGTGCAGATGTGAAGTTTCAGGATCATTTTCAAATATGTGAGGCATTCGTACATAGCACATCAGAGGAAAAGCTCGAGGAATGGATACTATGTAAATGTAAAATTAAGGTTTCGCTGTGCGATAATGACATTCTCTTTGGCAAATTGCCCATTAGTAAACATACTGGTCTCAATAACATCTTGTTGATTGCGAAATTTGCTGTATACAGAAATAGGGGCAATGGTTCAAAACCGTCATTTCAAAATATCCCACATGATATCATTAAGTACCATAACACTGAAAGACACATGTGGAAAAAATCTCTTAAGAATACTCTCTCCTAAAAAAATGGGACGTTTTCCACATGCTTTTTGTATAATTGAAATATATTATATTTTGTAATTTAGTGTATGTTTTAGTACGTCATCCTGTATTTATGCATTACAACCATATGCATGCGATATATAGTCTACTTATCGATGTTACTCTAACAGTTATCCACACACATTGTGTATTCTAACTTCTAACTGATTTGTAATCATATATTTTTTGTATATTTGATATTTGTCATAGCAGATGAAAAAAATAAAAATAAAAAGAGAAAAAAAATAAAAATAAAAAAATAAAATAAAAAAAATAAAAAAATAAATGAAAAATAAAAAATAAAAAATAAATAAAATAAAATAAAATAAAATAAAATAAAATAAAAGATAATGCAAACAATGTGTACATATATACACAACAAAGGTGGTAAAAGTTCACTTTTACATTATATTAATAGCCCTACTCCCAGAACATGCATCATGACGAATAAACAGCTTACGTATAATGCTTGATGGATCCTTCGTTGTACAGCTAAATATCATAACGCCACCACCCGAAGAAAGCGGATCCACACCAGATTCTAGTTCTGGACATAAACAGGTCTGACTTGGATCTGGTTCCCATGATTCACCAGGCTGTCGGAAATTGTTGTCGGTGTCGATACAACCTGTAATAATTGTATTCAACATAATGGTTAAATACTTTCTAAACGGTACCTATTTTTATAATGTGGGACGAGAAAGAGGTTTCAAGTGATGTTTGGTTTCTTTGGTCAGTCACCAACGAACGAGACGAGTTGAATAATTCAGGATTGTGTATACACAACAAACGTGTACCCTGCTCTTCCTCATATTTTCCTGCATATTTTATTTCGTTCTAATCGGTAAAAATAAGCCATGGTGACTTTGTTCTAAAATAAATGAATCGGATCTTATTGTGAATTTTTGAACTGCCGGCGCAGTAATCATGGTAATTTGATCGTTTTATTGTTCAAGTCTGTCGTTTACCTTGTGGGCATATCCAGTCAGTACAACACACGTTCTCATCTGCTGCAGTGCAGAATGGGTTGGGTTTTCCTAGACAGGAAGGTGAAAAGCAAACAGGAACACCTGCGCCAGATTCACAGCTACAGGTCAAACAGTTGTCTTCAGGATCGGTCCATGTCTCACCGACGGCTCTGGTCTTACCCTGATAGTCCGTACATTCTGAGGGGAGAACTATATAAACAACGAAAAAACATGGAATTTTAATAATGCAAACTGTCAGTATTTTTGGAAGTCTGAAATTATATATATAGGAAGTATTCAAACGATTGTGTGTTTAATAGAGGTGCTTCAACGAATCAACACATGCCAGAACCAAGGTATTCAGGTTTATCTAGCGCTACCCACTGACTGTGGCCTAATAACTGCTCTATTGGGCTATTCCAGTTGAAATCCATACACCCCCTATGGACGACATGTCCTTAATCTTCCCCACATGTGTGTATATTTTAAATGAAATAACCCATGCAAGTTTGAAATTTGCACTCCATTTGGTGAAGAATAAGTGATGGTCTTCAATAGGATGTGCATCAAAAGGAATAGCCCATTACACTTTGATTTGGGTTCGACGGCCAGCGTATAAGCTCCGCCTATCTCCAACACCAGGCACAGGCTGATTTTTAGGACTACGGTTTATCATGTTCTTACAATTGTCGAGCATATTCTACGGACTAGTGTAACGTTTATGGCCATGTGTTTTGAACTCACCACCCAAAAAGGGTGGTGGCGTTGCATTTTTGGTGACGAATCATCCATCTCTCTCTATTAACTCAACAACTAAATGGGGTAGAGCTATGGTTGAGGTGTCATGTGAAAGCCTGTTTATTTAGCTACATTGTGTGAATAAATCAGGTATTTCTATAAATGTTTGGCTGAGATATGACTGATTATGTTGTGAAAGTCAGGGGTGGTGGCGGTGGCGGTGGCGGTGGCGGCGGTGGCGGTGGCGTTGTGTACAATCTCTATGGGGAATATAGAAAATGTTCCCAATTCTACGTTCAAATTACAATAACTTCTCTTCTCTGTATGGTACAAACATGATTTTGCTCTCATTTTATAGATTGTTTTATATTCTATAAGTTTCTGTTTCAACAAACGTGTCAACTATTACGTAACAATTGTAATCACGAATCGATTGCATTGTCCTTGGCTTTTTCCCTATTCACTACACAGTGAACTTGCCCTAATTCAGCGGTTTTACATACATGACTATAACAAAAGAAATAATTAACCGATGATAGCAAAATTATACATTTTTGGAAAGCTCTCAAATAGGGAAATTCAAAAATGCCGTTGAAATCAGGAAAGGGTGTATACCCAAAGAAATATACTTGTAAACGCTAATAAATATGAAATTTAAACATTTGTGCTCATTTACTTCTCGATATAGTGTATTTCAACATGTTTACCATTGACAACTATTATGTTCTAATGGGTAATTGCATGAGGAACTTAAATATGCACACTAAAATTATGATTGGGATTGGTATAAAAATATTATTGAGCTTAAATCAAAATATGAAAAAAATCGATATTTTTTGAACATTCCTAATCACAACATGTTACCATTAGGTCTTATCTAAATTCCAATAGCATATTTGGATTCCTTGTGAGATTACCGTTCAGAAAATATATACTTTTTATGGGTAGAACAAATAGTTATTGCGATATGCTAATTCGAATCTCAGATGGTGTAAAATGTAAAAATCTGGACATGCAACGGTACAAGGGTGGCGAGTTCAAAACACACGGCCTTATGTCTCTTGTTAATAGCCTCTGAATAGTTATATCGCCTTCATAGTTTTAATATTAAAATAAATATACCTGGGATCAGCGGCTCAGGTGGCTGCACTTGTATAGCTTCCATGCAACTTTTCCCCCCACACGCTGTTGTGCAGCACTTCTCCGTGTCGCCACATCCAATGTCATCCTCGCACTGAAACGCGCATATGCCAGCACCAGCTTCTCCACTAACTTGTGGTGATGGCGGACACTCTCCGACGTGACCACCAGCACTCGATTTCTCTTTTGAAGTAAGAACATAGGTAAACAAAGTTTGAAACCATCTCAAAGAAAATTGAAATACCGTGTTTTGAATTCACATTTTTGTTTTGACGCTTACTAGATACACGAGCAGGAAACGTACATTTTACAAACCCGACTCTGTTTTATTGTATCACGTTCTCCCGCAGTTATTCATACATTTCGTCCGGATTCGCATGTTTGAAAAGAAGGGATTTAGGTTCCAGACGGAAAACAGTTTTATGGGTCAAGTAAAAAACTCAAGTTATAAGAATATTCTGAACTTACGATATTATACTACTTTCGTATGCATGTGTAGAGCCCCGTGTAGAGCAAACGTTAAGCATGTCAACGCATGTTAATTGGCACAATTAAAGGTCCTATATATATATATACACGTCGACAATGGCCTCTTACAAGACTTATTTGTGTGTGGTTGGATTTTCACAAGTGTACAACATGTGTAGGGCACTTAGGGCATGCACTAGATCCTGTAATATGTACCTGGTGGACTGCAGCCTTTCTTGACTTCGCAGCTATGTATCATAAGCGATCCAGAAACTTCAGATGTGACCTTCATATCTGGACACGAGCATGTCACACACGCATAAGGTTCCCAGGATTCCCCTGGCTGCCGGAAGTTGTCGACATCATCAACGCATCCTTTTACAATATCAATGGAAATATATGTGGTTATATAATGGGCCTGGTATTTATATCGATATATTGGTTGATTGGTTTAATACAAGTCCACTGGTTAAAGCATTCCACCAACGCTCGGGACTGACAAACTAGAAGTGTTTTACTTTCATATTATAGTGCGATTACCTGTAAACGTGTCTTAAAATGGTCGGAAGAGTCTTTATCTTATGACTTACACTTGTATTGATATTATGGCGACGTATTCCAAAGGGTTTCATTTAAAAAGATCTCTACGTCGCACCGACTTACATTGTCCGCACACGACAGCCTTTGCCATCGCGTTACTTACCACGCATAAACATGATAAACCGGTTCAATAACGACATAATTATTGATACGGACAACAGAATAGTTCCATCAGTGAGCAAGTGATACCTTTCTTATGACGCGCTGCCAAACTAGTACATATTTGGCCGAGTCATACGTGTAAGTGCCTTAATATACAGCGTTTCCCAGTAAACCTGCAACCTTTTTATGAAGGAGTTATATTCATACCTTTACACCACGTATTGTAGTAATGTTTCCAAATTCGGAAAACCTCAAAATATCTTCAAGATTGCACAATCGGTTTTCCAATAATAGTATGGTCCACGAGAGTTATGTAAGAAAACAATTCAACCGAGTTTGCGGAAATTGACGGTGTTGCAGTTTTATCATGTTTGTGCAGCTCTGATTTAGCGAGTTTTCATTCGCTTAAGCTTTTCGAGTATTGTGCTTTTAATAACATGTGAATCTTACATTCACGTTCATTCATGAATTCAACGACTTGGTATGCACCTTCTTAACTGTGTAGCAAAGAGACAAATAAGCATCTTTGCTCGATGAAGAAGATTCAAAGTGTATCGACGTTTGATGCTCGATAATGTTCTCGGTAACTATAGAGTATAACTGTTGCTAGCATTATTTACCTCTGGGACATATCCAATTGGGGCAGCACACCTCTTCACCTGGTGGAGCAGTGCAGAATTTATGAGGTTTTCCAGCACAGGACGAAGCAATACAAGGGACTCGTCCAAAAGTACCGCATTCACACCGAATGCATATATCATCTGGATCAGTCCAAGACTCACCGGGTGATCTGCTACTACCTTGTCTGTCAATGCATGCTGGGAGTAATGGACAAGATAAATGACAAATGGATGGGAACGAAACAATAGAGAATCATGTCACGGTTGACACTTTGATTGGCAATTTCGGATTTAGGATGGGACAAGACTTGAAGATGTTCAAACGTACCCATTCCCCGAATATGGTAAATATACGACATTTGATTTGTGTGTCACGTTAGTTCCCCTGATTAGCCAATCAGATGCCATCCTTGGTTTTACCATGGCAACAATTGCAGTTATAAAAGCGACATTTTGTGAATGCACTCCTACGTTTGTAAAAAGTCACAACATCATAATGTAAGTTAACACGTTAGAAGGTAGGTGCTGAAATGTTCATACAACGTTATATTTGAACGTTGTATGAAAGTACCAAATAATGTTTTCTTAAAAAACGTTGTCCTAAAGTTGCATAAACGTTTCTCATGACCTAAACCAATCCACATCCTAACTTGAAGGTTGTGATAACGATACGTGTTTGCTAGGTCATTTGCACTGCACGCAACATGTTGTCGTCCACTATGGAAACCTCGCCTTGCCTGCATGAAATCCACCACCATGGTTTACGGTAGTATCAATCACGAGACAATGACGTAACCACGTTATTTAATGACTGCAGCACATACACGCGCGCGTCTATTCGATGCTGTGGCGTAGACACACACGCGTAGGAAGGCGGACGATAAATTAATACGCGTGCGCAAATGCAGCGTCTGTAAAGTTACGTCACTGTCCAGAATTAGAGTATAGTGCTGGTTACTTACGGGGAACACATATCCCAGTGTGTGCAACAACGATATCGACATTATTCAAGCAAGCAGCCGAGCGCATCTTGCACTCATTTTCATAAGTATCACCATCAGTCCCACAAACCGGATCGTAAAATGAAGTGCAAAATTTTTCACAATCTACGAAAAACAAGAGCACCATTAAAAATGGAAAAACATAGGTCTTAATTTATCAAGTCTTGTGAGAGGCAAAGTCATAATACTAGAGATTTTTCACGTTTTTGTTTCAATGTTCAAATTTGTAATACTAGTACTATATTTCACTCTGTGTTGAACGAGAATTTTTGTTTGAACGAGATAGAAAGGTATTTCTTCTCCTCAACTATTATAGAGGGCGACACCCTACTTTTTACACTTTATCTTAGCTGTGTATTCAAAGCGGCAAAAACTCGTAGCATTTCCATAATTCAACACTAGAGGGCGAGATTTTCGGTGAAAAGGTGTCTTTCGTTTATTTTCAATTAAATAACAATGCGTTTCTATTAAATACTCTACAGATTGACGTTGTTCATCTTACTAACAAAATATGTTGCGTTTTCAAATACAAAATTAGACATGCTATTATTTACTTGCTTTGTATTGAATCTAAGGAGTTATGCTTGCTCTTGACTTCACAGTACTGACGACACACGAAGTAACTCACGTTTTATACATTATTAAACTCTAGACACTAGAAGACGACATTGGAAAACACATTCTCACTTGAGCCACATTGTACTTTTTCAGGGAAAAAATGTTGTGTTTCAAGACTTGACTGTATATATATATAGGCCTACTATAGTTATCGTGTACAAGTATCTCGCCAAGGCGTAGAAAAAAAGATCCGTCTCACATAGTACCCGCGCGCATAAGTATTTGGAGTCACTTTTGCCGCATAACACTACGCGATATGAACACAGTTTTGGGCTTTTTTTTTAGTTGTCCGAAAAAAAATTGCTCCGAAAAGGGAGGGGGGAGAAGTTGGCCAAAAACGCAATAAAATAATAATTTTCGCATTTAGCATAGCTATTTTTTCGAAAGAAACAAAACAAAAACGCAGATTGCATACCGTAGTCCCAAATGTACGTGAGACAGACCCTTTTTTGTTGCCTAATATGATCTAGGCGTCGAGTACACTCCTGATTCTACACTGGTATTTAAATAAGTTTAGTCTTTGCCGGTTTAAGTCGGATTTTTGCTTTATTTTCCGAAATTTTGTTGCACAATTAGTAAAGATTGTCTCATTACCACCGTAAAGGTATAACATAAAAATAGATATCATATTTATACGCAAAATTCAAACCAACAAACCTACCTCTCACTGCAGGGTTCAGAGGAGTTCCTGTTCAAAAGCAAACACAATGATAACAAGTCAAAATGATGAAGGTCGTTTTCATCAATTAATTACACAATATCTAAACGCCAGTATTTGAATTAATATGGACGATGTAAACTATAATCCCACAGAGGAAACAAGAGATATGCTTCTCACCCAACATGTGTCGTATTATAAACGTCCCAAGATTTAGACAAAGTGATTGAACCCACGACTTTTAAATCATTCTGCTACGAAAAACAACGGCTTTATTCACAATGAAATGTCACGATGCCTCATTTATATTTGTTCATCCCCAATGTATCTTTCTATATACAGTATATGCTAAATGCAATGGACGCGCACCTTTAAACAAGTGCGCTTAAAGACCAGACAGGCAAAGGCGTAACAACAATCCGTTTGAATCGAGACTAGTCTGAGTGTTGCATTCAGTAGTTGAGTACTAATCTATTCAGGCAAAATGACCTACTTGAATGGCAATCCCCTATGTGATCTACTGTAATCTCGTTATTATGTTCACACGCTGTCACCTCCATGGCACACTCGTTAGAATATGTTCTACCATCAGAACCGCAAACTGGGTCGTAGTCGTTTGGGCAGGTTCTCGTACATGCTATACAAATCATAAAATTGGTATAATACTATTACATAACAAGCCTATATTTTTATAGAGCTATCATTTTAGTCGGTAATTATCAAAATAGGTGGAATAACATTGCCAAGTGTAGGCCAATATATCAAAAATAGGACTTTGTTTCTTATGACTTGAATCTCTGTATAGTCGGTAAAGCGTGACAAAGACCAATTCAATCTGTCGATAACCTGTAAATTTGAGAGCTATCCATAAAAGAATAAGATCGGTATGACAATTCGATTCCACCATTAATTAGGGTGGTTTCATGTTTTATACAACGGTTAAATAACTATACAGAAATCAGTGAACGAAATGTCCTATATTGAGGCTTACGAATGCAAACCTTATTCTTCATGAAATCCTTTTAGATTTGCAATAAAAGCCCTTTAATCTTCGAAGTAATTGTCATTTGAAGCCAATTTTGTAGTTGCAGCAGCTAGCCCAACAACTTTGTAGTGCAGCTGATGAGATGATTACAAATATGCATTATAAGAATGATACCTTTTGCTCCTTAACCGTGCAAATACAATGGGGCAGATGCAAATTATGATATCTATATTGCTATGATATTATTCTGATCTGTAACGGATATTCTGATTCTGTAATGGATTGTTCTCAAATATGCATGATAACAACAAAACTGATTGGGCTTCAAAATGACAATGAAGCTTGCTACAATCTCACAGGGATTCGATAAAAAAAGAAACAGTCCTATTGTTGGATAAGCATATAAGAGACAAAAATAATGCTATCAACATTTTACCCCAATGACTAGGCTGTAAAGGGTTTAAAGCTAATTTTAAACGGGCACTGAGAGATACGTATGGGAGTGCGCCCTCAATTTTTCTGGAAATCATTTTTTTTTTAAATACCATCGGAAACCGTTTGCCCTAATTCGCCCTCTATCATGTAAAATGTTACAATGATTTCGATGTAGATGACATCGAAATTATCAGCATCACTCACCACATAACTTTCTTTAACCAAATTTCAATCTGGCGCCATTATTCAAACGTTTTCCCATAAATCATTACACTTCAGGTTCCTACGAACCTTATCTATTGAAACAATTCCTTTTTTCCAAATTTCATTTTTATCGGTAATCTCTTAATGCCCCTTTAAATTCCTCGACCACTAAAATCTTCCCTCACTATCATCGTATGGAACTAATACTTACTTGATACGCATGGACCTTCGTGGTCTAACACGATATCGACATCATTTTCGCAAGCTGTCCTCTGCAATATACACCTATTGTCGTACGTATCTCCGTCTGTGCCACACACTGGCTCATACAATGCGGAACAGGCAAACATGTCACACTCTATTTAGAGAAAGAAAATAATATGATGAAGATGTCTGAGTACAAATGTCAAGATAAGTAATGGTCCGTAACAGTAAAAATTTAGAAGGATAGTGTGTACACTTAGATTTTCATCAAAGAGAAGCTACTTAGAGAAGAAAAACCTTCACAAGACAATTCTGTTCCTATCTGATTTGTCAAAACATCATTTAAACATCGTTCTTGATAATTCTTGATGATGATTGCTAATATAGGCCATGTCTTTTCCACAGTCGTAGCTATCTCAGCTACAATTCATAGGCCTGAGCAGCTCTTCTACTTTTCCGGATATGCAGTGAAAACCGAATGGCTATTTGGTGTAACGAAAACACATCATAAACGGACGAAAAAACATCATACTAAATTATAAGTGCCTATCGTTTTGAACAATTATAAGAGACATCTATATGTCAGATATTGCACAAGTCACCGCAGGTGACGAGTTGTTATATTGTATTTATTATACGTATTATAGGCAGGAAGCCATTGGACAGCAGAGTATATATAGTACACCATTAATACGTTCCAGTTACCTGTATAATTTGCACAGGAATTTGTGACAGGTTGACACGTCATGAAGCTATAGTACTCCTCCCTGGACAACCTTACCACATGTCGAAACCTGGCATAGCCAAAATGCAGTCTACCTTCATCCCACAAGTTAACTTACAAACAGACTTTTAATCCGGTCAAGAAGCTAATATTTAAAACTAAAATCTGCTTTTTGGGTTTCTACTTCGACCAAAGAATTGGCAGAGACCCCTATTGTGACAACACGCCGGGAGACTTTGTGTTAGAAGACAGTCTTACAGTTTTGCCACACTAACCTTTAAACCCTTCTGTAGCCACATTGGGCTAATTTTTAAATCTAAAATCTGCTCTATGGATACTTTAATATTGTGAAATTCTTTCGAAACTTGAACTTTTGATTTTACAAAATCTGAAATAGCACTAGTTTCAATAACAATTTGAAGTTCAAAGTTTGAATTTCTTAACACAACAACTTTGTAAAAAAACCACTTTGGGCTTCTAGTTCCACCCAGGAAATTATCCAATTTTAATTGAAGCTATTTATAGACAACTAAAGGAGTGTATGGGTCAAATCTTAATATTTTCTTGCAGTATATAATAGCTAACTTCGTTAATATTCAATGGATTTCACTCGTTCGAAACAATATGACATTGACACATTATTTCCATTATTGCCACTTGTATCAAAAATAAAACAAAATAAAAAGTCCCATAGACAACGCTTGAATTACACAGACGAAACAGGCCGCAGAATATAGCCTTGGGCCATGCTTGGGTGAGCGGTGGAAACGGTGGCAAGTTCCCCGGCAAAAAAACAGGTGGTGTGAAATAAATCAGAGAAGTGGTGTAGGAGGGGATGATTTATTACCCTCGATCAGGTTGGATATCGGGGGTTACGATTGTCTGAAACTTTTAAGGGGTGGAATCCTAATGCTAAATTTAGACTTAGGGACACTGAGATGTTTATAAACATGCCAATAGTGATGGATTGCAAACGTCAATTCTGATGGATTGCAGGCTATTAGGTTGTTTTGAAACTGTCACTCTAAGGTGTGTTTTTGTCTGAAACTTACTTGCAATTACTGGATGAGGCGGCTCAGGTGGTCCATCTACAGACAAATAAGAGTTAAAATAAAGTTAGGGAAAATAACAACTGGATGGCATACTAAAAGATCATAATATTTATAGCCCTCTATATCGGCACCATGTATTCAACTCCAAATTCAATATCGTTTTGTATAAACCTTTATTTAAGTGGTTCTGCTGTTTCATTTTTATACAAATGTGCAAAATGATATGGCAATACTTTTAAAATAAACCAACAAATCTAGACACTTTTTGAGTCTATGATTACGTCTCTTTGGAGTGAGGGATACCAATCGACGTTGATGACGTAAAGAACGGGTTGTAGAGTAAGTCACCTTCATTCAGCATAAAATGCGTTGTTTATCGTGCGTTGCGGTTCGTTATTGCAATAGGCCTATGCTCAACCCTCATTAAACGTTGGAATTCTCCGATTATGTCATATATCGCTGGCTTGTCCTATAAATTGTGGAGAAGAAGCACCACCGACCGAGTAGCTTCGTATTAATTACCAGGGAATATTATGTAGGACGTTGTAACATGGTCAATAGTGCAGCCCCTTATTCATATATTCGTAGCTCTTACTATAGTATCGTCCGATACTGGAACATCCATCGGACAATACTGGCCCATATCAAATGTTCCAGTATCGGGGGCGATACTGAAACACAATTATGTACCAGTATATCGTTCAATACTATGGTAGCATGTGTACCAGTATCGACCGATATTATGGCAATAGAAGTGTTGCCTGTCACATGATATAACATTAGAAATGTTTATACATATTTGTATAGTTTATTTTGATTTGTTGAAATTATTTTGAAATTTGAGTTTAAAAAAATATTACTGCTTCATTTCGTATGCAGGTGACTTTGTAATAAACGATGGTTCATGTATGCATGATAGCTATAGTAACAAATTGGATTTGAATGTATCTCAATATATTTAATGTACGTGTTTACCACTTGTTCTTACCAGATCACCTGCATGTGAACTAAAATAGTCATTTGTTCTGACTTGAATTTTCGACTATATTTAAATTTTTTGAAAATGTGTCTATTGTTATATCATGTAACAGGCAAAACTTATTTTGCCATATTAAATGATAATTGACAAAAATTTGATTCATTTTCAACTGTTAAAGCATTCCAAAATGTATGTCTAGCTGTTGTTTAGAATAAATGAAAATATTTCTTAATCATTTGATATGATAATGATATGGGGTCACATGAGGGGTCATGTATATGGAGTCATGTTTTTGTTTTGTTGTTGTTAGGTTTTTTTGTTGGGTTTTTTTTTGGGGGGGGGGGGGTTCGGGGGGGGGGGGGGGGGGTCGGGTACTCGCCCGAAAAACGGGTCGGGTACCCGGGTACAGAACTACCCGTACATTCACAGCCCTAGTATAGTAGCATGGGTAGTTCGATAGAAATTATGATCGAGAATATATGTACATTGTAAAGCTATGTAACCTTACCAGGTTGACAATCCCCTCCGTAATCCAAGGTAATTTCTATTTCTTGTTGACATCCCATACGACCCATCTCACATTCATTGGTATATGTGTTACCGTCAGTGCCACAAACTGGTTGTATGTCTCTGGTACAGAAGTACGAACATCCTGCAATTGTTGAGAAAAAAGTTAATGAAATGGAAAATGGAACTTGAGTATAAAAATTGTATTAGATATCATCACTTGTTGACGTCAAACAGCTTTAAATCCACCAGTAACTGAAATAATATGATATGGATGTGCGTACTTCTTGTTTCTAAGTCTATTGAATATTTCGATCAGATCAGAAGCAAAGAACAATCGACTAATTCGAAGATAAATCGAGTAAAATAAATAAATAATCCTATGTGAGTACTTACTACCAACGATTATAGGTTCCTCGGGTCCAATTGGAACTTCGGGATCTGTTAGAAAAAAGCGCAAGCAAGAAAACGATACAATGATCGGTATTGACTCACTGTCTCAGATGAATGTATATATTTATTTCATATAAAAATGCGCGGATAATGTTAACCAAAGATTCTTGTCAAGTCACTGTTCTTGTGCAATCTATGGGGTTTTTTTAAATGAAGGTTGAAATGACAAAGAGAACTTTAACTCAAAACGTTTTTATTTCAATAAGTTTGCAGAAAACACATAAATTAAAATTCCATTACAACTTCAGTCGATTTCGAAACCACCTTTGTAGTTCTAAATGTCACCCATAAATGACCTGCAAACGTCTCGTCTTGGGACGACCAGGTCTTCATAAATCTGATTATAAAAATTCAAAGGTTTAGACCTTCCGGAAAAGGAGTCGTTACTCTGAGTATAATGCCAATAAAGGCAATCGTCAGACGACAAGATGATGGTAATTAGGTTTAATCGCAAACCCCATGCAAAATATAAATATACAATCCATGGTGTCAAGGCTCAAAGTAATTTCCAGAATCGGCTATCGCCAAAAACGACTTCCGGAAGGTCTAAACTTTGAATTTGTATAACGCTCTGCCGTTGTTTTGGCATTGAGCACTTTATCAAAAGATAGTCTAACCATGAAATATTGTCGATATTCATCAATTGATAAATAAATAAATGTATGTGTATATAGAATTAACGATATGAGCAACCAATAATGTATATAATTCGAATAAAAAGTACCCTATCATTCTACTTACTACCGATAACTAAAGGTTCTTCGGGCTCAATAGGAACTACTGGATCTGTTCGAGAAAAATAAAGACAATTATCAAGTTTGTAAAAAAGAACTCCTTATCATTCCAGACAAATGTAAGACGATATCATTCCAGACAAACGTAAGACGATCTTGATTCGTCTTCAAAATTAAATGCTTGGGCGGGTCACTTGTCGAAAAGATCATTAAGATGATGGTCGCTGTAAATGGAACCTTAAATCTCAGGGGATGCACATTAAGCTTGCCATACCACACATACATGTACATACCACAAGTGTAAGTTGGGCAGCAAGCACCCTCCTCATACGTTGGTGTACACCCAGGTCCAGACGGTGGGGGACAGTCGACAATCGGGCATACCGTTTCTCCATCGAGACACATACAGTCTATGCAGTGATCTGCTGTTGGGCGGAACTCATTTCCATGTCTGATGATATTGTTGTTCAAATCTCTGCACACTGTTGGTAAATACAGTAAGAATTTCATCATTTTTATTCGCAAATCTATTTGATAAAATATAGTTTATTTGCCTTTGTTTTCATTTTTATCACTTGGAAGAATTATCGTATTACAAATGCTTACACAATTTTTACTTGATTAAGTACAAACAAAAAGTATTGAATTACATGATGGCAAAAAAATTGTTAATATCAATCAAAACATAAACGCACATTCTTAATCATTACTTTGATGATATGAAAAACTAAAATGCGAAAATGAAAATCGTGCTTGACCTTACATTTGGGATTGCAATAATCAAGCATTCTTAGCATGCAACATCTCAAATTAAAGGAGAAATTTCTCAACAAATTTATATTTAGATATGATTATATCCCTCCTCTCAACTCTCCTTCCAGCCCTTCTCCCAACCTTCCTTCAGACCCACTTCCCAACCCGACCCTCCTTTCGAATCTCCTTCCGATCCTCCTCCAAACCCTCCTCCCAACCCTCCATTCGACCCTCCTCCCAACCCTCCATCCGACCCTCCTCCCAACCCTCCATCCCATGACATAAATTGCCCGCTTAGGAGCGCTATTATTTCGGTCTGGTAAACCTATTGTTATCAATTACTACGAGAGGATTGCCTGGTTGTATATTTAAATTCGAGCGGTACTTCTTGCTAACTGCATGGGTGAGTTTCCATTATGTTGCAAATTACATCCACGCTCATGCGTTTAAACTACTCAATGGGCGTTGCAATACAGCCGGTTGGTTGCACACGTGAATTATGTCATATAGCAACCAGCTTTGATGGAAGGCAAATATTTAGATTTGGCGCCGGTTTTTAGGGCAACAATTTATAGCGCTGCTAAGCGGGCCTTGTAACTTAATGTACCCTCCTCCTCCTCCCAACCCTCCTCCCAACCTTCCAAATGATACTCATACGGTTGGTTCTAAATTATGGTGAAAACAATACTTCTGGTATTATTTCCCATAATTATTAAAGATGAAATGTAACCAACCTCCTGGACCGCAATCTACTACACTCCCATCGACAGAAAACTCTGCGACACATCCTCCACATATAGTTGGACGACAAATGGCTTCTGGGAAATCCCCACACACAGCATCTTGGCAGGGGTTGATAGGGCAGTTGTAAGCATGACTGTCATCCGGGCAAGCTGTATCAAATAAAAACAAGAAAATATAAATATGTTGTCTTGGAATGAGTCCATGTGAAAAAAACCAATCTGTGATATAATTGCAATTGTACTTTGATTTGAGGTATCGGAGTTTGGAGTTTGATAACTCAACCTGGATACAGAAGTCAAAGGGATATTAAATAAAGAAGTGCACCACCGAGACATTTTCAATTTTTTCTTGAGGTGCAAAATTGCACCTTACCCTTTGAGGTCAACATGGTCAAAGTGAAATTCCTTCAATTCAAGGTGCAGCAGTTTTAGGTGAATCGCAATAGCAACTTGATTTAGGGTTGCAAAAACTTGTATCGTAATTTTGCCCCAGCCTTTGAAAGTTGTATCGCAGTTGATGATTTTAAAGGTGCAAATTGCGATGCGATACGGTTAATTTGCAGGTCTAGAGGGGCCGTGTTCCATGATTATACTGATCATGCTGATAGCCAATCTACACTGTACTGTACATGTACGTATCAGTAGTTTTGTTATCTTGTCTACAAGGTTGCGGATTATTCAGTGTGAGTCGGATCTGTTGGAGCTAGCTGGGGACCATCAAATTTCGCACACCACTAATAACCAGCTAGCTATATAAGATGCAAAACCTGCTTAAACCTACCGCACAGTCTCTCTCGTATCCGGGCAATCTGATGTCTCGAATCTGGTACTTCATTTCCACACCGGTCGACACAATAGCAGGAGGCTTCCAAGCACTGGGTGTGGTAGTAAAAGCCATCGGGTCGACAACGTGGTCCGCGGAAAGCGCCGAGTAATCTTACATCTTTCGACTCTTCGTATGCTTTTTCACACGGTGGAATATCGGCTCCTGGATAAAAACCAAAAAAGGGCACATGCTTGAATGTTTGTTTGTTTGACCAAACGGTCAGGTAAACACTCATGGGTCCACATTGGAACAAGCTATTTCTACTTAACTAGCAACAGGAGTTTTCCATAATGAGTATAGTCTTTATTTACAGTTGGCGCCTTTCTGTCGTTGATGGGGGTAAACATTGATATTGCGTCACGAAAACAAGGCGAAGAATGTAATGTTACATTTTGCGCCTAGCTTTTATTACGCGGCGATTTTTTTTATCGATGTTACCCCCTCAATAGCTCTCAAATGCTCAATGGCAGAAAGGAGCCAATTACAAACAAGGTTTGTAGCTATATGCCCATTGTTCTACTTACTACATTTGACCGTTGCAGCAGAATCTCGCGTTCCCTCTATTTCATCACCACATGCTCCAACACACCAACATTCCCCTGTAATTTCATTGCATTGTTTAGGTTCGTATGATCCATCACTATCGTCACATGTCGGCGGTATGGGCGAATCACTCCAACTTTTCTCATCTGCACATGGACCTATAACGTTAAAAATAATTATGAACACTGAACTGACAGATATTGCCAATTGAAAATTGTTATATTAGTGGGGCACCCGCCCGGGCACCCGTCGCTAAATTGCTTCATCGATATATGATTTCGCAACACAACATTTCGAAACTTCAAACCTCATTTTCCCAAAACAGTTATTTTGGCACTTGAGCTCTTATTACTATGCTCTTCAAGTTAATGTTCTCAGAGGATTGGGTCATTTTGCATGTGGCTTAAAGCAATTATTATGTGATCTTTTTCAAATGTTTACACATATTTTATTCTCTCTTATAATGAACTTAAACTTAAACTAGTCAGACAAAGGCTGGACTAACTTTAAACTAGCAGGTTAGTCAAGCCTGCTGGATAGGTTATGGCCGACTTGACTAGCTTAAGGTTAGTCCGGCTCAGCCTGACTAGCTTGATTTGTTCTGCTGGACTAGTCTGTGGCTAGACAACCTTATTAGACAAGCTGGCTTGACTAGTTTTAGGTTAGTCAAGGCACTGAGATAAAATATCAATGGCGGCATGCAGATAAGACGTACTTCATCGCCGGTCCGGTTTTCCTAGCCAATCCAGACGTAATTTGCCGTAGTTATTTCATTATGTGGCCATATTGTGTACATCATAGTGTTTGCCAACATTTTTATGCTACATTTTGTTTGGGATTGACCACTCGGAGTAGGAAGGCAAAGTTCGCTGAAGCTAGACATTCCTACAACCAAGCGGAGAAGCAAGCCAGGAGAAGCTACAATACTAAACTGAGACAAGACCTAGCAGATAAATCGCTGAGCAGCAAGAAATGGTGGAGAATCATCAACACCCTGTCCGGAAGAACAGCTCGTTCCGAGATCCCAGTGATTGAACATCAAAATGTCACCCATATCACAGCAAGGGACAAGGCAGAAGCTTTTTGTCAGACATTTGCAGACAAATGTAGACTCCAAGGTGCTGAAGACCAGGCCCCAAATGTTCATCCTTCAACAACCAAATCCTTTGACAAAATAGTTTTTAAGCCCGAGGATGTTCGAAAACTTTTACAACATCTCAATCCAGATAAAGCTACTGGACCAGACCTGATTCCAACCAAGGTACTCAAAGGATGCTGTGCTGAACTTGCCAGTCCACTCTGCAGGCTTTTTGATCTCTGCTTCACTCATGGTGTGTTTTCTAACCAATGGAAAACAGCATCTGTCACTCCAATCCACAAGAGAGGTTCCAAGGCTGACCCAACAAAGTACCGTCCTATCTCACTGCTAAGCAATATCAGCAAGATCATGGAAGCTGTTGTGCAGAAACAACTTCAACGCTTTCTTCTCAGCAATGATCTGATTTCCAGCAGACAGTTTGGATTTAGAGAAGGTCACAGTACAGCTGATCTCCTCAACATTTTGTCACAGAAATGGAACAACTCCCTAGCCCAAAGTGACGAGGTTTGTGTCATTGCCCTTGACATAAAAGGAGCTTTCGACAAAGTATGGCACAATGGACTCTGCTCAAAACTGATGTCAAAGGGTGTTACCAGAAGACTGCTTTCATGGATACACAACTACTTATCCGATAGATCTATCAATGTCGTCATGTCGGGACAAGCATCCAACACTGCACCCATGAATGCTTCTGTTCCACAAGGATCTATCCTTGGTCCACTATTGTTTTCTGTCTTCATTGATGACCTTGTGGATGTCTGTGACAACGAGCTCTACCTGTACGCTGACGATTCAACACTTTTCGCACCCATTAAGTCTTCAACCAGCTCCAATGCAGTAGCTGCTAGCCTTAACAGTGTTCTAAGCAATATGAAAGCGTGGGCTGATAAATGGAAAGTGACCTTTGAGCCTACCAAGTGCCAGACCATGGTAATCTCTAGGAAGAGAACCCCATCCCAACTGGAACTCTACGTTGGTGACTGCAAGCTAAATTGACGGCATTGGGCAGATCAGATCTACTGTGTACAAATCACAAGTCCGTAGTGTAATGGAGTATGCTTCACTAAACTGGTCTAGCGCTTCACCTACTATCCTAAGCCAGCTTGACAACATCCAAAGGAAGGCACTCAAGATCATTGGAGCTCATGACGCTACTGGTCTATCGCATCTCAGCATCACAAGCCTACTTCACCGGCGACAGGTAGCAGCAGCCACGGTCTTGTACAAAATGCATATCAACCACTGCCCACAAGATTTAGCAGCACTGCTCCCCACACCATATGTTCAACACTTTTCGTGTTGCAATGCCAGATCATGCCCTTTCACTGCCGCCTGCCAGAACTTGCTGCTTAGACAGAAGTTTCATCCATACAGCTGTTCCACTGTGGAACAGTCTTCCAGTCAATGTTGTTGGCAACATCCAAGAGGAAGGACTACAATCTTTTAAATGTCGTGTTAACAGATTTAACAGACTTTCTCTCCAACTCTTCAGAATATGTTGGCTAAGCTCTCTCGATGTATCAATGACCTCCAGATATTATTTTCGTCTTATTTTTTGATGTTATTCTCTATGTTTGGGTGTTTATCCTATTCCTGTCCCATCCCCCACGCCACTTTCATTGGCTTTTTTACTAGCCCAATTGTGTTTACTTGTATTTTTGATTATTTTCTGAGTTGCAGTGAGTTGCACCAATTGATTGGCCCATCAGAGCTCTCTGTTGAGAGTTACCCGTTTGATTTGTAATCACTCAGTTCATTAACGTTGTTAATGTCTGTTGGGCTATTGTTCACATTTGCTCTTTATATACAAAAAAAATAAATGTCATGTGACATAAATGAGAATCCTAGCTCCCAGAGACACAAGGTGAATGAGGCACAATAAGGGACATATGAATATTGAGTTATTTATATCATGATAATTATATAATTAATTATAATCAATTGGTTAATTGATTTAATCAATTAATTAATTAAAAATGTAATTAATTATTTTATGTTATTCTGAACTGGTGGCCATTCAACTTCAAAGCGGCTGATCAATTGATCAATTTTTTTATTTATTTTTTATTAAATAACGAATGAAAAACGAATGAAGCATTGAAAGAACGAACAAAGGAAAAGACGACTGAACTATCAATGATATCACATTGTTATTGAACTCTCAAAGTCCAAAGTATTTCGGTGTGACATGGTTTAGTAAATATTTAAGTAAATACGTCTATACATGCAAGATAGCGGCCTCTTTTATTTTGGACGGTTTGGAGGTTTGTTTGACTAACTTACCACTCTTAGTGCTTGGCTGAAGTCCCGGTACCGCAGCACCACATTGAACCTTAGGATTAATAAATAAATAACAATTGCTTATATAAATATGTTTAATAATAATTGATAAATTCATTATGACATTTGTATATATCTGCTATTTAATCGATGGATACATCGGATGGACCCTTCCATGTCAAAGACAACTGATTGAGCTGACTGGTATTGAACCGTTTATAACATGAACCCTTAAAAAGTTAAGCTTTATGTACCGACGACTTGAGCCAAACCACTGATCATTTTAACAATAAAGTAAACAAATGGGACACAATCGGTGATATTTTGACAACAAATAGTCTCTTACCCCAATTAAATTTTATCATAAGGTCATACATAACTCATTAACAAATTCTGAAGCAAAACGCTTCTGGCTGGTGTATAAGGGACCGTTCATTATTTATGGTGGAGGGGGGTTGGGACAAATTCGAGACTCGTATGTCAAAATTACCTAACCCCCCTACAGCTGAAACTGAAAATTACATGACCCCCCTACTAACCAATAGATTTGTACACAACCCCCCCCCCCCCCCCCCCCCCCCCCCTCAAAATCAACTTGTCACATACTTAGGGGATGTATTTTTCTTTTGCCCATGGATTCGTTGGTTGTGCCCTCTGAACGGCCAATAATTTAATGACTAACTACATTGCGAGCGTAGCGAGGCGGAACATTTGTCATATATTTATACATTTTGGGTGTTTTGTGAGTCTTTATAACCCGAAAAAAAGTTAGAACATCCAGACAAAAACGTATGAAATATTCTTGTGAGCTTTGGTGCAGAGCTGAGAGTGAGACGAGGTGAAAAGCATGCAAGAAATTACCGTTTTTAATCAAATTGGATTTTGAAACATAGGCCTAGGCTATACATGTTTTTATACACCTCACGGCTCTAATGTTTTCAACCATTGATGATTATATAGGTGTTTTTCCAACAGATCGTCCGAGCAGGGCGTGCACAAAAAAGATTTGCTGTACGAAAGTAGTCTCATCATAAGTAGCCTACATGTTTTGAAGTTGAAAGGTCGTAAGAAAATGTGCGCGAAGCGCACAAAAATTTGGCATATTACACTCCAAAATAGCCTCTAAAATCACCCCAATCACCACCATCTTTATAGTTTAAAAAAGTTACACAACCCCCCCTGTTTAAGAATAAAAAGTTACATAACCCCCCCTATTTCAACATATGAAAGTTACATGACCCCCCCCCTATATTTTACCCCCCCCCCCCTCCACCATAAATAATGAACGGTCCCTAAGTTGTTATCCTCATTGAATTTATAGCAGATGAAATGTCATCCTTAATTGATATACGGACCATTCAAAGTATTTGTCATCTAACACGGCATATAGGGCTATCTATCGATTCAAGTTATGATCCTTCATTCACAAGACATAACAGACAGTCATGTAGTCAATATAAATGGTTCGTTAGGCATTCACAGATTTTCCTTCAGGGCCAGGAGCAAGTTGTCACATACAGTGGCGTAGCCAAGGGGGGGCAAGGGGGGGGGGGGGGGGGGGGGGGGCAGCTGCCCCCCCTGTGGGGTTCTCTGCCCCCCCTGTTGCCCCCCCTGTGGGAAATGTCAGTTGAAATAATTTGGGACTAACCTATTCACAACACAAGGAAATTCAATCCTCAATTTGGTTGTTGCCCCCCCACCAAAACTCCCGGCCCCCCCTTTGCCCCCCCACTGAGAAAAACCTGGCTACGCCACTGGTCACATACCAGGGACTATGACAGGGTAAAACTTTTGAAT
>CM069442.1:64585299-64635299 GCA_035610835.1 Ophiura sarsii
GATGAGACGCGGAATTGGGGATGGGGGGGGGGGGTGGGGCTGGAAAAGATATATTGTAAACAAGACAAATATTGGTTTATTCCGTATTATAGAACAAACGGGATATATTTAGAAAGTGGGGTGACGGTGATGAGATCACTCTGGCAAATGTCAGAGGACAAGGGGTTACTAGAGGTCAATGAACTTTACAAGGCAACAAATTAAGACATCCTCCAATTTCAACCGGATTTGTTTTATCTTAAGTGAATTGAAGAGCAAAGAAAAATAGTCAATCACGCTTGGAAGGTCAGAGGTCAAGAAGGGGTTACTAGAGGTCAATGAACTTTATAGGGCAGCCACTTGACCCCATAGAGGAATCAGGAAATCCGGGTTTTTTCCACCAGAGACAGGATTTCCGAATTTTTGTTGGTCATTTAAACAATTGTTCAATTTTGACCCATAGAGGAATCAGGAAATCCGGGGGTTTTTTTCCACCAGAGACAGGATTTCCGAGTTTTTTTTGGTCACTTATACAATTGATTAATTTTGACCCCATAGAGGAATCAGGAAATCCGGGTTTTTTTCCCTACTGAAGACAGGATTTCCAGGAAATTTCAGTGCATATCAGGAAATCCGGGTTTTTTTCTGATAAAAATGTTATTCCTCAGTCCTCCTTTACGCAATTGTTGCCTGGATTTCCGGACTTTTCATGTTGTCAATATGTGGATTTCCGGGTTTTTAAAGCAACACGTCTTCATATCCTCTATGGGGGGAGGGCATAATTTATCTGGAATAGCCCATTATGAACAGAAATAAATAGGCCTATGTTTAATAGGCCTATTTGATACGAAATAAGAAAAACTACCGCCCAAAATTTGAAATATGTCATGACATTCACACATTATATATTGAAGGATGCATTGACGCTACCGACAATTTCCGACAACCCGGGGAATCATGGGAACCGGATCCTTGTCAGACATGTTCTTGTCCGAAGCCGGAGCCAGGCATTGGACCGTTATCTACACGGGGAGAGTTAACACTATATAAATGCGTATTGAAGGCAAAATGCATATCACCAGGTAAATGATTCAGGGTAATGACAATAAGGTTGAGATAGGAAACGGCCTTTTGTTGATTGAGACGGATGCCATAAATTACTGAAAGAATTGTACAGGCTATAGTCTTATTTATCCATCACGAGACATTGACGTAACTGCGTATTCTACTAATTGCAGCACATACACTCGCGCGCCAACTCGAGGCGCTGGTGTATGTACACACGAGCGTATAGAAAGACGGAATATACAAACGCGTGCGTAAATGCTGCGCCTGTAAAGTTACGTCACTGTCCAGAGGAAGACAAATATATTATAGCAGAAAGTCTATAGGGACTGTGTCACTGTCATTCTCTTTGGGAAGGTTTCGAAAATATACTGGGGACATGATTTGTGTCATAAAATAGGGATCATGTTTGATTAATGCTTTGAACAATTAATTTGTTTTATTGCCAAAAGGGTTAGAAAGTTACACAAAAAGTATAGAAATGCAAAGTCGGCGGACGTCTTTAGCATATTCACCTCCGACTGCTTAAATATGTGAACTTTCTTGCTCAAAAGAAGCTTGCTCCTCGCTCCCCGGCTCCCTACGGTGCTGAATATCGATATGGTCGGAAAAGAACACACATATTCATGTGTGCCTGTTTAACTTTAACATCTGAAAATATGAAAATGGATTGCTCTATTATTCGCTGCGAATGATGTTTTAAATGCATTTATTCTATGCAATATCTTGGCTACAAATGCATGATCTTATACTAAGTATTTCGTTCATTAAATATTTTCAAGAAAACTTGAGAAAATGTCCACCAGTGAATGAAGAGACTTCTGCAGTCGGTACGTGTGCATTTACTTGTGAAGATGATCTTGGATGCAGGTCTAATAAGATGTGTTGTCCAACAGCGTGCGGAGGAAGGAGCTGCGTGGACATTGAAGGGCCACCACCAGATTTATGTAAGAAAAATCTCTTAGATGTGCGGGTCCATTGTATGCTAGTTTACGTTTACCTGAAATTTAAAAAGTCCTGTTTGTTCTAATCCCACATTCAGCATATTGACCATGTAAGGGAGATTAGCGAAATCTCATGGATTTATCCAGACAAGGCGGCAACATTTGCACTGATGATCAGTTCAAAGTTTGTTAATATTTTGTACAATGGTCGATGGAAAATATCACTTTGGATTCATCGTAAAAGTTTGGAAAGAAGTAGCGTTTCCTCCCGGTGTCCATCGTTCTGATTTGTAGCTTCGCGTTAACAATCTCTTTCTTTAGGTAAAATCCCGACGCTGTAGAAGCGTCAAAGCCAAATGTGAAATGAAGGGAAATTTCTTTCGGTAAATTCCCGACGCTGCAGAAGCGTCAAAGTTATAAAATGAAGGGAATTTTCTTTAGGTAAAATCCCAACGCTGCAGAAGCGTCCGAGCCAAATGTGAAATGAAGGGAATACAAATGTGGTTTCGATGTTTCAGTACCGGAAGCCGAGACGTACCGAAATTCAATCCCACAATGCAAAGAGATAAATCCAATTGTTACATGCCAAAGATTAATTCATCGGATTTGTTGTAATGCTATACGCTCATTGCATTGTGGGACTAAATTTCCGGACAACTTTGGTTCTGGTGCTGAACCCCTTGGACAACGTGTTTTTAAAGCTTTCAAATACAGTTGATAACTCTTTCATGTACTAAAAACGCCATGGCCTTTTATTGTTCTTTTCCACTTCTTATTATTCCCTTCCTCATCTTATCTCTCAATGGTCTATTCCATTTGAAATCAATCCCTATGGAAGACATGACCTTAATCTGAAACACAGGGAGTGTAGATTTCTAATGGATTTACCCATGCAGGTAACCCCCATTTGAAATTCACATTCCCTGTGGGGAAGATTTAAGGTAATATCTTCCATAGGGGGTGTATGGGTTTCAAATGGAATAGCCCTTTTTGATAGTCCTCGTTTCATATTGATACTGACAGTCTCGCCTTTACATGATAAGAGATTACATTGAATGTTATCATGTTTACAGCTCCATCTGGATGCACAGATAGACAGGGTATAACGAAAGCCATCGGGGATACTTGGACAGATCCTAAAGATAATTGCGTTACATGTAGCTGTGAATCTGGCGGTGTGCCTGCATGCTTTTCAACGTCTTGTTTAGGGAGACCCCATCAATTTTGTACGCCGTCAGATGAAGATGTGTGCTGTCCCGACTGGATATGCCCTAGAGGTAAGATAGTCTATTGCATAGCGACCGATTATAAAATACCAAATTCAGATAGTCATCTGATTTGTTAAAAGATCATGAATTTTCCTACATGGAATTCCATTTAGGAAAATTACCATTTTCCATACGGGTTTCCAGCCTGTATTTGCATTGGTCTAGGCTCATTATTTAAGGTTCCTTGTACGTATGGTAATGCACACTATTACTTTGGCGTCCGTCGTTACGTACAAGTCACTTATATACGTATGAACCATACGTACTATATAGTTTTGCCTTGCTTCCTTATGCGCCGGGTGCGTCATAACCTGTTTGAGGTTGTCACTACACTCTTAGAAAAAAGGGTGCTTCAGGGGTTCTTGGCTGTCCCGTATATGGAACCCTCAGGGTTAAAGGTTCTTTTAGTTTAAAGAACCCCCAAAACATCTGTAGAGAACCTTTAGAGGTTCTAAAGATGCATTTTTTGTTCTTTTTGAACCTTTAAAGGTTCTTTGTGGAACCTATAAAGGTTCTAAAAGGGGTTTCATATACGGGACAGCCAAGAACCCCCGAAGCACCCTTTTTTCCAAGAGTGTAGCGAAACCTCAGTGTATATATAATGTAATGCCCGCTCTTTCGAACGCCGTTTGCAGCTGTCAAATGACACACAAAACTCAAAAACTTCAACGGGTGTGTTCCCGGGACTGAAAAGTGTTCCTGGAACGGAAAAGTGTTCCCGGGACTGAAAATGGAAAACAATGGATGACATCTAATTCTTAAACAGATAATTTGAATTTAATTAGGGGGGGGGGGGTGGGGGCGTAGTAAACCGTGTTACAAAAAAGGCTTTGTAGGACGAGGGGTAAGTTATTAAGCAATTGTCATTGTTTCTGAGAGAACAACCGACATTTACATGAGACAATATAACACGGCGTACATTAATGGACGCACAGGTCACCCTTACCCCCAAAACGGTGCAACGGACATCCGTGGTGGGCAATACGTAAGATCGACCTCACTGCTCAGATTGATTAGCGGCATTTTCTGAGTTTTCAAGCATGCGCAGTAAGCTGATCGAAGTGCGCTCGCGTTTAGGGTGACCACCCTTGCGCAGTGCGGGTTAACTATAGTTTTGTTCCATAACACGCACTTCTGCAGTGCGTCTTACTGAGATTTTTCTGCGTGCTTATGCGGCGCAATACGCTGACGCATAGTGTACTCACCGTACGGGATTGGATGGAATGTTTTGGGGTTATTCGATACTAACAGTTGTAAAAGTTGATAAATAAATGTGGGCAATTAAACATACTAATGTCATTATATAGATAAGTATGACTGTTTAAGAATGAGAAAAAAAGGTATTGTTTTTGCTGGTCGTCCACGATTAGCCTATAGTCGCACCCGTGACTGACTCCCTCACTGACTGACTGACTCACTCACGGCCTTTACGTTACATGTTGCCTATGGTGACTGATTTGGCGCGCAATTAGCCCAATGAGTATGGCAACCCCCCTTGAGGGGGGTCATACAAAATATCGGGACAATTTAGTTAACAAATCACATTTACACACAAAATACACAGAATGTGACCATTTTAAGACCATAATAAGTTGCCTGACTGTAAAATGTAACAAGGATTACTATGGGAACATAAAAGGTGAGACTATTGTGTTTATTCTGTGAAAGAGAGATCTGCCATTTAGAATAGGTTTTGTCTCTTATAATTGACAAATGATCATCAATTTGGAGTTGTGTTGCTGTTTTACATCTGTTGTTGCTCATACTTTCGCGAAATGTTAACCTTAGGCGACAAGTGGGCGATAGGTATTTTCAATTGTGCAGGAATTCTCGGAAATTGATCGTCAAAGTCCCATAATGATTAATGAAATATTCATTTTATTTCCAAGGTTGTATTGACGGTGAAAATTTCCGACAGCCGGGCGAATCATGGGAACAAAATCCTTGTGTGACTTGTTCGTGTCCAGCGCTGGAGCCAGGAGTTGAACCAGTCTCTGGGATCGGTGAAATTTCAATGTTCCAATGTCTGGTGAAAGAAACTGCCCAATGCCTATCGGTACCACCACAAGGTATTCTATCAAGCAAAACTAGCGGGATAATAACCGAGAATGAAAATCTGAAAATTTGTAATGATAATGTAGATAAATAAAGTTGCGCTAAGTTGCATTACGTTTCCTAAGAAAATGTCCAAAGTTGCACTTAGTTGCCGAAAAATGCACATAAACCGTGCAAATTCTTCAAAAGTTGCCGTAAGTTGGCAAAGAATGCGCAAAATTCACCAACACTTAATGAACATGCATATTAAATATCGCAATTTACTTCAACTTCGAAGAATTTTGTACTTTAAGGGAGCCGTCCAAGCATACCGAAGACATTTGGGGAAACTGAAAACCTCAAAGTTAGAGATCACCCAAAGCATTGTTAAAGACTCAATGTTGTGTTGGGTAGTATATTGATGTATGTTTTGGTGTTGACAGTGTAAGCGTCATATTCCAAACCTAAGTGGCAATCCGCAAGGTTCCCGGGATTTCCCGGTAATATCCAAACAAAATGGCAGATTATATGGTCTCCACATGCATAACCTACAACTCGAACCTCAACGTTTCTTTTTCGTACTTTTTATATCCCTTACACATTGAGGATATCTACATTAGGGATATCTATGTTGAGGTTTCTCTCAATGCCTTGAATGTATATTTGGACGCCTTTTGTTAGAAGAACTATATGTTTTTATGATGTCCATGATTGATTGTTATTTTATTGGATCACAGACAATACGTGCATCGATAATGAAGGCAACACTCGTGCAATAGGAGACTCATCATATCTTGGACCTGATGGATGCAATCAATGTAGCTGTACACCAGAAGGACCAGTATGTACTAAAAAGGCCTGTATACCACCAATGCCAGGTAACTATGGATTGTGCTGTTAATCCGGTGACGGGGAGGGTGGGAGGGCGGTAACTCACATTTCTAAATAACCTTGATAATTTGATAGCTCATCGACACAAACATCAAGTGAGTATCCCACATATTTGTCAAAATACGCGTTAGGAGTCATTATTTATAATGGGGGCATTCAATTAGATAATAGTTTTCAAATATGCCGATATTCAGTAACGGATTCTAAAAAATTTCATTTAGTGAAAATTTTAATATATTGGGAGTTATTGGATGAGGATTGAGAGCATAATGTAATAATTATTTACCAATTATGAGGTGAATATAAATAAAAGACTAAAAGGTAATAATTATCAATGGGATTTGTGACTAACTAATTGGGACTGCAGACAGATGAATATTGTAAAAGCTTAAATTGTACGGCGTCGGGACAAGGTACAGTGCTCGTATTTGCCAGGGCTGCTACTTTTAACGCCGACGTGACGTTACGTCTGACATCCCGGTCTGACATACAGCCACATGTTGTTATACGTTGAGTTATTCAAGATCTTCTAGTTAAGTATTCTTTGTTCTAGATATTCTTCTTCCTTAATAAATTAATATTTATAAAAAGGTAAAGAACCACACATACAACAATTATTATAAGGTAGTAAAGCTTTACAAATTATGAGGTGAATATAAAAAGAAGACTAAAAGGTTTTAAAATATATAAATAATCAATAGGATTTTGGAATGACTAATTGGGAATGACAGACTAATGAAAATGACGCGGGTAATTCGAATTCGGGTTTGTAGCATACATTAATAAATTCTGCAGCTGTTAGTCAATTCCGAATTAGCGAGAATTATTGCGTTTTGTCATCTCTATTAAGCTTCACGTATACATAGCACAATGCATCTCATGTATTTAGGTGCGCTCATGCTCCTTTGAAGCTGTAAGGAGATCGTGAATTTGGAGCTGCACCACATGACCACGATGAGTTCGTGCAATACAGGTTTGGTCGGGTTTGGTCGCAAAGGGTAGTGGCCATATGCGTTCCATCCATAAACTCTGTCATAAGATAATACCGTAGTTTTTGTTTCATATCTTTTATGTGGACATATTTGTGTTATACTTTCATAGCCAGATAATCCGCAGAGAGAGAGTGTGTTGACAAATCAGCATCCACGATGGTTGTTTATATTTGTATATCATTGATGTATCGTCATTGTTACTATATATATATATATACATTTCAGAGCCAGATACACCTCAACATGAATACGTATTTGCATACCCGCATCCTCGATCTCTCGCATACGACGATGTCGTGTACACGCCTTATATTCTCATCACCACGGCCTCAGAAACAGGTGTCAAAGTCAGAATATCGTCTGCATTCACCAACGAATTGGCGTTGGTGTCCGCGAGCAATCCCGCCAATATAACCTTATCAGAGCGAGATTATCTCGGGGAACAAACTTCTATAATGAACAATACGGTGATCGTACGGGCAAATGGCGAAGTCAACGTGCACGGTATGAGTACGTCCCGTACGTCGTCGGATGGTTTCCTGGTACAACCTTCCAATAGACTCGACACCAGGTATCTCATTGCATCATATCCGGCATTGAATGATATCCCAAAGGACACTGGTGACGAGTTTACACCTGCGTATTCAGAGGTAGCCGTGTCTGCTTTAGATGAAGAGACGGACATTACCATCACGGCATCGCAAGGTGCGGTGCTGGCCCAATTCACTCTGCAAGCTTACCAAACATTCCAACTATTAAGCCATGAAGATCTGACAGGTGCTCTTGTAGAAGCCAATAAGCGCGTATCTGTTATGGCTGGCAGTAATTGCGCATGGATTCCGAATGTCTACAATTATCATAGTCTGTGTGGATTGATGCTTGAAAATCTCCCTGGAGTGAGTACCTACGGTACGGACTTTATTCTCGCACCTTTTCTGGGACGAGAATCGGGCTATGTCTATCGTATAGTTGCCGAACAGGATGCCACAAGTGTAACTATAAGTGGTGCGAGTGCAATAAATCTTAACGCACAAAGATTTCATGAAGGAGACGTTACGGGGAATGATATGGTCTTCATTCAGTCTGATAAACCAGTTCTGGTTGTACAATATTCGAAAGACTGGGACACCGACATGAACGGAGTAGGTGCTCCTTCTATGATTGTGGTACCACCAACTACAGATACCGTACAGTCAGGCACACGCTCTCTCGTCTTTCCTGTGACTAACCTATTTACATCGAGGCCACAGACGACTTATGTTACTGTCATCATCCGTTGCGATAATGTAGAAGGGCTGCTTCTTGATGGTAGCGTTACTGAATGGGATACTGTTACAATTGGGCAACAAACCAGAGTTTGTGGTCTCCGCAAAGCTGTTCCAGTTGGCGTTCATGAGCTTAGCCACCTGTCCAGTGACGCGACGTTTGATAGTGTGCAGGTGTATGGCTTCTCCAGACATAATGCATACAGTTACGATGCCGGCTTCGTAAGCATTTCCGATACAGGTGACTGATAATTTACTTTAAAGTATTAAATAATATAACGTGTATTAGATGCCACAGGCCCAATTGTCGATCCTTCAACAACCACATCCTTTGACAAAATAGGATGCTAGTAAAGTGCTGAGCATTTCAATCCAGACCAAGCCACAGGACCCAGACCTGATTCAAATCAGTTCACTCTGCAGGCTTTTTGACCTCTATTGCTTTACTCATGGTGTGTTTCATAACCCATGGAAGACAGCCTATCTCTCACCAATTCACAAGAGAGGTCCAAGGCAGACCCAACAAAGTATCATCCCAACGACATCAACGCTTCTTAACAATAACCAAATTTCCCGCAGACAGTTTTGATTTTAGAGCAAGCCACAGAATATCGGGTCTCCTAGACATCCTGTTACAGAAATGGAACAACTCTCGTGACCAGAGTGGCGAGGCTTGTGTCATTGCCCTTGTCATAAAAGGAGCCTTTGACATGTTTGATAAGCACAGTGTGGTCATGGTTTCAGTGAAGGTTAATGCTTGGTTGGGGAGATGGTGAACTTTAAAGCGTGTATCCAGCAATAAGACTGGTGATTGTTACGCGATGACAGGTGGTGACGATAGGCAGCTCCTGGTATGATTAGTTACTGGGTTTGTTGTATAGGTTCTCTTGATCACCATGACTTCCAGTTATCTATTTTGTCTTTCGTTTATATTTTGATGTATGGGCTTTGATCTTAATTCTTATTTCACTTGCATTGGCATTTTTAACCTTTACCCATTAAATTTTGTGTTTCTTGAAGTGTGCATGTTCTCTAAGTTGCAGTGAACCAATTGATTGGCTCATCAGAGCTCTTTGAATAGTCCCTTGTTTGATTTCTAACCACCCAGTTCAATAACCTTGTTAATGTCTGTTGGGCTATAGTTCACATTTGCTCTTAATATACCAAACAAAATAAAAAACAAGCAACTTGCATGCATTTGGTAATCAAAATCCACAGTTCAAACTTCAACGGAAGAAAAGAACAACCTGAAAGTAAAAAAACGGTTTAGTCAATTTCTGCTCAATTTGACAACTTGTGTTATTGTAGAAATTAAACAATGTTTAATATGCACTTTATTGTAGCATCACATGTGATGATCATCATACAGCAGACTGCTGTTTCGCAAAAATAACTTCGTACGGGTCTATGAGACCCATAATTCCATTTCCTAGTATACATACAAACAACGAAATAAATAGTGATAAATTTAGATACCTTTTTCGAACCATGGCTTTGAGTTCCGTAGCTTTCGGGATCATCACGATCCCTTCATTCAGCGTAGTATTTACTTCCCTCCATGTCACATAACCGCCTCTTGGGCGATCACATGGCAGCAGGTCATCGTAGATGGCGGGTAGCCGGTGTCATGGTTGAGAGTCGGTGGCTGTGTCCTTATTTCGATGGCCTCTCTGATCTTACATTTCCAGAATTGATCTTCTCTGGCGATCACTTGGACGTTCTCTAGCTTGATTTTGTTTTTGTAGACTTACTGGTGTTCTGTCACATCTTTGAGAGGAGCTGTTTGAGGTTTGTGTTCTTTGAACCTGTTGGCAAGGGCTCTGCTAGTTTCGCCCACGTAAGATTGGGACACTCGGGACAGTCAATTTGATATATCACACCGCATTTGTTGGCGCCAGGGGTGTTATCCTTGGGGTGCACCAGAACCGATCTGATGGGAAGTAAACACTACGCTGAATGAAGGGAATGAAGGGATCGCGATGATCCCGAAAGCTGCAGAGCTCAAAAACCATGGTGCGTAAAAGGTATCTAAATAATTTTTTAAAACATGATCGAACCCAATATCAGTCTACATGCTGCCAACGAATATAGTGGTTAGAATGATTTGAAAAGGCGCAAGTTGAAATCCTTGTCCCAGCCCCTGCCCCGTAAGCCACTCGTGGGTACTCTTGGGTACAGTTGTTTAACACGTGCAGTTAGAAATGTATTAGAAATATTCTTGATGTTCAAAATATGGGATCATTTAGGGGCTGCGTGGCCAGATGTTACTCCCTTTTGTGGTTCGAACCAAAGGGGGTACCCAACATTCTTCCCCTCATTTAATCGTTTTAATTTTTCTTTTTGCAATACATTAATATCTAGTTGAACCTATTATTGTCCGTGATGGCACATGCCCTCCCGTGGACCCGAAGGAAACATCCGGAATATGCGCCAATATATGTGAGAATGATGGTGCGTGCCCTGAAAAACAGAAGTGTTGCCCTACAGCATGCGGAGGATCTAGATGCGAAGAAACAAGATCGTCTCCGATAAGAACAGGTACAACTGATAATGACAAGACTTGTAAATTCCCAAAAAAAATCCGATGCCACCGAAAGCTTGAATCGATTGCAATTAAGTCTTTGGACTAGAATTATATAAATCTATTTTAGTTTGCTACAATCCAACATGTCGTACAAATCTTTCACCTGCAGGCAGGCAGGTGGTTTGGATGTTCCTTGACGCACTGTTGTCATGGTAGTGTTGTGTCAATGTGCCGACCATGTGTTTTAGGCGCAAATACCGCGCTTTCCCTGTCCCTTGATTTGGTTTTGTATACATTAACTACGGTATGCCATGTGTACATAACATAAAGCATATGGAAACCTCGTCTAGATTTTCACCAGCGTATTTCAATGATACTATCGTGATTATTTACGACGTAATCATCTGTTTTCTACTAAAGGTCCATGTAGTCCCAATCCATGTGAAAATGGGGGCGAATGCCAGGTCAAATGGAGAGTACTTTTTGCCTGCTTCTGTCCTGATGGGTTCACAGGAAGACGATGTCAATCAGGTCCAGGTAAAGTTATATTTTATTACTTCGATATCATTATAGTTCTGTTAGAGCCGAAACGATATGCCCTCTTATAATTATTTATTACATTTACTATTATTGTGGATTAGCATTTTGCATTCGGCTTTTACATTAAATCATTATATATATTGATCATTTCACCGACCATTTTATACGAGGATAGTTGAAGAAAAGATGAAAACTAGGTATAACGTCGCCACTGTGCCCTCTCATGGATCTCTTTTTAAAACAGCGGGAATGGGATGATATCGATAGCTAACATAATAATAGTACTACACGAAACAACATAACGCCAATTAATATATGATTTTGGTTATGGCAACAAGCGCTCCCCTCTCTTTGTAATTCTTGGTTAATTGTTCTTGACAATTAGTACTCATGGGATGAGATTGGGATAGTATTGACAATGAATAAAACAAATTAAACATAACCATATAACAAATAATTAAAATGGTCGATCTTTACCGCCAAGTTTGCCGGGATGCGTTGGGCAACGAGTATCAGGAAGGTGCCGAATTCACATCGCGAGCCGGATGCACAACCTGTCGATGCGTAAACGGAGAGATTGTCTGTCCCGAACCGTCGTGCCCCGTTCAACCTCGTGTGCCTGATGTCGCCTGTTCAGTCGAAGGACCGACACCAGCTGGCTGCTGTCCAACCGAATATTGTAACATTTGTAAGTCCCATGTAAATATCAATTAACATAGCAGCATGTATAGAAGTTGGTTTTTTATTTCATTGTTTTGGGAAAAACGGTATCTTTTTGGAAATCATCGTTGTTGAAATTCATTACGGAATCTCACAGTTTTATCACGATAATTTGAATGACTTTACAAGTGCCTTTAATATAATAGTCTGTTTTAAACATTTTGCTTGCAGCCTTATCATATTTTTAATACCAATCTTTGAAAAATATACTAGGAATTGTGGACTCAGTGTTGTGACTAAAGTCACTAAAGCTCGAGCCACAAGGCAAGTCACTGACCGAGGTGACTCGATCAAGACAAGAGTCTTTCTAATTTGTATTGTCAAGTCAAGTCAATTCTAATATGTCAAGTCAACTCACTGGTTGGCTCAAGTCAAGTCTCTAATTATGTTCAAATCATACCAAGTCGGACTGAACTTGAAACTCTTTGCTACTGTTACGTTTAATAGCTTAGGCATAATATTGATCTTGGCGTTTACATCAAGCCAGTTAACTACCGCAAGTCCATTCAATTGATTTTTCTTGAAACCAAGTCACAGGTCAAGTCATTGCTCTTAATGACTGGAGTCAAGTCATGAAACATAGTGACTAAAGTCCAAGTCAAGTCAAATAAAATAAAGTCATGTCAAGTCAAGTCAATCGCCGGGGTCAATCGAGGCGTCGTCACGATACTGATTGTGGTAAATTCGTTTCAATTCGAAAGGCCCACTGCACTATACGTAAATTAAGCTACTTGCCAAACTTATGTTCCCTTTAGTTTGGTGCCAGTCTAACTGCTATTTATATTGTTGGTATCAAATTTGTATGTTAATGCCTGTGAAGTGCCTTTCACGGTCGGTGTTTATCTAATAGTTTGACAAATTTATCACGTAGTTTATCAACATCTGTTAACATTTTTCAATCATTTCATTGTATATAGTATGTCCTCCTGGTTCAATTCAAGCGAAATGCATAGCGGATCCTTGCGAAGCTGCATGTCCGCAGTACCCGGAGGCCAAGTGTCTTCCAAGCTATTGCGGTGGCTGTAATGCCATCTTTTATGGCAGCGATGGTTATGAAATCGATTGTTACAAACCAGGTAAGCAGTAATACACTTCGTGTCAAGTCATGATGGGACGTGATACGTCATTGTCATCATGATGTCGCGCGCATACTTCAAATGCTTATAACCAGAAAATGCTCCGACTTCACCTTCAAACATGAGCTTTACGCAGAGCATACAATTATTAATACTATATAAAACTGCTGAATTACAAACGATACCATACAATGTGAATGTATGAAAGCAAATCTACATGACACCCATAGTTATATTGATGTCGACCATAATTAGAGTTCCACTGTTTAATAGTGATTTGTAATTATATAATCAATTGCTCACAATGAGCATTTCTCGAAAGCGTTATTACGTCAAATGCATAATATGCTTACAGACAGGTATGTACACGAAGTCTGTAAATGAAAAGGGTGTAGAACTCCAAGCTCGGTATGCACCAAATAAGTTAAACCAGATCTCAATTTAGAACTAGTCTAAAATAAACACCATTTCAAATTTTAAATGGTTATTCCTACACGATTGGCCCTCTTCTTCCCCACAGACCCTAAACTGTGCCACCATCTAATACGGTATTAATTAACAAGTTGTATGCATCTTATACCACGATCTAAGACGGTGCTGCAGTTAGACCTGGTCTAATTTGGTTTTGTGCATACGGTTTTAAGACCCTGACGGCTTTACTGCAGATGGTTTCGAACTGCATAGGATGTTAATTTTAAAAAGTAGTACATTAATCTTTATGCATTTTCATACTGAATAGCTTGTCCAGCCACTGACACCACAAGTTGCACACAGAATCCATGTAATACAGCTAGTTGCCCGGCTAATCCACGAGCTACATGCCATTCGAACTTTGACACTTGCAATGGATGTGACGTCATCTTCTTCGACGAGAATAACAACGAACAAGTTTGTGATCCAAGTATGTTCCTTTACTCTTACATTCTTACAGGCGCCATTGTCTTGGTAGTAAATGTTACCGATCGTGGTATTTTGGGCGCAACTGCCATGATTATCCATTGCTCAGTAAAAAGTATAGGCCTACATTTTGTAACTCGATATGCTATTTTACGCTTTTTAGTATATGTTGTATTTGTTTATTGTATCATTCTCCATTACTCAGTAAAAATAATACACGATGAAACATAATAATACTATGGTGATTTCTTTTCTTCAATTTTAGTACCTATTGAAACTGGACCCTGTTATCCCAATCCGTGTTTGAATGGTGGAACGTGCAAAGTACGATTTAGGATTTCCCATCGTTGCACATGCGCACCAGGGTTCACTGGTCTACAGTGTCAAACAATGGGTAGGTGAAGCATGCTTATAGGAGACTTGATAAATGGGTATTGTGGTTTGCAGTCACAGGGGTCGACATCTGCGCATATCGTGATACCGTTCGATCCAGTGCGATGGCGTTTGCATTCGGGCGATCATACAGCAGCTAGCTACTACGGTATGTCAGTCTATCCTGTGGTAGCGGAAATACCATTATGGTTAGATTACCACTAATGTTTCATCCTAACTTGATATGGCACTTGATTTAAGATTTTTATTTTTAAATGGGAACAAGTGTATAGGCCTACTTTGGGTCCAAGATTCTGGACTGTACCCAACATCGTTCGATATTAGTACAAAGTCAGTGTTCCAGTATCGGCCGATACTGGCACATATAAAATGTACCAGTATCGGGCGATACTGGAACATTATTATGTACCAGTTCAATACTGGGACAAATCTCACTGGTACCATGTGTACCCATATCGCCCGATGTTGGAACATAAAAATGTTTCAGTATCGCTCGATACTGGGATATAATTTGATGTTCTAGTATCGACCGATACTGGAAGAGTAAAATCGTACCAGTATCGCCCATTACTGGCAGCTTTTATGTTCCAGTATTGAACGATACTGGTATACCAGTATCTGGGACCTGAAGTATGCCTACACTTTTTCTAAATAATGATGTAATGGCGTTTGATGTAATTTTGAAATCGGAAGGTTACGAAAACTGTTATCCATTCTACTGGTGAAAAAGTGTTTGTAGAAAACTACAACGCTTTGAAATGTTAGCACCAGGCGAAACAATTGCATCTTTTTGCAACAGAAATTTAGGATTTGTAGATCATGTTTTATTTCACTGATCTCTGTTAATTTATTCTAATAATATTAATGATAAAATCAAATATGTAATGTTGGTGACTTTATTCTACATGAAGCGTGACAAAGTGACGTCAATACGACCGGCTTGCTTTAAAATATTTAAAACCGGACCATGCATCTTTACACATTTACAGAGTGTACACCTGAGAATCCGCAGGTCTCTTGCTTCACTGATCCTTGTAATGAAAACTCATGTCCTGCTTATCCTGACGCGAGATGTCGACCTAATTTCTGCGGAGATTGCAACGCCGTCTACTTTGATGATAACGGCAACGCAGTCAACTGTAACGAACCAGGTAAATATATTGCCGTGGGTTCTACCCCGGGGCAACCCCGGAACCCCGGGGTTCTACCTTCATGTAAAATAATGAGTCTCGAAACTAGTCTAGCGTGAAAACTTCATTCAGATATGAGCTTCATTATATAGAATTTCTGTATAGTTTCTCAATGAAGTCTTTACCCTAGACTAACTTGTGTGCCTCCCTTACATGAATGTAACGGGCCGTCATTTTCTTGGGCGCGCGGAGCTAAAGTCACAGCTGTACTTTGTTTACCGTATTATAACTACGGGTTACTAACATTTAGCTATCAACAATATTAAGGTTTTGGCCGAAAAGGGCGAAAAATCCCGCAAACTCATTACGCTCGTCAACGGGTGTAAGAAGAGAAGGAGGAGGGGTTATGCAATTTTTGGGCATCATATACGGTATGCTTAAAAACAAGTTAAACCCGGTCTAACTTTAAACGGTCTAAGTGAAGAGACGTCCTTCTTGAAGGACCATTTCATTCTTTTACGAGTCCCTTTCATCATGTTTATACTCCCTATTAAGGTCTAAAAGTAAAATTGGATTCGCATAATTAGGCTAATATAACACTCAGTAAAATGTATTGCCTCATATGAAAGTTCATTAATTATGTACAATGGTCTCATCAAAGCATAAAAAGATCCTTTCGAGAAAGACCATTCTTTATTTAGACCAGGTTTAAAGTTAAACCAGGTTTAAATGGTTTTTGTGTATTTCGACTATAGAGTTGTTGAAGCATCCTGCATAAAGAACTGTTACAAAAGTTTGTTTAAGCAGTGTACTTTAACAATCTTTGTTTTTTAATTTAAAAAAACCTTTTTTGCAGATTAGCATCTGTGGTGCGCAGCGGAGCCTACTCTGTCATAACATGAATATTTTAATCAGTAACAAGGAATAACAAAACATTCTGCCATACGTTTCGCTGCATGTTGTCATTTAGGTCTGGAACCGGCTTTCGATGCACTGCACATAGGGCCTACGTATTCTCCTGGCTTGAGTGAAAATAAACCATGCAGGCGCACAGATATTACTCATGAGCAAGCTTGAAAGCAACTCACAGATTCCGTTACCGAAAAAGTCGTTTAGTTGATTGGAATGGACTAATAAAATAAAATAAATGATGGAAATTTATGAAGCCCTAACTATTCAGGTAGCCTAGTCCGAGGCGCTATAACCATTATTATTACGCTGCCATCATGAAATCGTCAGAATCATTTCGCTTTAGGGAACAGTTCCATTTATACGCGATAAATTTATCGCGACTATATCGGGGCCTGATATGTTTTGGACCCGATGTTTTTCAAGTTGATCCGCGATAAAATAGTCATCAGGCCCCGATAAAATAGACATCGGGGCCCGATACGAGGCCTCTGCCATACCCTGGGGTATGTTTAGCAAATAGAGCGGGACATTGTTTAGCAAATACACGAGGATATTACAATTTACGTTAAACATCCATAATCAATAACATTATCTCTTAAAACATGAAATGCTGAATTTGTACCTTACAACTAGAATAAATAACCCGAAGCTCTATTTACATACCGACCACTTATCTTTCGTTATATTTGAACAAGCGGTAATACGCTACTCGATAAATAATCCTTTGCTACTCGCAACTGTTCGCGATAAAAATCTCATCGGGGCCTGATAAAAAACTCATCGGGGCCCGGAACATTCTCGCAATTTTTATCGCGTACAAATGGAACTGCTCCCTTACCTATGTGCTGGCTGGTTGCACAACCATAATCAGCACTTTATCACCCTTAAACAGCTACCCGCTTGGGTCAATGAAGCCATTGAGACCGAGTATCTTGCCCAAAGACACGAACCATTTGGCCACTGTGCACCACGAATGTATGTTTACCATTCGCTGGGGGAAGTGCGAAGTAGGACTCCTCGTGTATCTTTTACGTGGGAGATGACCTACGTCATGTACGTGTAGTGGGTGTCAATTGGGATTACAACGTGTCTGAAATATTTCACTATTGCACTCACTCAAGGTTGCCAAGATGGTGAAATCTTTCGCCAACCAGGAGAAGTCTGGAAATCCAGCTCGTGTGTGACGTGTTCTTGCGGCAGCCCTGATGGCCCGGCTGAGCCAGGCCAGTTCATCATGCCTATATTATGTGACTCTCAAGCTTGTCCGTTATATGACCTGACTCCTGGCTGCACCTATGTACCACCGACAGAAGATGAATGCTGCGGGACTGTTGAGTGCAGTCCGCAGGAAGTGAGAAGAGGTACGGAAATATTTATTAGTATTGGGTATAGCTTTTTAGATTTTCTTTTTTTAATGCATAAGGTAGTTTGCGAATAAATGTAGGCCTCCTTTGAGAGTTATGCTACTTTATGTTTAAGGCTCTCTCACATGTAATTATCTGATTCTATATAAATCCTAGCGGTTATTGTATTGGTTATTTTTGAACTCGTGTACGTTTTACATGAGAGGTGACCCTCATGATACGAGCGTCAATAGTGATTTCAATGTTTGTAAATTCTTCGCTATCGTTCTCACTCAAGGTTGCCAGGATGGTGGAAACTTCCGCCAACCAGGAGAAGTTTGGAAACCCAACTCGTGTGTGACGTGTTCTTGCCCTGATGTCCCGGCTGAGCCAGGCCAGTTCAATCTCATGCCTATCTCATGTGACGCTCAAGATTGTCCGCAATATGACCTGACTCCTGGCTGCACTTATGTACCACCAACAACAGATGAATGCTGCGGGACTGTTGATTGCGGTCCGCAAGAAGTAACAAGAGGTAGGAAAACAGTAGATAAACATTACTAATATTTTGCATATTAGATTTTTGAATCTTTTTCTTAAGCATAGGTAGTTTGAGAATGCGTAGGCCTCCTCACTAGTTTATGATTAATTTAAGACTCTCTAAGATGTAATGATCGGTATAAATCCTAGCAGTTATTGTGTTGGTTATTTTTGAACTCGTGTAGTCGGTCAGGTCAGTAACCCACGTCTGACGGGCGTCTATTGTTATTACAACGCGCGTCAGTGAAATATTTCACTATTGTACTCACTCAAGGTTGTCAGGATGGTGAAGTTTTCCGCAAACCAGGAGAAGTCTGGAAACCTAGCTCATGTATTGCATGTTCTTGCCCTGATGTCCCGGCTGAGCCAGGCCAGTTCAATCTCATGCCTATCTCATGTGACGCCCAAGCTTGTCCGTTATATGACCTGACTCCCGGCTGCACTTATGTACCACCAACAAAAGATGAATGCTGCGGGACTGTTGATTGCGGTCCACAGGAAGTACGAAGAGGTAGGAAAACAGTAGACACGCCCCACAGTTAAATAATATTTAGTAGCTTTTTAGAATCGGATTTTAAACTGAAAGTAGTTTGCGAAGACATATAGGTCTCCTCTTCAGGGTTAGACTACTACGTTCTGATAGAGACTCTAATTCGATTACTTCAACATGTTCAGAGCCTTAACGGAGTCTAAAGAAAGCTAGTTATGCGAGTCGATATGGTTGCATCATTTCCAGACCATGTATGAGTTTGGCCTGTAGTGATGCAATCAGGGACTCAACCATTCATTTTGCTCTTAATGACGATCTTGCTCATCATGCTCATAGTAACTTAATATCCGTTGTCATTTGATAAATTCATCGGTACTCTTGTCTTTGAAATAATGACGATGCGCCCAAACTGGATCACATGATGTATTTGCCCAGCAGTGGCTGGCTGTGGTTAAACAAACCAATCCTTGAGTGACACTCCCCTGATTCCCCTTTAGTGCTGCCAGGGTGCTGCACACAAAGGAATGTGGCTTAGATGGAGGACACTGCAACTGCTTTACTTTTCTCTCTACTCTGCCCAAAGCTATGACACCTTCCTCTTTGCAAAGATGATATCAGCACAAATTGACTGCCTGTTTCGGAGTTAATATCAGCCGATTTCATGTCACGCTTACCATGTTTACAGACGTCCTTGTAGGCTAGCTAAGAATGGGGCGCCCAGATGGTCCCTCGACCCCTCTGCAAGCTCCCAATATAGGATATCCTTGGGGATGCGACCATCCTGCAGTCTGTGAACAAGGACAAAGCCATTGACGGCGACGCTGCTTCTGTAGGAGGGCAAACATACTATAGCATACCTGTCTGCTCCTGGACTTCGCTGTTTGGCACATACTTTCTAGAATACCAAGAATCCGACGGAGGGCAGAGGGGGTGGAAGCTGTTAAGACGGTGTTCCTGGCGAGTAGGTCGGGCTCTCGCTGCCGTAGAGGAAGGTGGTCAATACTACACAAGCTCTGTACACTGATGTTTTGGTGGAATTGGTGAGCTTGTTGTTCTCACAATATACTCTCGTAGACAACCTGGCATTACCTATCCGCTTGTTGAGCTCAGGGTCGGAAGACAGGTGTTATTACACAGTTACTCCCAGATAGTGAATCTTTCAACCACTTGCAGCGTGTAGTCGCCAATATTTAGGCTGAGGACCTCACTGAAATACTGGCCCATGATCTCCTTGGCTGATGGTAAGGTCAAATTCTGTGCAAGCGTGTGCTAGGCGATAACTAGCATCTGTAGACCAGCTTTATGTATGGGGCATCAAGGCAACGTCATTTGCAAAAATAAAGTAGTTCGCTGATCAGGGCTGTGTGTACTTTGGTATGTCAAAAGCGAGTCAGGTTGAATAGCTTGCCATATCGCTCTAGTGTGCAGATATACTATTTGTTATATCTATCGTAAGAATACACGTCTACTTTATATTGAATTTTCAGGTTGCCTCGATGGTGAAACTTTCCGACAACCTGGTGAAATCTGGAAACCAGACCCTTGCCTCACATGTTCTTGTCCAGATACTCCAGGCCAGGAACCCTTTATTCCTATTACCTGTGAACCAGCTGCGTGCCCACAATACCAACTATCTGGTAATTGCCAGTATGTACCGCCAACACCAGACGAATGCTGTGGAAATATCCATTGTCCAGAGGAACCCCAGGATGGTAAGTGGTGACCTAACATGAATGGGAGCCCTTCATATGAAATATGCTCGTCAAAATTAAATACAATTACTCAACATCATTGATATCAATCGTGTTAGTCATTTTGTGCAGCAAAAAGGGCTCTTTATTTTCTTCATAATTGCAATCATTGTGGAATAAGTACAAACGAAATATTTAAGGTGACTTTATTTGTCTAATCTGATCTGAATGACACAAAATAGTTTATTCATCCCACTTTAAAAATAGAAGCTTTTAAAAACGAGTATACATAAATTGTAAGTCTATCGGTGTTTATTTTTTAAGAGTGTCCACCCGGTATCCCAGTAGTCAACTGTTTTGCCGATCCGTGTTCCGTCACCACATGCCCGGCTGATTCTACGGCCATTTGTGTGACTAACTATTGCGGCGATTGCAACGCCATCTATTATGATTCGTTGGGAGAAGAAGTGGACTGCCTACTATCTGGTAAATATGTTTGTTTGTTTTTATAGAAAGAGGGGGATATACTACTTCTGACGGATCGTCACAGTGTGCAACTTGGAGGAAGGCTTATTGCGTGTCTAAATTATAGCCTACTCTAACAAATTTATAGCCTACTCGTTAAAAATAGATCTCATGGTTATGGTTGTGAAATATTATTGATAGGCGCGTAGCCGGCATTATTTATTGTGTCGGTTTGGTATGTATGGTGAGACAGCAACATTATAGGTTAGCATCGTGCTCATTTTGCGGTAGACGTACGTAACAGTAATCAGTCAATTATCTCCCTTTCTAACGCTTTTTAATCCCACTTTTCCCCTTCTCTCTTTTCCATTTCCATTTTCATTCCATTCCTTCCTTCCTTTCCCTTCCCTTATTCTACCCCCTCCCCTCTCTCTTTTATTCCCTTCTCGTTCCAAATCTGCCCCGGTCCCGTCCCTGGATATAATATATATAATACGTCATGATTGTTTTTGATGTTTTCTTTGCGATTGTCTTTTTTGTAGCGGATGATTGTATCGATCGGAACGGCAACCGCGTAAGACAGTTCGAGACATACAGGCCGTCAGGTGCATGCATGGAATGTACCTGTATGGCAGGACAACCCCTTTGTCCAGTTGTGGATTGCTTCAACCCGCCTAACTGGTCGTTTTGCACATCTGAATCATCTCCGGACGAATGCTGCCCTCGGTATGATTGTCCAGAAGGTACGGATCATTTTTTCTTCCATAATTTGAACTGGCTGAGCTATTATTAACGAAGATAATGTTAACATATCACAAACCTATCCCAACGCTTTTGGTTTGGGTGGTGCGTTTAGGCTTGCGTGCAGCCAATGAGTCATCTCAGTAAAAGTATTGTTAGCGATGAGGGTTTTAACATAACCGGAAAAAAATCGCATGGTCAAAATCTCAAATCTACCGACGGAGGGTCGTTTTTACCGACGGTGTTATTTCAGGTGGGGCCTGGACCCCCTGGACCCCCCCTTGGGTACGCCACTGAAAATGCTTCGACCCAACTCGGCAGTTGAGCTGTGGTCACTACATGTACACTGTACTGAATGTATGCACCCTCTGATCTGTTTAGCACAGCAAAGACGTACAGCAATCTATGTGCCTGTACCGTTGTGTTCTATACGGGTATTCACACTTACATAAATTAGTATGCGCGCGGGCGCCATGCGCTCAAAGGTCACATGCACTTCAATGTTCCAACTAAGTGAATGAAAAATTGCCTTATTTCGATGAACATTTTCATACTACCTGATGTCACACCTACGGCGATGATTGCGCTGAAAAATTATCAAAGCACCAAGCAAAACACATAGGACTCTAAGAACCGAATGGTGGCGCAATGGACACTGGCTAGGCTAGGACGGAAGAGGGTATATGCACCTACGGAAAGGCTTTCCGTAAGCACCAAAGCGCCGCGCTTGTTTCCATGCGGCGCTTGTTTCCACACTCTTCTGCATTCAATTGCGTTGCGCTGAAAAAGAATCAAAATATGAATAACGCGCAAAGTAGATCTTAGTATACTCCTATCCCCCTGATCACGTTTTCATTGCGCTCCTAGTACGACCCATTGCGTTCCCACTTTCAAGTCTCACGCGCTTTCATTGCGCTTCCACCGTACCTACTTCCCGGACCTATTTACGCCCAGCGAACAAGGTTGACTTCTTGCTGCGACCTCAAGTACCTTGTACAGGGTGTCCCAAAAAATGTTAACACTCCGGGCACATAAGATACATTAAAAGGACAGGAACACACGGGTCTAATCTTGATGTATTATGAAAGCTGAGTAAATAAGCTTTCATTTGCATTTTATTGCATTCCAATTGGTTATTTAGAACGGGAGATATGCTTCAGCAAACATGAGGAAGCAAAATCGGCTTGGTCCAATCCTCTCAGTATGAAAGTAAAGCTTTTAAGGGGAGACTGAACATGAAAATGCTATTTTTCAAAGTACTTAACCTATACACTTGAACTTTGGTCAGAAGATGCATTTGGGCAAGACTTTTCATTTTAAGCGAAAAAAAATTACGTCACGGACACCGTTGCCATGGTAACGGCGGCCATCTTGGATTTTAAAAGCACTTTTTGCGCGCACCTTTTTACGGTAACGGTTTGTCCAATTGTGTTCAAATTTACTACCTGTATTACCAATAAGTACATCTTGAATTACTCAGAGCGATTTTTTATTAGAAGTCGTCGTTTTCCGAAACGATACGATAAAAGTGTTAAAATAGTTGTAATTAATGCAAATTGGACCAAGCCGATTTTGCTTCCTCATGTTTGCTGAAGCATATCTCCCGTTCTAAATAACCAATTGGAACGCAATAAAATGCAAATGAAACCTTATTTACTCAGCTTCCATAATACATCAAGATTAGACCCGTGTGTTCCTGTCCTTTTAAGATATCTTATGTGCCCGGAGTGTTAACATTTTTTTGGGACACCCTGTATGCATCCATCATTGCTACGTCAACGGGACGCTCACGTCCAGGGGCGGATCCAGGCGGGTGCTGCGGAGGCTGCAGCACCCCGGGGTACGAAGAAGAAAAAAGAAAAAAAGGGGAGAAAGAAAAAGGAAAGGGGGAAAAGGAAAGGAAACAAAAAAGGAAAGTTAAGAGAAGAAAAGGAAACGGAAAAGAAAGGCAATATTGGGGCTATAGAACAAGAAAAGGGCCTGATCAATAGCATTTGGGGGGATCGTCTTTTCACAGCACCCCGGGGTGCGACCATCCTGTATGCGCCCCTGCTCACGTCGCTCGCATTAAATTGCCACGGTGACATAACCATGATTACTGAGTCATTACTGCGAATTCGAGGCATCTAAAGGATGCTTCGGTTTTTAGGGTCGCGATAGGTGACGAGTTGTAAATAACACCATGTTTACACTGCATTGAACAGCCAGAATTACGAATAAGGCTTGGCTTTTAAGGTCTTAAAAGACCCATCAAAGTGATCAAACCACATAATAGTATCATTTTTTGGAAATATTTTCTATCCATTGTCTTAGGTTGTGTGGATAGACCAGGAGCCATGCGAACTTTTAATGAGGGATACGAAGATGGATGTGAATACTGCACGTGTGATCAGAGCGGACACACTACATGTCGACCATTAATACCTTGTCCTAAATATCATGGTATAATTACGCCAGGATGTGAATTAGTTGTTAATCCACCAGCAGCAGGACTTTGCTGTCCTGAACAGGTCGTTTCTTGCCGTAAGTACTTCACCAAGGTTACACAAATAACGTCGTTTTACATACCCGTTGTTTTTTCCTATCTTTGATGATCAGTATCGCATTGAAGACATTTTAATATTGCTTGCTATTCTATATTTCATTTTGAAGCATCCGTGTTTGTGGAGGATCCAGAAGACTCTTTCGTAGTACGTTACAGCCAGCCTGTAACCTTGACGTGTAGCGCAGAAATACCTAGACAGGAATTACTTTCATTTGAATGCAATGGCCAAGTTATTGAAAGCCGACTTGTTGAATACATTCCGGAAAGAGAGGGCGTAATTGCTGCATCCATTGGTAAGTATATCTCTCACAGGTGCACCTCGTGATCTTCCCGTGTTCATTTCAATTTCTGATCACGTGCATTATTTCGTGATTTTGTTTCTTTATAAATGTGCATCAAACATGTTACGAGCATTTCAGGGATTGTTCACAAGTAATTCATTGTTCACGTGCACTCCATGGACTCTTAACGTGTAAATGTATTTCTAACATGCGTAAGTGAATTTTACAAACGGTGTATAGGGCGCACCACACTAAATAACTTCCCCATTGAGTTATCTGTAAAAAAAACAAAGACACCTTTTCTGCCCTCCGGTTAAAGTACACTAATGTCATACTTTTGTCACCTATGACCATTTAAAGTATATATTCTAATTTAAGCCTTATTTTTTTAAGGGTTATCAAGCTGGATTTTCAGCTACGGATCCGCAAACAGCGCCATCCCTTTGTTCACGATTTCTGGCATGCCTGTTTACCATTTAGGCAGGCGCTTCCGCCCTGGGCACTAGTAATAATAATTATGATAATAATAATAATCAGTATTTATAAAGCGCCTTTTCCAAATGGCTCAAAGCACTGTTAGGTCGATAAACTTGTTAAAAATCGTGTTTTTTCACTGTAGGTGCATCAATGGTTATATCAGGTCCTATTCGTCGTTCATTTTTAATAATACAAAATTACCAGCCCCGGAGAATACAATTACCTGAACCGCACATTTTCAAGCACATCACGGCACACAGGATGTTCACGCGCACTTCACGAACTGCCCAAGCCCCTGCCAAGCCCACTTAGGGTTATGATGCACTGCACGGGCAATTCACGCTCATTATGTATTTTACCAGCGCGGACGTAAGAAACCTATATAATTCTTATGATTTCGCTTACGGTTACAGATACGCTTGTAAAAATTGTTTCCCTTTTTCTTCTTTTTCAAATCAATCACTGCAGACGTAAGTAGGGAAAATATTGAGGAGCACACGGGTGAGGACAAATTCTGGTGCCAATGCGTAGCAGTAACTGAGGACCAGCAAACTTATCGAAGTGAAAAAGCATATGTTGCAATATCATGTAAGTAAAACTTTCTATTGGCGTGTTCAATGGTTTTGGAGAATAGGCTTACTTCATACAGTTTAGATAAAATAACTTTTGTTAAGCAAGTTCGAAATGGATGAGAACTAGTTTTGTGCTTTTTTCTGACTCAAGCGTGCGCCCTCGCTCTTCTCTAATAATTCACGATTACGACGATCGAGCCTTGCCAATTTGGAGCTAGTGAATTAAAAGTACTGTGATATTGAATACTTATACATTATAAAGATAAATGTTGGCAAGATATATGTGACATTAGACAATTTCGTTTGTTTCGTTGTCCAATTTAAAACTTGCTTATCAGGATGAGGATTCCCCCAAATCAATCAAATTATGTGATGAAATTCTTAAATCTGTTTCACTTTTCTGTAATCTTACACTAGATATCAGGAAATATTTTGATTTAGAACCCTCAAGTATCGAAGCTACTGTGGGCGAAACTATCATACTACACTGCATACCGCCAGCTGGCGTACCAATACCGACGGTCACCTGGGAAAAAGATGGCCAAGTGTTGGACGTATCCACTAACCCTCGTTACGTCGTCGCAGATGGGGGGAATCTTGAAATAAGCGGAGTGGAAACTGTCGACGCCGGTAACTACGCATGCGTGGCAAAGAACATCGCTAAAACACGAAAGAGTGGAGTAGCCGTTGTGACAGTGGCATAATTTTAAACGGAAAGCAAACGAATTGAACGATTGTTTTGATCAGAACTTGAGGTTTTTATGTTTTAAGGGGAAAACTCTTAATTTAAAACTGTCTTATATTATTTTCAATCATCCCGTGATATGCCTCTGTCTACTTAGTCAACTAACTACGCTACATGTAGTAATACACAGTACATTGCAATTAATGAAAGGAACTCCTTCCATTCGCCTGTGCATGTACATAAGACCTGTGACTGTCTACACAATACTGTCTTTCTCCCATCACTACTCTCCTGATGCACATATCAAATTCTCCCATCACTACTCTCCTGATGCACATATCAAATTCTTCCATCACTACTCTCCTGATGCACATATCAAATTCTTCCATCACTACTCTCCTGATGCACATATCAAATTCTTCCATCACTACTCTCCTGATGCACATATCAATTTATTCGACCTTGCTCCTTAAATTAATATGATGCTTAAAGTTTTCAACCTTAAATAAATTGTTTCCTCACTTATTACTTTTACATCAATAGGAAATCAAGTTTGTTACTGTATTTATCATGTTCATGGTATTCCTAGTCCTTCATTCACTCATTCACTCGAATAGGCGATTTCCCCACTGATAATCTGGGACCTAAGTACACTTTTTCCAACAAAATTACTTGCAGACATAATTGTGTAGACACGGCATGCAAGTGTCCAGATCGTTTGGCTTTGTATTGCCATCCTCCCCGACGGCCAAATCCAGGTTTGTTTGTAGCTATCATTATTGATAGGATATACATGAATAATGATAGATAAAAACAAACCGGATTTGGCCGTCGGGGAGGATGGCAATACAAGGCCAAACGATCTGGACACTTTCAGATTCTGGACTGTACTAGTATCGTTCGAATCGTTCGATACTGGTACAAAGTCAGTGTTCCATTATCGTCCGATACTGGCACATATAAAATGATCCAGTATCGTTCCATACTCGAAGACAATTATGTACCAGCATCGTCCAATTAACACTGGGACTAATCTTTACTGGTAACACGGGTACCAGTATCGCTCGATACTGGAACTTTTTAATGTTCGATACTGGGACACAATTTTGGTGTTCCAGTATCGACCGATACTGGAAGGTAAAATCATACCAGTAGCGAGCGATAATGGCAACTTTTATGTTCCAGGATTGAACGATACTGGTATACCAGTATCTGGGACTTTTCCCGATTTTTTGTATTGCAATGTATCTATCAAACGAAATTCAATTTTATCGTAGTACCGATAATACCGATGTGCAATGCCCTTGCTTTTCTGCTTTTCTGCTTTTCGAGGACATTTTCAAGCTTTGAAGTATTTCTTTTTTTAGAGAGCTGAGAATTCAGGTTCTAACTGACATTTAAGTGTTCTTCGAGATATTTATATTGTAACTTTAAAATGAAACACAACTTGGCGAGTGGTGTGTATAAGATAGATGTTTTTATAGACACAATTTCCGTTTTAAGTTCTTATGTTTTATATTGTTTTCTGTAATCATAACAGGGCTATATCTCAAAGTGACCAAAATGTCAGTTAGAACCTTGGAATTCTCAGCTCACGATTTGATAGGAACGCTACAGGAGTGCTTTTGGTATGAAAGGTTTTCAGTGCGCTTGCGCTTCTGTATGATATCACTTGTTCATAATGAAACAAACCTGTACTGGTGCATGTTCATAACGCTCGCAGAAGAGATCAATTTACTTTCTAGCAAGGTCACATCATGAATGCAGTGTGTATTTGGTACTTAAGCATAGTGTTAGATAGGGCCACCCAAAACGTCAAATGAATTTAGTTTCAGTTGGTTCACTGAGGCCACCCACACAATTACCACACAATCCTGTCAGCCAATTACAGCAGCTGAAACATAACGATTTCCAGATATCTATCCGCCAAGCTGTGAAATGTTTGCAGTCATGAGTACCATGTCAGTGGCAAATTACTAACATATTACTGTCTTATTAATATAGCCCGGGAGCGCCAATGACGGTCATTGTACCAAAGACAGTACCCTGGATGTGGCTCTCTGTGTCATAGAGGTTACATATACTGCTTCAACATCTACATTTGTTTGCTTAATTCCCTGCACTTTCTCATTGACCCACATGAGCAGGGGATAATACATTGTACAAAGTTACATTCATTTCAAGTATTATATATTACCATTTTGCTCATAACTTAACTAAACCCATCAAAGCGAACATTTTAAATTTCTGAATATTGTGATAAATGCTTTTCCTATAAACTGATAATAGCATTGAGGACGGTCTGAACTAACTAAGCAGTCAAAATATTATAAAGATAGAATAACAATTGATTACGAAATGGTAGCTATAATAGCCACCATTAAACTGTTTTATGGTCATGTAATTTTGCTCTTTGTGCACGTAGTGCTATTGTATTGTATGATATCACACCACTCATTGTCTCTGTTGAATTAAAATTAAACACTGGTTTTACCAGGTTTCTTTAAACATTCGCTTTTTCTTTATTCGATGACATTTTCAACACATACCAATGAGATTTTGTACCTTACGGCTACGGTGGAAACGATTTGGTTAAAGTGTCGACAAGTGTGGACATTGAAGTATGCAAGGGGAACCCAGAAAGGGAAAGACTGCATTGACAAGTGTGGACATTTAAGTATGCAAGAGAAACTCAGAAAGGGAAAGTCTGCACTGACAAGTGTGACATTGAGTCTGCAAGGGAAACCCAGAAAGGGAAAATCTGCACTGACAGGTGTGAACATGAAGTATGCAAGGGGGACCCAGAAAGGGAAAGTCTGCACTGACAAGTATGGACATTGAAGTATGCAAGGAAACCCAGAAAGGGAAAATCTGCACTGACAAGTGTGGACATTGAAGTATGCAAGGGAAATCCAGAAAGGGAAAGTCTGCACATAAAAGTGTAGGCGTTTAAGTATGCAAGGGAGACCCAGAGAGGGAAAGTATGCACTGACAAGTGTGACATTGAGTATACAAGGGAAACCCAGAAAGGGCAAATCTGCACTGACAGGTGTGGACATGAAGTATGCAAGGGGGACCCAGAAAGGGAAAGTCTGCACTGACAAGTATGGACATTGAAGTATGCAAGGGAAACCCAGAAAGGGAAAATCTGCACTGACAAGTGTGGACATTGAAGTATGCAAGGAAAACCCAGGAAGGGAAGGTCTGCACTGAAAAGTGTAGGCATTTAAGTATGCAAGGGAAACCCAGAGAGGGAAAGTATGCACTGACAAGTGTGACATTGAGTATACAAGGGAAACCCAGAAAGGGCAAATCTGCACTGACAGGTGTGGACATGAAGTATGCAAGGGGGACCCAGAAAGGGAAAGTCTGCACTGACAAGTATGGACATTGAAGTATGCAAGGGAAACCCAGAAAGGGAAAATCTGCACTGACAAGTGTGGACATTGAAGTATGCAAGGGAAACCCAGGAAGGGAAAGTCTGCACTGACGGGTGTGGACTTTGAAGTATGCAAGGGGGACCCAGAAAAAGGGAAAGTCTGCACTGACAAGTATGGACATTAAAGTATGCAAGGGAAACCCAGAAAGGGAAAATCTGCACTGACAAGTGTGGACATTGAAGTATGCAAGGGAAATCCAGAAAGGGAAAGTCTGCACATAAAAGTGTAGGCGTTTAAGTATGCAAGGGAGACCCAGAGAGGGAAAGTATGCACTGACAAGTGTGACATTGAGTATACAAGGGAAACCCAGAAAGGGCAAATCTGCACTGACAGGTGTGGACATGAAGTATGCAAGGGGGACCCAGAAAGGGAAAGTCTGCACTGACAAGTATGGACATTGAAGTATGCAAGGGAAACCCAGAAAGGGAAAATCTGCACTGACAGGACCTGGTGTGGACTGACAAGTATGCAAGGGAGACCCAGGAAGGGAAAGTCTGCACTGACGGTTGTGAACATTGAAGTATGCAAGGGAAATCCAGAAAGGGAAAATCTGCACATAAAAGTGTAGGCATTTAAGTATGCAAGGGAGACCCAGAGAGGGAAAGTATGCACTGACAAGTGTGGACATTTAAGTATGCAAGGGAGACCCAGGAAGGGAAGTCTGCACTGACAAGTGTGACATTGAGTATGCAAGGGAAACCCAGAAAGGGAAAGTCTGCACTGACAAGTGTGACATTGAGTATGCAAGCAAGGGAAACCCTGTAAGGGACAGTCTGCACTGACAGGTGTGGACATTGAAGTATGCAAGGGGAAACGTTGTTGTTGTTGTTATTGTTGTTGTTGTTGTTGTTGTAAACTTGTAGTCGTTGCTATGATTAATTAGTATAGTAATTACTTAATTATTCATTAATAATAAATTGATGATTATTAATTATTAGTTAATTGATGCTTAATTATCTATTTATTGATTCATTATTGATCATGCATTATTGTTTTATTATTAATTACTCAATAATAAATTGAAGTATGCAAGGGAAATCCAGAAAGGGAAAGTTTGCACTGACAAGTGTGGACATTGAATATAAGTATGCAAGGGAGACCCAGGAAGGGAAGTCTGCACTGACAGGTGTGGACATTGAAGTATGCAAGGGAGACTCAGAAAGGGAAAGTCTGCACTGATAAGTGTGGACATTAAAGTATGCAAGGGAGACCCAGGAAGGAAAAGACTGCACTGACAGTTGTGGACATTGAAGTATACAAGGGAAACCCAGAAAGGGACAGTCTGCACTGACAAGTATGGACATTGAAGTATGCAGGGGAAACGTTGTTGTTGTTGTTGTTGTTGTTGTTGTTGTTGTTGTTGTTGTTGTTGTTGTTGTTGTTGTTGTTGTTGTTGTCGTTGTCGTTGTCGTTGTTGTTGTCGTTGTCGTTGTCGTTGTTGTTGTTGTTGTTGTTGTTGTTGTTTTCGTAAACTTGTAGTCGTTGCCATGATTAATTAGTATAGTAATTAATTAATTATTCATTAATAATATATTGATGATTATTAATTATTAGTAGTTAATTAATGCCTAATTATCTATTTATTGATTTTTTTTTGATTGATTATTAATAATGAATTATTGATTAATTAATTATTGATAATTAATTATTAATGATTAATTGATGATAAATTAATCAATCATTAATTAATCCTAATTAATCCTAACTAATTATTAATCATCCATTAATTAATTGCTTGTTTTTCCCTGGTTGACTTTGATGTAATGAATCCATTCTTAATTAGATACAAAATATTACAATCGGACCTTCAACTCACATCATGTTCAGGGGCGTATGTTTATGAAGAACAATATGACTATATTATTATAAAAACAAATCTTAGAAACTTGATTTCAAGAAAACTGAGAGTGCTCGTTTTCGTATGACACACTTCTCTTCATGATCCTCTTCCTTTATTTCTGCTTGCATTCGAACTCAACCCCCTCTAAGCGATGTTTGTGTTTTAACACTCTTCTTCTTGTATCATAATACTCCATTCAATCCTGACTTGGTAGCTACTGGCCTGCTATCGGTGAAATATATAGGGTGTATACGAAATGCCATATAAAATATAAATGTATGACATTCAGCAGTGCAACTGGTTTTCCAGTTATATAAATTCATAAATGAATACGTTTAAAAAAACATAAAATGTATGTATGTATTTATTCATATTATAAATTAACGTAATACATTGAATAATAAACATATTTAATTTATTAATCATGACGTTTATTAATTAATACAATTGTTAATCAACTTATAAATAAATAAATACATTTCTTTAATAAAAATGCAATATAAATGTATCACATTCATCAGTGGAACTGGTTTTCCAGTTATATAAATTCATAAATGAATACGTTCATAAATTCATAAAACGTATGTATTTATTCATATTATAAATTAACGTAATGCATTGAATAATAAACATATTAATTAATTAATTAATACAATTGCTAATTTACCTTTAAATAAATAAATAAATAAATAAATTTCTTTAATGCATGGCAAAACAAATGAAGCAGTTCAGCTCAGTGAAAGACTTTACATGACTTTGATGTGATAGGTATATACTTTATAGATGGATGTTCCGATCACCTTATTTACCCATCAACATATTTTAATATCAGAAGAAACCCCATTTTCTTATATCGCAGTGTTAGCAGATATTAATGGTGTCGTTTTCAAAACATACCACTTCCATTACATTCATTCAACTTTTGAAGGCGACATTGTGATTCCAGAGAAAAAATAAGATTGCTATTAATGCATTGCAAACAAAGAAAAGAATGTTTGATTGTTAAAAACAAAAAATTAAAATCTTTTCGATTATTTTTCTGCATCAAAACTCGGCTGCAAATGACACAGTTTTTCTACTAATCAACTCTAGAGGGCGTCATTTTAGTTTAGCTTGAAGTAAAAATATAAAAGCTGACTCAGCTGCAAATGACACAGCGTTTCTATTAACCAAAGAGGGCGACATTTTACTTTTTAAGAACAGACTGGTGCTGTGATTTCAATACAGGGCAAATCATCCAGTATCTTATTCAACTTTAGAGGGCGTCATTCTACTTTTAAGAACATGTTTTTGCCGTGTTTGCAAAACGCAGCAAATGACGTAACGTTTACACGAATTACATAAATCAACTCAATTTAATTAGGAAAGGCTTAACTTCATAAGAACTTTTATTTTAACGTTGACCATTTCAAATGTTAACTTTTACAAGCGATTTCATACCTCTTCGGATAAAAAAGAGACATACAACTTCGTTATTTGTTATGTTCTAAAAAGTGAGATGTGCTCCTCTTGAGTTGTAAATTGTATATTAAAATTTGTTGTGTAAGCAAAACAGCAATGGCATAACATTTGTACGATTGAGCTAAAGGGTGTTAATAATCCACTTTATGCAATAAATCATGAGGTCGAGCATGAGGTGTGTTAAATGATGATTTCAAATGTGTTCGCTAAATATGGGCTGCATTTCTTTCCTTTTCACATTTGACGCAGCTTCGCCGCCACTATAAATTTGGAAACGGGGTGTGGGGTGGGTGTGGTGTGTTTGTTTGTTATCCTTAGTACTCCGTTAGTTTTGATCAAAGTGTCGACTACTTTTAATGGTATATAGAGGAAATAACGGGACGTGTGATAAAGTATATTCCAGTGAAATTGGTTAACAATTGGCTCCAAAACCAGCAAAAAATCGCTCGAATTGAATTGCACAATATTGTGCATTGCGCGTTTGCGCAAGGGCTCATGGTTATAGGCTTGTTAGGGTATGTAGTGTCGGGTGGGGGTAAAACCACGGAAAATAGTTTAGGATATTATAGGCCTAGGGTTATATTTGTGATGAGGTATAAGTAGCGTTTTGTGGGGGTTAATAAAGCAACCTGATTGCTTTATTTTCTTTTGGAGGTGGGGTTGGGGTAGGGGTTAATGAATTAAGTTGGCATATGCCAAACAATCCACGGGACCGAGGGTTAATGAAGTAATGCGGTTTAGAGGTAGGTCAAAGTTAATAAAGCCACGGAAAATGGTTTTAGGATGGTTATGAGTATAGTAATGTGGTATTATAAGTACCATTCGCGTACGGGGTGGGGTCAATACATCAACCTGGTGGTGTGGGGGTGTGTGGGGATGTTTGTGTGGTGTCGGGGGGGGGGGGGTGTAGGGGGTTGTGATGTGTTTCAGAGGTAGGGGTTAATAAAGTAATGTGACATAACCATTGATTTAAAAGTATTGGTATAACGCTTGGGAGGGTCATGAGGTAATTAAACATGTTATGTGGTTTCTTAATATATTACAACTGCGGACATCACGGGGGTTGCTTTAAATACAGAACCCGCAGATGTATGCCCATTTTGGCGCTTTTTTAGTCGGCAAGGATGTATGCGTACCGCTTATCAGGTGCCGAGTTTCACATACCGCCTGTGCCGTTTATAATCATATTCCCCCGGAGTTTATTTACTACTCATGACATGAACTCAAGTTACATCTCATTTGCTCATCTAGCGGGAACCCGAGCGTAGCGAGGGTGTCCCGCTAGTGGACATAAATCCAATATGAGGGGGTGCGTATGTGTACGAGCGTGCGTGCGTAAACCCGGAAGTGCGTACCGAACGCTTTCAAAAATGACCGCTTGTCCTGATTGGTCAATCGTAAAATCCAATACTCTTATATGTTAATTAAAGGTAGATGACCCGATCACATTTTCATAGCACAGATTTTTCTCAAACATATGGAGATTTTCATATCATATGAAAGATCATATTTTTCTGATTAACATACTGAAATTTGACGGTCCAAATCAGTATGATTACTAAGAAATCGGTGAAATAGCATCGAATTACCGCGAAAGGTGGTTACCACCAATATAGTTTGTGTACAACTCAATGGGCACATTTCACGGCATCTTGTGCGTCTAAAATAAGAACCATTAGAGTTATGCAACTCCAACTTTGGAATACAACTCTTTTAAGGATGACCTTTCATGCAGAATAGAAAACTTCAAGTTGAAAATCGGAACATCTACCTTTAAAGGGGTGTTACAAAACGTCGACTTTCTTGCTTATAAAACGACTAGATTTACTAACTTAACATTTTTTCTTTTTAAGTTCATGATATTTGTGATAATTAAAGTACAAAATTTATATAGGGCAACCCTGAAAATTCCACAGAAATAAGCCCCCGAAATCGGACAGTTGGTGTATCGCTCTCATTTATCATAAATCAATTGAGCAGTGTTGACAGAACATCAACCTATTCATTCATCGTTCCAATATGGCAACGGGAGTGCGCCATTTTGAAATCTTTTTAACAGTCATCACCCGGTTAACGAAGAAAATATTTAAAAAAATAGCATTTACAATGGAGTTTCTTAATAGCCAAATCCAACGGTTTTGGATTGGAAAAAAATCTTCTAATTATGACAGATTTGTCAAAATGATAAGATTAACATTCGCGATTACGTGTTATTCCACTACTAATTCAAAATTTAGGATTCGCGTGACCATCGTCGTCTGTTACTTTTCGTACCATTATGACCATGGCAGGTAGTAGTACCTCCTATGATTTAACTTACAAAGCAGCAAATTATTTAAACCTAAGCTTCGTCCCTCGATCTCGAGACACAACCGGGGACACAACGCGTTTGCATGTTTGCTGCAGGGACACCGCAGTCCGCAGTATTATGGCTGTTTTCGATTCATTATGTAGGCATACTTTATTCTGGATTCTTTATAATTCGGCTCATCTTTAATACCCTGTCTAATGGATATTATAATAACAGTCTGTAATTCAGTTGAACTCAACTTTAAATTGAATGGTATTAGAAACACGTACACACAACTGTTTTACAGATGTTAAAGGATGTAGCTCACCTATACTTTACGAAAGTACATCCGGAAAACAATAAGCTTTGTCTACTTGGATTATTTTAATAGTTTTAAGGACTCCTGTCTGTGAGCGAGGATTTCCGTTTCCATGACCGAAGTGCATGCCCGTCTCCTTGACCTGCTGGCCAAACTGATAATAACTTTACCACCTATTCTGTACACCGTTTGACCCAATCACATGAAAAGATCAGTAACACTTATGTGATATATTTTGATTATATTTTGAGAAAAAAAACCCGCGCTTTTCAGCAATCAATATAGTTATTGATTGCATGGCAATACAATGGATGTTGTGGCCCAATCAAGCCGAAGCGATATTTAAAATGTCATTTCCATCCAATAATACTTATACAGAACCATAAATAATGATAATAGGTCCATTGTAACAAGTGTGCTGTAAAATTTACCATAATTATATCAGGAATAGTCTTATGTTTTATATTTAACATTCAATTTACCATTTTGAAATTGCAGGTGAGTTTTGTAGTAGATTTATAATTCTTAATTTTTCCGAGTGCTTTAACGTTTGCAGTGCGAGGTTGTCCTTTAATAATAAACGGTAGTTCACTCTGGTATCAGCTATATTTATACAGTTCTCGGAGTAAACAATAAGATTGATAATAAATTAGGCTATTTATCTTCACCTAGCTCAGAGTTAATCGTGAATAAATAGTTATTATGATAAAGACAGAGTCCTTTAAATTCATGATTGAGGTAAAAAATCGACAATGGCACAGTTACACAAAACAAGATGTCTCGAATTCTCGTTATCCCTCAAAACAACAGCCTTTTTCTATCCGGGTTGACTATCATTGATGGTGCAAGCTGAACCTGTATCTCATGTCATTTTGACAATAGTTTTCAATTTTTAACTGTAAAAGTGTTTGTTATTTATAAGGTTTATCCGTAAAGAATCAAAACGTGAGATAGAAAATTCATTCTATATAACTAATTAAATTAATCACAGACGATATGTATATGTAAATAAAGTCTTCCTTTCCGATCAGAAATTGGGTATTATATTTGGAATTTGTCCTTTCTGTAAAAGACTTGTTCCCGGCTTCTCACACAAAGTATTTTTATTACAAATAAATGTATTAATTGTCAGCTCACTGTATGTAAGAAATATGTAAGTGCCGTAAGTGCCCATCATGATCAGTGTGTATTTTGAAGATGGTATGGTTATCAATTACTGAAACTAGAACAGTGTGAATTTTATTGAACCTTGTTTAAACCTTAACTTGTTTATAAAACCAATAATAGACCGTCGTGTCATTTGGATATGCAACTGTATAACGGTCGTTCTAACGACACGACATTTCAATTGTGATTTTTAAATCTGCCATAGCGTAATAAACACATTTTCTCCAAAGTAGCAAAATATATTCACTAATCATTATACCCCTGTAAAGTTATTAACGATAAAGAAATAAAAGAAAAACTGACCATTTTAGTGAATTTAGTTAGTATAACTGTTTGTTTTTGATTGTAAGAACAGAAAATATGCAATAATTTCTCAAGTTTAGGAGAATAATAAAAAAGGGTACACTGCGCGTATGTAGTGCAGGGCCAGTATTTCGACTCACTGCATATGTACATCTGTTAAATACATTGATGCGCTTTAGGCCGTGCCAGTATGCCGAGAAAGACAATATTGGAGTCAGTCAAGTGTCAAGGTAGAACTTGATGATTGTCCCTAAAGTTGACGCAAGATGATCGCAATCTCTATCAATAGTACATCGGCCCACATAACTTATAAGTTCGTTGTCAAACTAGTTGATCATCACGTTTTGACAACTACGTTCCGGCTCTCATTGAAGGCAAGGCCAACAACAATACCATACTACCAGACCAGTGTTCCAGAATATGCCGGCCTGTTATATAGGTGTTCCATACTGCGGTGCTTGAGGTACCTTGGATATAGTTTTGAGCGGCATTGTTATTTAATTTTGTTTTAATGAAAATGTCGATATCAGCTCGTTTTGTAGTTGTTTGGGTTGCTTTCATTGCCCTATCGGTAAGTGAATTTTATCTATTGCTTTTTTGTTAATTCGGTTTCGTTTAATCTGTATACGATCATCATTTAATATATAACTATCAGCAGTTTAATATAAAAAAAATATTTGGACGTTCTTGTGTCCACACCCCCAACTTGCAGAAAGATCACACAGATCGATACCCAAAACATTTTACTTGCTTCCTTTTGGGTTATGACTTTATTTCTTAGTTTTAACTTGTATTTTATGTCAGGAATATCTGACATGTTGGCGCAAACTGCTCAAATGCAACGCAAAAACTAGCCAGTTGTAGAATCAGTGACAGTAATACAGCGCACCAACTAGCCTATCGAATCTTGCTTAATAATGTTGCTGTGTTTTATATTGAGTCTGGCGTCAATTTAATATATAGATGTGAGCTGCATTGAACAGTCGCTCCTATACATTTCCTCAAATTGGTTACATATATCTAAGCCTTGAACTTTGCAAAAAGCTTGTGGTTTGAATGAAGGACAAGTGCGAAATCACCTTATCTGTTGACTCTGTGATTTGGTGTTTAAGGACAAACCGAACAAAAATATCCGATTATAAGCTTTACACTGTTAACTTCATTAGCAAGGAACAAGATGCACCCGTTTTATTCAAATACCGTTGTTTAACCAGAAGAAGGACGATTGACAGGTTATAGTTTGAGTGGATACAGATTATAAGTTACAGGCGTAAATGCATATGAAGAATCAACGCGAGTAATGCCGCGCATAGAAGATGCACTGCGCAGCAGTAATTTAACGCGGTATGTGATTAAGCCGTCTCCATGACCATCAAAATATGGCTCAATCGATTTATCAATTTTTATGATATAATAAAGAAACTTTATTAAACAAGTGTCTCTTTTCAAAATTAAAGGGTTAATTTGACATAGAATGCAAATACATGCGTCAAAATGTCGAAGTTGCAAAAACAGGAGTCAGGATTCCGAGCGCTTCCTAACATTGTCTTAACGGTTCAGAGTGAGGCTTAATGACCTTAAAGGGCACTGTGAAAAAACGATAATAATAATTATAATTGAACCTTCTAAAGTACATTGCTTTTAATGGATGATTCAGTTAACGAATAGCATGGCCCACTCACACGCAGTTATTATCCCATGAATTGTAAACCAGTTCGGAAATGTTATCTTCGATTGAAATCTATTCTACATGGTGACTGATGGTCACGATTGGCCTATTAAAAGTAAACTAAATTCATACAGAAAAACACACACGTTAATTTGGAAAGGCAATCTTTTTTTATTTAACCGTAAATATCTGTATGTTAATGGATGAACATTTGGGCTCACTCGCGTAAGATGACAGTGAAAAATCCCTCGCAGCTTTCGGTTAACCGTAATGTATTGTCAATATAGGGGTTTATAGGGCACTCCTTGGCATCGGTTTTGTCAGGTAAACTCCCAAAGACGGCAATATGCAATATATGTAAATTATCGGTTGAGAAATAAATTCCAGGCTGCAATTGCATGCTCTATATAGTCCTTTGGGAAATTGGCATGTAAATGGTACCTACTCAAGGTGGGGTTTTCCTGGAACCATAAAAGTACCAGTCTCGTACTTCCATGATGGAACTGACAATCATTTTTATATTTTCAGATCCTTTTTGTACATAATCGTCATCTCAAACTAATACTACTCTTAAACCCATAGGTCCACTCATACCAGTCAGAAACTGCGCCAGAAGGGATTTCAAAAGACCACTTGTTTCTTTTCAGTTCACCGATGGAGAAGAAACATGATCTCGTCAGAATATCGTACTTATAGATGAAATCTATTAGTATACAGTTACCAATCTACCCACCGTCTTAAATAACGACACTTTATACTTTACGATTGATGTGCATGCATTCAAATGATTTGATCAATGTATTAAAGTAATCATTATGTTTTCTACTCACCATACTAATGTCGAGTGCATGGAGGACATACACTTTAAAGTATACAATTAGTCCATTTTGAGAAGGAAAAACATATTTGAAAACTATTACAACGCTTTGAAAGGCAATTGTTTATTTCAAATTACTTTACCATTTTTACCAACGAAACACGCATCTAAGCACTAACTAAATAAATGCAAGTGTTTCCATATCATGCAAAATCTTTGAATGCACTCAAATTTACTCAATAGATTCGTGCAACAAGCACCTGATTTATGAAAATGACTGGGAATATGTATATGAATGGTCAACGGGGTGAAGATATTATCTGATATAATTAATTAACGTCATTTGTTAACATTAATGACTCCAGATCATACTTAAAAAGCGTCACTTTTATTTTGACAGGACAATATTCTTTACAAATGGAAAACTAAGCAGAATCTCAGAGTTGTGCTTTTTAAGTGCTTTATAATATAACTGTCTCTGATACTTCCTGTTTATTTATTGTGTATTTATGTACAGATCAAATGCAACGTAGCTGAGGTATCTTCAAAGACAAAGAATGGTATGTTGAAGGACAAAAAAGTGTTTAGAAAATAAAAAATAATAAACAGAATAATATCATTACAATCCAGTTGCCTGTAAAGTTTGAGCCCACGTTTGACAGGTTGAACTGGCCATGACGCTAGTATTAGTAAGTTCCACCCAAGAATTACATCCATCCAACACCATTGACCGCATACTGGGGGACCTTGAGTGTTGCAGCGGTGGAACTGGTAGCAAGCCCGCAGGCGCTGCAGTCTTGCCACATGACTTGGCACACGTGGTGACTTTCAGCCAGATTTGGGCTAGTTTTAAAACTAAAATCTGCTCTTCGGATAATTTAATGTGATTTTTTTCTCGAAATTTGGATTTTTGTTTTTACAAAATATGACATAGCACTAGTTTCTATGACAAATTGAAGTTAAAAGTTAGAATTTCTTAACACAACAACATTTTTCAAAAGAGTCTTGAGCCATGCTTAGGACAGCGGTGTAAATGGTAGCAAGCACGCAGCTGCAGGTGGTGTGAAGTAAATCAGATAAATTGTGTAGGAGGGGATGATTTATTACCCTGCATAAAGCATCAAAGCCGTGGTCAAGAAAGTACAGGGAACGGAACCGTAATGTAAAATTGAATAAAAAATGAATTAGCGAAAAGAAGATAGAAAATACATTGGAATTCCACTATGCTGCAATATAGACTTTTAACATTCATTTCATTATTGAGTTTAATCACAGGATTGGTCTGGTATTTTATATGCCAAATTTGATATTTTATTTCAACCTGGTGATCGCATTCTGTTTGTCTTTCCGTGTGAGTCAAAAGTGACAAATCAATGTACAGCGATGTTATGAATGGTTCTGAAGTGTCTTGATACGAAATGAGGGCAATAAGTATATATCTTGGGGCGGGGGCAAATGGGTTGGTGGAGGCAAGTATCATGTAATTATTATTAATTTACAGCATAAAAAGGAAAGAGTTTAGCTGATTGAAAATCTTTTACCGTTGACATTGCTAGGCCCTTGTATAGAAGAAACCAAATGGACGACATCTACACTGGAATTGGTCTGTGATGACAACGGAGCGTATGAGCCTAGACAATGTGATCCCGTAGCGGGAGAATGTTGGTGTGTAGAGCCATGTGGAACTGAAATAGAAGGAACCAGAGATGTAACCGAAGTACAGTGTCGTAAGTAGGGATAACAAGGGGTTCAATTGCAGAATCAACGATTACAAGAAAGAGAATCTTTGGGGTGGGCGGAAAAACGGGACGCACGAAACAATTCTGGGGGTAAGATGAGTTTAATGTCCAAATTTTCTGAAATTAGCTTAATTTGGTTTGATTTTAAGCTATTTCACATAAGTGGGGAAGTAGTTGAGGGTCAACCCCCTTAAGTAGAGGTCAAGTAGAGGTTGAGTGGGGGAGGGGTCAAGTGGGTCAGGTTGTGGGGGGGGGGGGGGGGGGGCAAGGCAAGTGAGAGGGAAACGAGTCATGTTGAAAAGAGATGAGATATAGCCCGAAAAGGAAATGAGATTTTTGATGTATTCCTTACTTGGAAAGGGGAACATCGTGTAGTTGTAGAATGTCTTGAATTGATTTTAAATTAAGCTGTATAATTGTCACGATGTACAAATTATCGTAACTCGTTCTTTCTATTTCCATATCAATATATCATTATGTACAACAAATTATACACAATATAACTGGGGAGCATGGGACAACTTTTGGGTTTTTGGTCCCGGTCTGCTGGCACAGGGAGTAATTATACCAACATTTCCCCTTGAAGTTTGTTGAATACAACCTGTATAGATGGGGTGACAGGTGACAACACACCGGCCATTTGGTCGGCAGTTGCCATTGTTCTTTGCCCGGCTGTTTGCGCGCGCATCCTGTTTTGTTTAGGACCCGTGTTTTTAAAACTCGCGCCAAAGCATTATTAAGGGCTATACTAAGGCATATGATGGACAGTGTTGTGGTCATGCTGTTCCCTCAAGCATGTATCGACAGTCCAGTCCCTTCGACGGTTGTGTTTGTTGATGAACATTGCAGTCACCCAATTTATACATCCTTGCCAACGTTTATGTTATTATACTTTAGACCTCGATTTAGGTCAAAGGTCACATGAGTTCAATGGGACGTCAAATCTAAAAGCCAGGTAAACCAATTAATAACCCTAAAAGTGTATCATTGTAATGCTGGGCTGGGTGTTTAGAACAAACATTTTAATGACAGCTGGCAAAAATAGGTCATTTTTGGCAATTTTCTAAAAATGTAATGCGTATCTTAAAGATATTTGAATTCTCATCTTTTACTTTTAGGAGCGGGTGTTCCACCTTGCGAAAGATCCTATAAAGAGAATAGAGTTGGTGAACAACAGGAAACCTTCAGATATCGTTGCCGCTCTGATGGCTTTTACTACCATACGCAATGTTCTGAAGAATTGTGTTACTGTGTCGACAGATGTGGAAATGAGGTGCAAGACTCGAGACATTCCATTGAAAGAGCTCGGGAGAAATTATGCGGTAGGTTTCATTATACCTTATATGATTGGTGTCTTCCTGTCGTTGGTAGGTTTCATTATACCTTATATGATTGGTGTCTTCCTGTCGTTGGTAGGTTTCATTACACCTTATATGATTGGTGTCTTCCTGTCGTTGGTAGGTTTCATTATACCTTATGATTGGTGTCTTCCTGTCGTTGGTAGGTTTCATTATACCTTATGATTGGTGTCTTCCTGTCGTTGGTAGGTTTCATTATACCTTATATGATTGGTGTCTTCCTGTCGTTGGTAGGTTTCATTATACCTTATGATTGGTGTCTTCCTGTCGTTGGTAGGTTTAATTATACCTTATATGATTGGTGTCTTCCTGTCGTTGGTAGGTTTCATTATACCTTATATGATTGGTGTCTTCCTGTCGTTGGTAGGTTTCATTATACCTTATATGATTGGTGTCTTCCTGTCGTTGGTAGGTTTCATTATACCTTATATGATTGGTGTCTTCCTGTCGTTGGTAGGTTTCATTATACCTTATATGATTGGTGTCTTCCTGTCGTTGGTAGGTTTCATTATACCTTATGATTGGTGTCTTCCTGTCGTTGGTAGGTTTAATTATACCTTATGATTGGTGTCTTCCTGTCGTTGGTAGGTTTCATTATACCTTATATGATTGGTGTCTTCCTGTCGTTGGTAGGTTTCATTATACCTTATGATTGGTGTCTTCCTGTCGTTGGTAGTTTTCATTATACCTTATGATTGGTGTCTTCCTGTCGTTGGTAGGTTTCATTATACCTTATGATTGGTGTCTTCCTGTCGTTGGTAGGTTTCATTATACCTTATGATTGGTGTCTTCCTGTCGTTGGTAGGTTTCATTATACCTTATATGATTGGTGTCTTCCTGTCGTTGGTAGGTTTCATTATACCTTATATGATTGGTGTCTTCCTGTCGTTGGTAGGTTTAATTATACCTTATGATTGGTGTCTTCCTGTCGTTGGTAGGTTTCATTATACCTTATATGATTGGTGTCTTCCTGTCGTTGGTAGGTTTCATTATACCTTATGATTGGTGTCTTCCTGTCGTTGGTAGTTTTCATTATACCTTATGATTGGTGTCTTCCTGTCGTTGGTAGGTTTCATTATACCTTATGATTGGTGTCTTCCTGTCGTTGGTAGGTTTCATTATACCTTATATGATTGGTGTCTTCCTGTCGTTGGTAGGTTTCATTATACCTTATATGATTGGTGTCTTCCTGTCGTTGGTAGGTTTCATTATACCTTATGATTGGTGTCTTCCTGTCGTTGGTGGAATAAACATTGATATCGCGTAAGAAAATCTGGGCGAATAACATTCTTCGTCTCGATTTCGTTATAACGTCGCTTCGCGCTATCGATATTTACCCCATCAACGGCAGGAAAGCGCCTATAATAAATATGGTTTATAAACAAAAACATGGCATTCGAAGATAAAACATCACTTGTTAAATATTTCGATTAAACTAACCCCACATAACTCTAAAGTACAATGTTCCAATTATATTACAAACACATTTGCTACGTTTTATAAACCACGCACTGGAAAAATATGTTTGTTAATCTCTGCAACCTCCTATATTTTAGGTGATTTGAAGTTGATTTAAATAAATATCTTAAGGTCATCACGTAACAAGTAAATTAACTATTTTCCCGAATTTTCATTGGTCGATTTATTTCAGAATGCCCGGATGACAGTCATGCGTACAGTTGCCCTATCAATCCCTGTCAAGATGCTGTGTGTGGGGATTACCCAGAAGCCACTTGTCGTGCTACAATATGCAGGGGATGTATCGCAGAGTTTTCTGTAGCTGGAAATGTTGTTGATTGTGGTTTGGGAGGTCAGTAGATACATTATTCCACAAATTGAGTAATTCTTTTAATCGATTGTGATCGACCACATTTATGTTGTTGCAGCTAGGCCTACATTATACATACTTTATTTTGTTTTTTCAAAGGAGAAGCATATTCCCCTGTCGTTAAAATGAGCAAGTCCAATCGAATTGTTTCGTTAAACATTTTAACTACTCCCAATACCTCGTTCTTTACCCACCATGCAATGTCATGGTTTCATGCGTCCAAACAAACAGCGCCAGTGTCAACGAAAAACCAATACATTGCTTGTTGACATCCACAACTACCTAGTGAAATACTATACGAATAATGAATGTTTATGAGTGCAATGGTAAGAATATTTTCATGAGGTGAAAGATGCAATAAAAAATTGTGGAGAATGATGGAAAAAAATGCAGACTCCAAGGTGCTAAAGACCAGGCTCCAAATGTTCATACTTCAACAAACAAATCTTTTGACAAGGATGTGAGAAAATTAGTAAAACACTAGTCTTCTGGGTGAGAAAACTACTAAAACTCGGCTCCGCCTCGTTGAATGGAACATTGCATCTTTCACCTCATGAAAATATTCTTTCCATTGCACGAATGAAAACACATTCATTATTTGTTTTATACACCATCTAAGAATATTATTGTCATTTGAAACAATATTATTCAGAGATTTATTTATAGTCGTGGGCTTACATGTAGGCCTTATCACGTTACAGCCGCCGAGCGTCTTACCGTGCAATGTATCGTAGGGGTCGATGCACGACAAATCGTTAAATGGAGCGGATATTTAATCACACGTGACCTATAATCCTCTAATGAAATAACAATGATTTGCTTAGGTGTTGTATAAAAAAGAATAATCCCCCAAATTACACCAGATCTTCCACGAATTGCAGTATAGAAATTATGTAACCATGTTTTGATACAACTAATATTCTTTATAGCCTGCAAAGATTTGAACAACAATACCATCAGACATGGCGAAGAATTCCGTCCGACTGCAGATCATTGTATCGACTGTGTGTGTTTAGACGGGGAAACAGAGTGTCCGATTGTTGACTGTCCTCCACCTCCTGGGCCAGGATGTACACCAGAATATGAGGAAGGAGCCTGCTGTCCAACTTACAATTGTGGTACGGCCACGTAACTGATTTATTTAATTAAAAAGATTTAGATTATGAGATAGGCTTTTACGACGGGTATTCATAATATAAGTTAAAAGTGTAACGAGTTAACCGTCGGACAAGTTTTAATCTGTCAAGCTTTCGTCAGGATTAGCTCTGACTTCTTCAGGACCAAATTATTATAATATTAAACAAAACATAGAGATTGCCACTTCTCTTGTTACGGGCTCATTATTTTGAATGTTTAGGGACGTTTGATCGTAAGATTGATAAGGCACAAGAAGTAAATCACGCCGTAAACATGGCGTGCTGCTTTAACGTCGTTATCCATATTGGACAATGAAATACTAGTTTGTTGAACATGGTGTTAAATTTATTAATACATGTATATATGACATTGAACTATTAATTTGATGCTCATAAAAGTATACATTTTTGTAAAGTAAATGAATCAGAGAAACTATTTTTGGTATCAAATGTCACAAAATATGCTGATTTTGACACACAAAATCACTTTTTTGGCTCAACATTTTTCGGAAAACGTAACAAAATCAGGTTTTGGTAAAAAATGCCGAACTTACACCAAAATCATCTAAAGACACTTCTCTAGGATTAAAAAAAAAAGTGCCTATAAATTGATTTGTTTAAATCTCAATTGAAACCTTTTACCTTTTGGTCAAAATTTGAAAACTGAAACTTTTCTTCCTCAAACATGAATACAAAATCCGATTGATCTTTTGTTTCCTCCTACATTTCAGGTGAATCGGGACAAGATCACGCAGGCGAGTGCCCAACCCTCGGTCAAGGCATTGTTGGTATCTGTGTATTCACGTGCCAAGATGATACGGTTTGCGGACAGACCGAGAAATGTTGTCCAACCGCTTGTGGAGGATCGAGCTGTATAGAAGCCGTACAAGCGCAACCATATGCACAATCAGGTAAATATACTCCGTGTCCTGTAGGCTGAGTTCACATAGGAGTATACTATTCGGGTATACGGTGCACGTTTTGCAGGGCACGCGGGTAGCTTAAATCGAACAAGTGTAATTTCATAATACCGGGTCACATAAGAGGGCACTTTTCGAAAAGGCCGTATACCTCCGTATACCTCCGTATAGTATAGTATAGTGGGAATCGTGCGCGTTCGATTTTCGTGCCGCGTATACCGTCCTGTTTGGATGTGGCAGCTGTAATTCGTGTGTACAGGCGTTCTGAATTTCCTTTATCACGATTTATAAACAATTTATTGCGTAGAATAGGGTAAGTTAGAAACAATAGGACTCCTTTGTAATTAAATAATAGCGCATTCCTTTCATATGTACATGTTATACTATCAAACAAATGATATATGATAATATGTAGACCATACATTCTCTTGGTGATAGAACAACTCTCAACTGTGCAGGTTTCCTTAAAGGGGCATTAAGAGATGTGGTGGAGGTAGCGCCCTCAATTACAAAAATATATGATAACAACTTGGATTTGTATATTTTTATAATTGTATTACATGTACAGGGTGTCTCAGAAAAAATTACAACGCACTTTTAGAGGATTGTAACTTTCTAAATAAGTATCAGAATAGAACAACTCAAACAACAAAATAAAGGCAAAATAGTTTGCTATACTTTAAAGAAAACCGGATGTGATTCGGTTCAGTAACTCCAGAGAAATGAGCAATTACGTAACATTAGTCTGGGAACACTACCATCCAAGTTTGCTCATATTGAGTGATTCAGGCAGCACATACATAAGATCACATGGATTAATGTGTTTTTATGGTTCTAGATTTATTTTACACAAAATAATATGCCAGATGAGACCAAAGTTTAACACAAAATATAAAATAAAAGTTGTCTAGATTATTTCCATCACATTTTATACTTAAGAACCGTAAATATTAAAATTTGTAGGATAAGTTCAATCTTGTTATAACAATTGGAAACGAAATTATAGTAATTTTAGTAAATATGAACATTGTCGATATTAAACCAAGTTCAAGATCTAATAACATCGCGCATACAACTTATCAAGCTTCAAGTCTTCACATTTTCAACTTGAAGGCTGAAATCATATTATAAAATTAAGGAGTAACCGCCAATTTTGCGCATGATGGTCAAATTATTAGTATCGCAATTGAAAACAAAATAAATGTTTTGTTTACATTAAAAGAGTATGGTCATATCTCTCTCCTTGCATTGAGTTGTATTTTTTTTTGGTTTTCTGGGTGTTATGAGTGTTATGATCGATTATTCAGTATTCTTAGATCACAAATTTAACTTTTTATCATAGTATTAAACAGTGCTGGCTAATTGAACATTAATGTGTAAGTAACCAGCCGCGCAAGTGAAAATCTGGCAAAATATGCAAACTTGGATGGAAGTGTTCCGTGACTACTCTTACGTAATCACAGATATCTCCAACTCAACAAAATTAAACGCTGTTTTCTTCCAATTGTAGAAAACTAATTTGGCCTCATTTTACCGTTTGAATTGTAATATTCAGACACTTAATTAGGAAGTTATGATCGCCTAATGGTGCGTTGTAATTTTTTTTGAGACACCCTGTATGAACTTAAAACTATAAGGATTAAGAAAAATCAGCCCTCTTTGTACTACAAAACGTATTCCGAAAAAGTATAGTACAAAGGAGTCATATTGTCCTATTGTTCTAACTTACCCTATTCTACGCAATACATTGTTTATAAATCGTGATTGGGAAATTCGAAACGCCTGTACACACGAACTGTAGCTGCCACATCCAAACAGGACGGTATACGGTGCACGAAAATCGAACACGCACGATTCCCGGTATACTATACTATACTACATTATACGCAGGTATACGGCCTTTTCGAATAGTGCCGTCTTATGTGACCCGGTATTATGAAATTACATTTGTTTCGATTTAAGCTATACGCGTGCCCTGCAAAACGTGCACCGTATACCCGAATAGTATACTCCTGTGTGAACTCAGCCTTTAAAGGGTGACGTATCCGCGTGAGCCAGTCATAACACGCTAAATATACCAATATTTTTGATAGGACACTGTGCCAGTCACAATTGGAGTCACTCACGGGCACGATGATTTTCTTCTGCGATACCTGAGATACTCGGTGAACCCAACCCGACCAACGCACACACCTATCTTGATCGGTCAAATATATATATCTTTAATTGGATTTTACACATTCAGATATATATTTCATGGGTTATCTTTCATCGACAGATTACCAATGTTGGACCCTCCGTAGTCTGATAACCTAGCTTGCTCTAGCTATGGGAAGTAATGATAATTTATATCAACTAACGAAGTCTAAATATGAATTTTATTCAGAGGTTCCATTATGCCCTCCGGACTGGTCTTCCGATAATAACTACTGCTATTATTTGAATAAGGAACAATTATTTACATACGATGAAGCCGAACAAGAATGTAGAGATAAAGATGCACAGCTCCTCAACATCCATCTCAGCGAGGATCAGGAATTTATCAACGGTAAGCTAGAATTAAGGCACACTCAGCCACTCAGTATAGAGGGCGTCATTCTATTTCTTTAAAAACGAGGTTCTGTGTTTTGAAATTATTTATACGCTGAAAGATGAAGCCTACTGTTGAGTCGTTTTACAAACAAAATAAAAGCTTGGTAATCGATCGTTGTAGAGATAAACTTCATGAATGATTATGAAACCAAAAATACTCAAAAGTTATATATCTCTTTTGCTCTGTATCAGTCCGCGCCAACTTCCAGACCTGGAGATGTCACGAAAATGTCGAATTATTTAGTCCCACAATGCACTATTACAAATGTCAAATTTTGACATTTCATTTTTACAACGAAAGGTGTTCATCTTACATTTTGCTAATATGATAAAATTGTGGAGTAAAATTAGTATGAGTAATGTAAATGATAATAATAATAATAATAATAATAATAATAATAATAATAATAATAGTGGATATTTATAAAGCGCTGGTATCCGCCGCAAGCGACGCTCATGGCGCTGTAGCCTATACGCTGTCGTTAGGAAATCGTCACAATCATTTCGCTTTCATCTATCGTAGGCTGCCGGCTAGGCGCAGATCCATATCAGCACTTAGATTGTAATATCACCGTTATTAACAGCTACCCAATCTCGCTTGGGTCGACGAGGCAATTGAGACTAAGTACCTTGCCCAAGGATACAAACATGTTGGCTATAG
>CM069442.1:64640299-64682799 GCA_035610835.1 Ophiura sarsii
TATACGGTATACGGTATTCGCTATACGCTATTCGGTATTCGCTATACGCTATACGGGCACGGCGAGTCACATAGGGTAGCACGCGAGCCCTTCTCGTAGTAGAGTCATTATCTTGGATTCCGTGACCATTTTCTTCCTACCTTAGTTTCTTAGTGAATTTTTCAACTAGAACCATTTTAAAAGAAAATGAGCTCCCAAGCATTTCTCAAAAGTGACGGGGACGTTCTTTTATAGCAAAAATTCCAAAATGGCTTTAATTAAGCTAAAAAGCACACCAAATTGTTCGGCTGAGCACAAGAATTCCGAAAAAGTATAGTACAAAGGAGTCCTATTGTCCTATTGTTCTAACTTACCCTATTCTACGCAATAAATTGTTTATAAATAGGTGATAGGGGAAATTCGGAACGCCTGTACACATGAATTGCAGCTGCCATATCCAAACAGGACGGTATACGGTGCACGAAAATCGAACACGCACGATTCCCGGTATACTATACTATACTATACTACACTATACGCAGGTATACGGCCTTTTCGAATAGTGCCGTCTTATGTGACCCGGTATTATGAAATGACATTGTTTCGATTTAAGCTATACGCGTGCCATGCAAAACGTGCACCGTATACCCGAATAGTATACTCCTATGTGAACTCAGCCTTATAAGGCTGAGTGTATATAGATGTATGTAAATAAGTATAATGTATTGGCAATCAAGGTATATTTACGTTCATGTAGTTAAAAAGTTTACAGTCATGCCTATAATTCAGAACAGATGGGCACAGGAACTATCAACGTCACCAATATGGGACGATATTTGGACTATGAAAACTATTCTTGAAAAAGAGAGAAAATTGGCAATTATTTCCAACAATATTCCATGTCCAGAGATATCGTTAAAAATCATTGTACTTAGTTATAAACCAGATAATCAACATGTATTGAATGTAATGTTAAATATAATGCCTAGTCTGGCGTCGTTCACTCTGTATAGATCCAGACACATCAAGATCACTGATAATAAAAACGTTGATGCATTTAAATGGTTTCTATACGAATTAAGATGGAGAATTAGTATCTTGAGACATAGTGAGACCAGAGAGATGTTATTACACCTCCCTGGTGAGACTATGTGGCATAAGATTGGCAAAAGCCTACATAGCACAGAGTAAATAGTAGGTTTTGATATTCTTCTCGTAAAACACATGTACATGACAGCTCATATTATATATTGCTTTGTATGTCAACTCACCTGCGAAGATCATGTGCCGTTGTTGATCATTAGCCATCTATCTTCATGCTAATGATAATTGTTGGTACATGCTGTTCGCTGGTAGAGTCATGTTTTAGTTCATATTTGTAACTTATTGATACCTATGTATTTGGGGGCATCAGGGGGGAGCAAGCCTTATGCCACTGGTCATCATTATCATTAAACAATTTGAGATTTCAATAATATGAATGTTATTCATTTTAATACAGAATGCAGCAACATTTGCCCCATGATCTTTGCACCAATTTGTGGCTCTGATGGTAATACTTATCCAAATAAATGTGAAATGAGTCGGGCGGCATGTGAACAAAATATTGAAATATCTGTGGATTATCAAGGAGAATGTCAGCCAGGTAAAAATCACATTATACTGTAGATGTTTTCTAATTTACATGAAAGGTCATACTTAAGATTGTCACATTCCAAAGTTTGAGTTGCATAACTCCAATGGTTTTTATTTTAGAAGCACACGGTTATTATCCACCAATCAGATGGCTAGAATATTTTCATGGGTTATATAATACATAATATTTACTGTGTAGTCGTGTTGAGGCTATTGAAACAAGTGTATAGATGTTCATAACTGTCACCCATGAAATATTCTTAGCATTATACTCGTCAATATTTCATAGTTTACACAATTATCAACATTATTTATTAAAGACAAAACGGACATCGTTCATGTAGGAGAATGTCCACCAGTAGACGAAGAAACTGCTGTTGGTATATGTGCCTTTACTTGTGAGGATGACGATGGTTGTGGAAATACTCAGAAATGTTGTTCAACAGCTTGTGGAGGAAGGAGTTGTATGGAAGCCCTTCAAGTAGAGCCACCACCTCCAGGTAAATATATATGCTGGTATCAACATACAGTATAGCACATGAGTACCGGTTTTAATCTTTATTATCGTTAGTATTATCATTATTATTAAGATTAGTTTTCCTTTTCGGGGATGAATGGCCTTAGCATTGGCATCAATAGCGGTTTTATTTGAAATCGTCAATAACATCTCATTTTATATTGTAATAAACATACATGTTTTTCAATCATACGTAGAATGCCAGTTCTTCTGTCCCGAGATCTTTGCTCCTGTTTGTGCCACTGATGGTAGTATTTATCCCAATCAATGTGTGATGGGTCGCGTGGCGTGTGAAAAAGATATTGAACTATCTGTGGATTATCAAGGAGCATGTCAACCAGGTAAATAGCTAGTATACAAATATAATGTGGCTATGAGTGGGATGGTACAATATGATCACTCGGTGAAAGCTAGATTGTTCCATTTCACTCGCCGACCCCACGAATTTAAGACGCATTATATTTGTTTTATATCATTCATGTATATTTTTGGGTCATTTAATATATTATTTCATAATTAGATTTATAATCAATTGATAGATGTCAAATAGTATATCGTACTCACCTACAGTAATAATGGAATAGTCCTTTCCGTCAGTTTTCAATGGATTTCAAGTTGTGACTGGTTGTAGCATCAGTCAACAGTGTTCATAAAAGCATGAATGTTAAAACATCTTTCAAGAGTGCTTAGCTCATAGTTCATAAAAATTCAAGTTCATCAAACAGCAAACAGGAACAGCAAACAAGCCGCGTAGAATTGTGATAACTTCTGATGATAATTATCGTCTGATGTTGTTGTGATAACTGTTGCTGGTACCCAGTATTCCCCCACCGACTTATTCATAAAAAAAATACGCAGGGAACCAGAGTTTACATCGTTGTACAAGTCGCAGTTCAAAATAATAACGGGATAGAGAGCGTATCTGTAAAAGTGTCGCGTGACACGAGGCGACGTATAGTATTATTATACGCCCGCCGATGGATAGTATCTTTTTTATGAATGGACGTGGGATGGTACTTTTATTTTTAGTCACGTGGTACTAACCAACCAATTAAATGACCCGAAAATATGCATGAATTATATAATACATAATATTTACTGTGTAGTTGTGTTGAGGCTATTGAAACAAGTGTATAGATGTTCATAATTGTCACCCATGAAATATTCTTAGCATTATACTCGTCAATATTTCATAGTTTACACAATTATCAACATTATTTCTTAAAGACAAAACGGACATCATTCATGTAGGAGAATGTCCACCAGTAGACGAAGAAACTGCTGTTGGTATCTTTGGTATCTGTGCCTTTACGTGTGAGGATGACGGTGGTTGTGGAAATACTCAGAAATGTTGTTCAACAGCGTGTGGAGGAACGAGCTGTACGGAAGCTTTGCAAGTAGAGCCGTCACCACCAGGCAAGCCAGGTAAACATAAAGAACTTCTATAAGGGGCGATATCCAAACTCTACAGTGATTTTAAAGCATTTTTCTAGCGATTTTACAACGATATTCCAACGGTATTTCGTTCTATTGTTAAAAGCATCGGAAAAAGATCGGTGATTAACTAGAAACCTCTCTACTTATCTGGCGTTAACAATATAACTATTGTAGTACTCTCGATGGCTGCATTAGTGAAGCAGACAGATCAAAGGCGCAAGGAAGGTTGTGTTATATTCTTTAAGAAATACTAACAATAGAACGAAATACCGTTGGAATATCGTTGTAAAATCGCTAGAAAAATGCTTTAAAATCACTGTAGAGTTTGGATATCGCCCCTAAGTAGTTGATCGTTCTATTAGTATCTTTATTTTTTTCTTTCCTTTTTGAGATGTATGACCTGGCGTTAATATAACGTAAATCTCGAAAGATGGGATGCAGGTTGGTAGTTTATCGTCGTATCGTCGTTCTAATCAACGTCCTCATCATAACCATTTGTTCTTAAATTCTAAAAATTAATGTTAAATTGTTATTCATCAATGCAGAATGCGACCTCAACTGTATCCAGATCTTTCCCGAGATCTTTGCACCAGTTTGTGGCACTGATGGTAACAATTATCCAAATGAATGTGTGATGAAATATGCAGCATGTGATCAAGATATTGCAATATCTGTGGATTATAAAGGAGAGTGCCAACAAGGTAAATCTGCATTGTGCACATGTTACTGAAGCGTTGAGGCTATGGGGAAATGTCAATATTATATCCTTTAAATATTGTTACCATTATAATTACTCGTTAATGCAATAAACGATGGCGTTATTTTACATTTTGAAGATATAGTAAAAACAAATTGAATCTGTTTAGTTGGTCAGGATTTGTTTTTAAATAGATCATTTTTCCTTTGCTTATTATATGGGTAAGGGGTCATGTGAGGCGTCAATTAATTTCAGTTTTAAATATGGTCCATATCTTTCAGTGTGTTTGTCAAATTAAGCGTCTATTTACGAGGATTATGAAAATATATTTATATAATTTATCTTATGAGTAAATATTAACAATTGATGGTGGCCTATAAGCATGATTCTAGCAGAATATATGACGAGCAAAACTCAATTAAATGAATCAAGCAAATGATACCAGCCGAGCATGTGAAATGAATAAACAAAGACTTTGTATACACAAGTGCTCGTTCGTCTGGTATCCATGTAAACACAGTCCCTGTGGTCTAGTGGATTAACCAATCGCCGCGAATGTGAGAGGGACCGGGTTCGAGACAGTGTATTTTTAAGGTCTTTGGTAATTTAATTTTCGGCAGTTTGTCCGAGTCTATATATTATTTATTAATTTATCTTATATTCAATGTGTGCCAGGCTTAAAGGGGCACTAAGAGATGTGTTGGAGGCTGCGCCCTCAATTATGATAAAAACTGGGATTAGTATATTTTTATAATTGTATTACATGTATGAACTTACACCTATAAGGATTAAGAAAAAATCAGCCCTCTTTGTACAAGAAAACGTCGATTCAAAAGTGCTCGTACAGCCGCGACGAGCATTTTACGTCCGACAGTATCCCCCTGCAGTACGCGTGATACATAACGCGAACCATATTTGCATAGAGGGCATTTTTCAATAAATAGCGATGATATTGTTTTAATCAAGTTTTGCTGTGTTTTTGTTTGTAGAAACAACAATAAAGGCAATTTTTAATGTTCAACTTGAATTCTGAAGTAAATTTTTAAACATTTAAAATTTTCAACACCACTTAATGTCCCTTTAATGAGGTAGACAGGAAATCCAATTTTAACTTATAGTTTAAATTGTTATGCATTGGTTTCCTTAAAGGGGCACTAAGATATGTGTTGGAGGCTACGCCCTCAATTATGATAAAAACTGGGATTGGTATATGTTTACATATATATTACATGTATGAACTTACACCTATAAGGATTAAGAAAAATCAGCCCTCTTTGTACAACAAAACGTCGATTCAAAAAATGCTGATCTTAGAAGATCAGCATTTTACGCCAGACAGTGTCCCCTGCAGTATGCGTGATACATAACGCGAACCATATTTACATACACTGTAAAAGATTGCCGTTTTTTTACGGTAAAATACCGTAAATTTTACGTTGAAATGGCTGCGACATGAACAATTTACGGTTCACCGTAATATTTACGTCGGACAGCCCGTATTTCACGTCAGTCACTCCATTTTACGGTATTTTACCGTATTTTGGATTTTGCTGCCATCGAGTTGATTATATATTGGATCCACTTAATGTTCTGAGCCTATGTGATCACTCCTTTCGTTGCTTAAACAATATTGCTTTTATTTTCAGAGCTAATCATACTTAGTCAAACTAATTTTGTTAATGTTTGAAATATATAACAAGTCATTGTGATTAGATTATTTGAATTACCAAAATAAAACAGCAGTGAAACGATACGATCTAGTATTTAAACGTTGAATGAGCAGAGAGGCAGACAGTCAATTTTACACTGGTTTATGGTAAGAGCTACTATTTTTCATTGTATTTCTACATTTTGAAGTATGTAATTGGTTTTGTAAATGATTAAGAGCAATGTTTGCTTGTTTTACTTGCAAACTAGGCCTATTTGTCGTCCTTCTTGCCCGAGACTTGCATTTATGTAAGCTTACTGACCAGTTCTTGCAGGTGGACAAATTTGCCCACCGACTTAGTGGCCAAATTCTCCCACTAAGATAAAAAACGTAATAAATTCGCTATTTTTCATGTTTGAAACACAAAATAATTGTTCCAACGGAGTAAATATCTGCTGGGGAAAGGTTTAAGATTCATTTTCTGTTTGAATTAAGCAAATTCTGATACTTGTTTAATAGATGAAGAACATTTTGTGATTTTTGGTTTGAGACTGAGAGGCTTGATATCTCCCAACACTATATATGGGTTGATCCACTAGTCTAAATGAGTACTTGTGGCCAATGAAATACAAGAGGTGTGTCAGAAACATCCATTCAGCATCAAGCAAAAGTTTTGTCTATTGTAAAAAAGTTTTTGTAGTGATGGGCGGCGCAACGATAATCGATACCATGTGATTTTTGTAATAGGGGGGCGGGGGGGGGGGGGGTGTGAGGCAGGGTATAGGGAGGGTGTTTGTGATTGGGAAGGGATTAGTGATGGGGGTGGTATCTGGTATATGTGGTTGGGAGGGGGTTAGTGATGGTGAGGGTGTTTGTGGTTGGGGAGGGGGTTAGTGGTGGGCAGGGGTTGTGTTCGAGAATGGGAATGGGATTGCCCTGGGGAGAGGGTTTGTGGTGGGGAAGGGGGATGGTGGCGTGGATGCATGGGGTGGGAAGGGTTGGCCTAGGGGTAGGGTGTTTGTGGTGGGGTGGGGGAGTTTTGTGGTGGGGGAGGGGTTTGTGGTAGGTGAGGGGTTTGTGGTGTGGTTGGGAAGGGGAGGGGGTTTAGGGTGGGGTTGTGATGGGATGGGAAGGGGAGGGAGGTTTGTGGTGGGGATTGTGATGGTAAAGGGATTGTGGTGGCATGGGGTGGGTGGGGTGGGGATTTGTGGTGGGGAGTGGAGGTTGTTGGGGTGGTTAAGATGTGGAGGGGGCATTGTGGGAAGGTGGAGTAGGCTTGTGGTTGGGGTTGAGTGGGTTTGTGCATGGCCATGGGGTTGGGAGGGGTTTGTGGTAGGGTGGTGGGGGAGGAGATTTGTGGTAGGGTGGTGGGGGAGGGGATTTGTGTGTGTACACCAATATAAGTACACAATAAGGCCAATAAACAAGTTGACTTGTCGGACGATCTTATTTTTTTTTTTATTTTTTTTTTTTTGAACATTTTAAAACAGGGAGATACTACACAAAAACATGTTTTAAAGATTTTTTATTTTATTTTTATTTTTTTATTTTTTTTATATTTTATTTTTAAACGAGCAGATACTACTCAAAAGCACTTTTTCATCTTTCCTTATTGTTGTGCTTCTTTCATTTTTTTCTTCTTTTTCTTTGAAAAAAAAAATAGCGACCCTAGATTTCCAAAAAATTGGGTCGGTCGGTCGGAAAGAGCAAGTCAACTCCTTTTTGTTTGGCCTAAGAGTAGAGGATTCTCTGTTTGTTAATGTAATAGTGCACTTTCAATGAAAGCTTGAAAATTAAATTTCAAAAATTTAGTTTTTGCCAAAAATGACTGAAATTGCATCTTTTTTCTCGTAAAACGTAACCATGAATTGTTTTGAAGCGACGCAAACTATTTTGGTATCAAGTTCAGCTATCGATATATGAAGGATAGAATAGAAGATGCCATTTTGTGTGTGGAAGCGCTACTTTTGGATTAACTGTAAATACTGGCAAAATGTCCACTTGCCACAAAATGACTGAAATTTCATCATTTTTCTGGCAAAACGCAACCAAGAATTTTTTTGAAGCGACACGAAATATTTAGGTATTGAGTTAAACAATTGATATATGAAGGGTAGAATATGCCATTTTTTGTGTGGAAGCGCTACTTAGAGAGCAAGAATTAGCAGGACCCCTAGATATGTGCTTGCGCGAGAGGGTTGCATCAACCGATCCATATTTATGCTGGCTAATTTCTTTAGAACTTTTCAAGTTTAATGGCATTTCAAAAATCTATTATTTATCACAAATATGACCAAACAGTTCAAAGTTTTTCTGTCGTGTATGAATTATATTTATTTTTGCTCGAGAAATGCGACAAATCAATGCACTTGCACTGGATTTTGATGCTTGTCCTATGCATTGGACAAATCAAAATCCAGTGCGCTTGCATTGATTTTGTTTCATTTCACTAGCTAAACTAAATACGTGTTTATTAAATAACTATGTTTTACCTGTTGACTACTTCTTGCATCCTGGGTTGATTTATGAAATAGTAATGTAATGTGGCGTACCGCAATGTATGACTTATTTCTGTGTGTGCTGGGTATCTTGGGTACACAAATATCCCTAAGCTCAAGTAACTGGTTAATTTGTGTACTTGGCCTTAATTATAACAAGCCTTTCCATCTTTATAAGCTAATAAAATGGATTTTGTTATGACAAATCTTCTGCATCAGCAGTTTGCACATCATATAATACTTACTCTTATGCCCATACCTTTTGACTGACCATATGGGTTTAGTGTAAAATACATGCCTTTAAAAAATTGCATTTTGTGGGACATAATTATGATAAACTTTGGAACAAAGTTTTTAATTTATTTTATTTGTATGCCTTCTTACTCATAGATCAGGACGTGCTTTCTGCCAACCGGTTTTTCATTTTGGTGGATGGGCAGTTATGGAAACAAGTTCATTTGTGTCAGCGCTAACAATGGTCATGAGCTGTTATTATGTACTAGGAATCCAATATAATCAGCAAACGCCATGCTCGTTAGAATTCATCCAAAGGTAAGAATGATGAAAAGAGTTTACAAAAAGTAACCATTGAAACAGTCAGTTACTATACTAATCAATAGTACACGTCACTGACAAAAAAAGCGGTCAGATTCCCCTTTCTAACAGATAAAGTAGTGTTCTAAAAATAAACCTACATGTACCAAAACACCCTGATTAAATGAAGAAGCTATTCATATAGCTGGTGTTTACATGTTACACTGCAAATTATGAGCGTTTACTATTGGACAAACTAAAAGTAAACTCAAAAGTAAACGCAATTCTAAACACAAAAGTAAACGTAAAAGTAAATGGAAAACTAAACGTTTCTTGCATTTTGCACCGAATTGACCTCAAAGCATGCTCAGAGTGAGTGAATATCACAGATGTTTCCACCACCTGTGATATAATGGTATTGATTTAAGGGCTGGGTGGAAAACAGCTTAGTTGTTGGGACTCACATAAGCGTTTAGTATTGCGTTTACTTTTGAGTTTACTTTTAGTTTGTCCAAAAGTAAACGCTCATAATTTGCTGTGTTATCGCAACTGTTCACAAAATGAATATTAATTTTGTACTTCATCCTGCTTATTTACACATCAAAACAGTCTATATCCTGTACCACCTTAACGGAAGGGTCCCGCAAGCACAACATTGAGCATTATTCAATGGGAGTAATTCTGTTATACCCTTCACAGGGGGGTATTCATAGTGTGTGATATTTAAGAACGACGCATACTACCGATGTTGTTGTGTAGGGTATAACAGAATTATGCCGCATTCGCATTATTTGTTAGAAAAATAATTATCGAGCCAAAATTACGTAATTATACAGAACAAAACATCATACTAATAAAAACTGCAATCACTCAACATGCAATTTTTAAAATTTGCGGCGATCAAAAGTCCTGGTGTCGATGACGTCATGGGTATCGGTGCTCAAATTTGCAGATGTGCTTTGTATCTATGACTTCATCGACACCAGGACTTTCGATCGCCGTGAATTTTAAAAATTGCATGTTTATTGTTGAGAGATAAGGTGGGGGTGGGGGGGGGGGGGGGTGGGGTTCTTTATTAGAGAGGGGATTTCTATTACAAGCAATGCTGTAAAACAATTTTAAGGATGATTTAGTAATGGCAATTGTTCCACAACATCATCAGAGGTTGATTGCTAAAATCATGAAATTCACCATTAACTTAGGCTAACACCATATAGCTCTGTTAATTGTTGTCTTTGTTCTGTTCAATTCAAATGCATGCAGGTGCTTTCTGAAGATAAACCCGGATGGAGGTTCCAGGAAAAGGAAGAAAACGGGAGTTGACCCAAAAATCTACCAACTGATCAACCAGCTGGCAGCCAACGACTATTTGTAAGGTACTAGTACGTTTTGCTGCGGGAGTTGACCCAAAGATCTTCCAACTGATCTGGCAGCCCACGACTATTTGTAAAGTATTAGTACGTTTTGCTGTGGGAGTTGACCCAAATAACTTCCAACTGATCTGGCAGCCCACGACTATTTGTAAAGTATTAGTACATTTTGCTGCGGGAGTTGACCCAAAAATCTACCAACTGATCAACCAGCTGGCAGCCCACGACTATTTGTAAAGTATTATTACGTTTTGCTGCAGGAGTTGACCCAAAAATCTACCAACTGATCAACCAGCTGGCAGCCCACGACTATTTGTAAAGTATTATTACGTTTTGCTGCAGGAGTTGACCCAAAAATCTACCAACTGATTTACCAGCTGGCAGCCCACAACTATTTGTAAAGTATTAGTACGTTTTGCTGCTGTGTCAATGACAGAAAATGCATACCCTGTGATTTAGTCACCAGAACAATTTTTAAAATCCTACCAATTGTTCTTGTTTAAATATGTCTGGTCATGTCAGAGTTAGAGGCGAGATGGTGGTTGGAGAACTGCCTTGTACATGTATATAATGCTAGCTATTGTATAATGTTGACTTTGAAGCTTGCTATTATATTGTTGACTTGTTTTGAAAATTATCAATTCATTAAAGGTCATGGATGCATGTATTTCCATTACAAATCATCTCTTTTAGGCCAAAAAAGAAACTTTTGTGTTGCCCTCAAGTGGATTTTTTTTTTTTTTTGTACAACATTTTGGTGCATTTTCAACTTTTTTCTCAAAATAACACCAAATCTGACAAATCCGACCAAAAATGTATTAGTATTATTTTTAAAGAAGGCAGGGCCGTCAGAAGCTTTTGCCCAAGGGGGTGCGTTTTCACGATTTTTTACCGGAAGCAGTGGCGTAGCTAGGTTTTTTTTCTCGTAAAAGGTTGCCCCAAAAAATTTCCAAGTCAGTCACCTCGTGAATTTCACGTAAGTGGGGGGGGGGGGGAAGTCAAAACATTTCGCACGGACACAAAATTTTGCAGTCCAAAAAGCACTGTAGTCAATGTTTTATGAGTAGTTTTACTATCATTGAAATTTGAAACTAAGAAAAACACAATTTTTACCTTAAAAAAAGAAGAAAAAAAGAAGAAGAGATTTTCAAGGGGGGCACTCCCCTTCTGACGGCCCTGGAAGGGTTGGTCGCTTAGGGCGACACAAGCAGATGTTGCTTATCTTGAAGGCCTTCTGTAGTTCATGGTCTAAGCACAACTGCGTCTACACAGTACCCTCAAAGGGGTTTAAAGTGAGCAACATTTTTCTGTCATGGTTATTAAAATGATCATTTATAAAATGTTATTTAGGATGGGATGAAAATACATGTTGTATTGATACGTAAGTGCTTTTAACAATGCGTTTTAAAAACACCAACAGTGTTTGACATGCTTATGCCTAGCAAAACAGCTTGCACCACCTGAATTTTGTCAACTTTTGCACACTTAGCAATAGCATACATCTTTGGCATAAAACTGCTACACATTTCACAAATTGTGTAGCAAATTGTCAAAATTGAGTAGCATTTTGCTTTGCGATACCAGCTATGTCGAACCTTGAACACCGAGTATGATCTCAAGACTCAACTCAACACATTGTAAGTTTTATTACATGGTGCAGCAGTGCTCAGCACTTTTGGAAGCTTGTATACCCTAGGTACACTTTTTCAGGCAATTTTTTCATTATTGAAGCATCCAGGACAAGATTCATATTTTGGAAAAGTAAATTGTATGGCCTATTTCCAAGTATTCATCATACACTATACAGCGTTATATGTTTTGAGGTGTCCAAGTGTGATATATATTGGTCTCGCTATGAGTTTTAAAAATATTGTGCTCGACTGCGTCTCGCACAATATTTTTTAAAACTCATAGCTCGACCAATATCTTTGTGTATCACGCTCAATCCATCCGATTTTATCATTATTATGCAGTGAGAATCTGACTTGACAAAAAAATCAAAAATCCAAAAAAAAATCCAAAAAAAAAATCACCATAATATTGTAAAAATATCAATAACATTTTTTTTTCAAAGTACAGACAATTAATTTTTTTCCCTATTTTTAATTTTTTTTATTTTTAAAAATCCCAAAAATTTCTCAAAAAATTGCAATTTTTTAAAAAAAATAAAAAATAAAAAATAAAAAAAATAAAAAATAAAATATCACAATATTTCAAAAATTAAAAAAGAACAAATAATAAAAAAAAAAAGGTTTCTACTGCATTTTTTGACTGCTACTATACAATTGGTATATTATTCATGCAGGTAACCAAATCGACCAAGTTCGCGAATGAACTTGGTCAGTTCAGCTGACCAAGTTCACTTCAGTGACATAAGTTGCAGAATAATAGGTCTTTACCAATGCATTGCAAGTATAGGACGGAAGATTCGAACTGCATAATAATGATATAAAATTGGATGGATTGAGCGTGATACACAAAGATATTGGTCGAGCTATGAGTTTTAAAAAATATTGTGCGAGACGCAGTCGAGCACAATATTTTTAAAACTCATAGCAAGACCAATATATTTGTGTATCATGCGAAAAAATCCATCCAATTTTATCATTATTATGCAGTGAGAATCTGACTTTACAACAACAACAAAAAATTAAAAAATTTAAAAAATTTAAAAAAAAAAAATAAAAAAAATAAAAAAAAATCACCATGATATTGTACTAAAAATATCAATAACATTTTGTTTTGATTTTTTTTTTGATTTTTTTTTTTTTAAATCACAAACATTTCTCAAAAAATTGCAATTTTTTTTTTAAAAAAAAATCTAAAAAAAAAAAATCTAAAAAAAATGTCAAAATATTTCAAAAATTAAAAAAGACAAAATTAAAACAAATAGTCTACTGCATTTTGTGACTGCTCAAATAAAATTGGCATATTAATACACGCTTTACAGTGTTATACAGTATTCATGCAGGTAACCAAACTGACCAAGTTCACTGACCAAGTGTGAATAAACTTGGTCGACCAAGTTCACTCCAGTGACATAATGTTCAGAATAATTGGTCTTTACTCTAATGCATTGCAAGTATGGGACGGAAGATTCGAACTGCATAATAATGGATAATATTGGATCCAAAACATAATACTGATAAAATTGGGTGATTTACGCCCAATATGTATTTGTCTCGCTATGAATGTTAAAATATTTTGGGCTCGACTGCGTCTCGTCCAATATTTTTTAAAAGTCATAGAGCTTGACCAATAATATGGGCTTAATCTATCCAATTTTATACCAAAATCGTACTAGTTACCATGTCTGAATGATGTATTTTTGCAACTTTGATCACTACAAAACCAACTAAATCTTAAAAAATGCAAGGAACGGAAAGTAATCTGAAGAGAATTTCATTAAATAATGATTGTTTTCAGGAAATGTGGGTGTAAAATTCAAATGCAGTCGGGTGACGAATAACTGGGAATCAAGTTTCAGGGGCCACCTTATAGATTTCAATCAATGTCCTCAACATAGAGTGTGTTTCTGCTGGGGCACTGCAAAAAGTAAACGCTAATAAACGCTAAGTTTCAATCGGTCAGTTTCTAATCCCCCTGTTTCTACTCGCGAAAAGTTACCGCTAAGTTTATCGATCCAAGTCGATGGGCCACGACATTTGACCTTTTGTAATACCAAACAATGCCACCGCACCTGAATAAGATTGCTTCACAATAATGTATAACCCAGCGTGACACGGTTCACGGCGCAAACTGCTGAGAATCGCCTTTCTGTTTCTATGACGGTTCCAAACCTGGTTTGTGAAGGTTTTTTGGATTACCGAAAATACCGATTATTGCCGGGTTCTGCCTGTTTCTACTGGGCAAACTTCGCGTTTATTAGCGGTTTCTTCCCCAGCAGAAACCCGATAGTTTGCCCTACTTCCGATGTTTGGTTAACGAGTTATCGGGTAAAACGTAAAAAGGTCGTTGACCTTTGCATATGGGGTCAAAATTTAAACTTGCTCCGATTTTGAAAAACAATATCTCAAATTGTACGTCTGATTGCAAGGATTCCAGAAATGATAGCTTTTACCACCTAGAGTGTCTGTTGTACCTTATAAAGGGGTCAAAAGGTTAGATTCTATATAGGGCAGTGTACCTTGACCTGCACAAAATATTCCCGGTGGTAAAAAAAACACCTATTTCTGGAATCCTTGTGATCATACGAACAATATGAGATATTGTTTTTCAAAATCGGAGCAAGTTTAAATTTTGACCCCATATGCAAAGGTCAACGACCTTTTTATGTTTTACCCGATAACTCGTTAACCAAACATCGGAAGTAGGGCAAACTATACTTTTTCGGAATCCTTGTGCTCAGCCGAACAATTTGGTGTGCTTTTCAGCTTAATTAAAGTCATTTAAATTTTTGGGCCCCTGTATGGCGGCCATTTTGGAATTTGCGCTAAAAAGAACTTTCCCGTCACTTTTGAGAGGTGCATGGGAGCTCATTTTCTCTTAAAATGGTTCTAGTTGACAAATTCACTAAGAAACTTTGGTATCAAGAAATTGGTCACGAAATCCAAGAAAATGACTCTACTAATAGTTCTTTTTCTAACATATAATGCACACTGTTGTGCTTGCAGGACCCCTCCTTTCATGACATTCTTGTATTTGTTTTGTATTTTTTAGAGTTATATCATATATTGTAAAACACTCTGAGGGATTGTGATACACAGTGAGCTATTATATGAAACTGTTGTATCATTATTATTATTATATTTAAATTTGTGCTATAGTGACAATGTATTACGGTGATCACTCGGAGACCAGACTATTGGTCACAATTTTGGGGCGTAAAAAATAGATTTAGATAAGTACTGTACAGTAGTGAAAATAAGTTACAATTTGCAAAAGAGGAAAGATGGAGCTGTTTTGAGCAAAATTACTTTTTTTGGCCCACTCGGTTAACTGGCATGAGATTTGTCAGCTGAAATCAGCGGATTTGGCAGCTCAAATTTACAGATTTTCCGCCCAATTAAAGGTTGTTTTAGCCGAGTAGCCAAGTTTTCTCAGCCGATTCTTCTTTTTCAAATTTCCTGTCTAATGCCTGAATTTAGGAGGGAGTGAATGATGTATCGTTATTCTACCTTATTAGCTATTAGCAAGTCATTTCAAAAGAGGGTGTATATCATCCAGTTGCACATGCGCATGCCCAGAGCAATTAAAATAACAAAAGTGAGCAGGGATGTTAGACTTTCAAATTTATTCGGAATTACTAATGTGTAGAAGAATTCCAAATTTTCTGGCTTTCCAAAATTTATATAAAATAAACATAATTTGTTTCTTCAAATAATTAAAAAAAGTACTAAAAGTGCTAAAAGTGCTAAAAGTGAAAAATTTGCTACTTTTAGACTTATGATTGAGGCTTGCTTTCATAAAATCTTTATAAAGTTAAAGTAAATGTATGGAGGCCCATGAAAAATGTGCTATTTTATACAAAATTGTTTCTTTACACTAATTCTGTCATGATTGGGATACATTTGGGCTTTAAACTAATTCTCGAAAGGTAATTGCAGTTTGGGGAACACGTGCGCGCAGCGCGCACATTTTTTGCGGCTTTTTTACATTAGATATTTGTTTGATCCCCCCCTTATCGGCAACATATTTTGTTTGATCCCCCCTTTTTGAGGCTTATTATTTTGTTTGATCCCCCCTGAATTGCCCACCCCCCCTACCAGAGTATTTATGAACGCTCCGTAAATACCAAATTACGTGAAATTGGAGGCAGCTGAAATGAGTAAGAAATATGCTGTGCAGGGAAACAGAACTAGTTGCATCCATGGGAAGTGTGCACAAACGTAAACACATTCAGCCAAATACCTGATTTGTAAATGTAATTTGTATTTTAACTTCACTGTATACTGTACTGTGCTGCAGCATTGCTGTGCATGTACAGAAGGCGCTTTAATGTTAATGTAAGAGTTGGCAATGCTATAAGGCAGCACACTGCATGTAAACAGAACTTCAAAGTTAGTGGTGCTACTTTGTGTGTGTTTGTAAGATTCCCAAAAGGCATGCAGGGACATAGTGGGATAGTATTTTCAGCTGTGATTGTGCACAACATGTGCACTCTGTTATGGTTAGCCTCAGAAATAACTATGGTAAAACATTGACAAATTACTGGTTAGGTACCGTAATTTTTACGGTAAGCGTACAAATTACTGGCAATTAAACGTAAAATTTACGGTCAATTAGCCGTAAAAACAGTGAACCGTATATTTTACGGTAAAATACCTGGCAGCCAGGTTGCCAACATATTACCGTTGATTTTACGGTCAACCACCGTTAATTTTACGGTCAACCGTTAATTTTACGGTCAACCGTTAATTTTACGGTCAACCGTTAATTTTACGGTCAATCGTTAATTTTACGGTCAACCGTTAATTTAATTTTACGGTCAACCGTTAATTTTACGGTCAACCGTTAATTTTACGGTCAACCATTAATTTTACGGTCAACCGTTAATTTTACGGTCAACCGTTAATTTAATTTTACGGTCAACCGTTAATTTTACGGTCAACCGTAAAAAAACGGTTGACCGTAAAATTAACGGTAATATGTTGGCAACCTGGCTGCCAGGTATTTTACCGTAAAATTTACGGTCAATCTTTTACAGTGTAGAGAGCGTTTTAAGTAAAGTTTAAATTAATAGCGATGGTTGTTTTAATCAAGTTTTGCTGTGTTTTTGTGAGTAGAAACAACAATAATGGTAATCTTTAATGCTCATCAAGAAATTCTGAAGTAAATTAATTAAAAAAACAAATGTCAACACCACTTTGCGACCCTTTAAGAGCATCGTTTGTTGTCCAAAATGTGCTCATATTTATGATAGTTTGTTATCAGTAGCCATGATATATATATGAATGTCACCAAATTTGAAGGCAATATTCCTAAGATCTTAATGTTAACGTTCATGTCTCGAATGTGTTATCAAACTTAAAGTACATCTTTTATTACACTGCACACTTTGTATGTTATATATTAAAGTCACACAGGACGTTGATCATGACGGTGAATGTCCACCAGTAGATGAAGAGGCTGCTGTTGGTATCTGTGCGTTTATTTGTGAAGATGATGGTGGCTGTGAAGATACTCAGAAATGTTGTACAACTGGTTGCGGAGGATTCGGAGGAAAAAGCTGTATAAAAGCCATACAAGTACAACCTCGTACTACTGGTAAATATGCCGTGTGTCCCAAATGTCAGCATGGACACCCATATTTATTGTTACAAATAGATACAAGATGTACAATTCAAGTTTTAATGTTTCTATTTCTATTTTCAAATTCTAACTATTTTTAGAACGCTTTACTTAATGTTCATAGACGTGTCATCCTATCCCCTGTCCCTGTAAGTGTGATAATTTTTACGTTAAATATAAGCCTTGTAGTATTATATGGTGATGATTTTTTTAATATTATCTCAGAGATAAGAAAATACTTATGGTTGAAAATCGGCAAAATATGATTTTTTTCCAATCTTTGATATTACTGTGACGGGAGGCCGTTCCCTTGGAAACGTATAGTCCCGTTCCCAACCCGTTCCCTGACCTTTATTGAAAGGTCCGTTCTCAAGCCCGCCCTCTATTGAGATATGGAACTTATTCGTCACCCAGCGGAAGACGGACTTCCGTCACTTGATAAAAAATTGACGGCAGTGCCGCGTCACTAAATAGCACGCCCTCAAGCAGAACGCGCTCCCGTTCCGGAGCAGACTGATCAATGCGTAATATAGCCATGGCGCAGTAATTGAGCGATTTAGTGATTGACCTTTTTCTTAAGTTGATCGCGAGGGGTCAAACGCTATTGTTTTGGAATTATACTTGAAGTAACTTGAATTAAAGTGGTGATGATCTGACATGCCTGTGAGTTTTTGTGAGGTTGTGTCCCGATATTATGCTCCAGGACCATAAACGGAATAACGCTAGGCCTATGTTAAACGCCCCCAGGTTTGTTTGATTTATTCTTTTTTGCAAATACCATTTCTACGGTATCACAATTCTTATTTTTTTTAAACTGTAACGGTCCAGGACCATATAATTGGGCCAGAATCTAATACTAGCTGCCCGTGATCATGTCATTTGTACTAGTTAAGTTTCCAATTTTGGACCAGCCAAAATGGAACTAATCACAGTGGCCAATGGTTTATACATGACGGTATAATAAGATTTGTTTTCTCAATAGTTTGCACGGACTTCAACAATAACATTATCGAACACGGGAACCGTTTTCGACCAACACCTGATCAATGCACCGATTGTATTTGTTTGAAGGGGGAAACAGTGTGCCCAATTATCGACTGTCCGCCACCGCCTGGACCTGGGTGTATACCAGAATACGAGATAGGAGCGTGTTGTCCCACGTACAATTGCGGTATGACTATTGAAACACAGAATGATATGTTTTTCTATTCAGAGAAACGAGTGATATGTTTTTCTGATGATTCCTTTTAGAAAACATATCATAGCTCAGTACATAAAGAAAACCAATGAAAGAAAACAATAAGTCACTATATTAGTCATTGTATTCTAATCACTGATATGTTTTTTTAAACAGAATCTTCCTAAAACATAGTGCATTTCATGAAAAACATATCATGATTTGTTGTGTGCCAAGTAGATACACATGCATATCAAACTGGTTTTTAGTGATATTTTAGGAAAAATATTAATTTTAAGATGTTAAATAAACTTTCGCAAGTGCTGAAGCTTAGTAAATATCTTATATTGTAAGGTATTCCATTGCATTGTTTTAAAACCAACAACTTTATTTGCCCAAAAGGTGTAGCTATGGCCTTCACAAAACCCGAGGGCACATCGGAGATAGTCTATAAATGACTTCGGTAGCGAGGGTAAATTTGACTTTACATGTGAGCAAGTATTTAAAATAGTTTCCACATTTTACAAATAAAAATGTAGTTGAAATTATTCGAAAATCGAGGGTTAAACACTACAGAATACAATCACTAAAGACTTATTTAGCATAGATAGTCAGTCGGGGCATACATTTCGACTTTACTCTTGCATAAAATCTAGTCTTATAGTTACACACCATTAGTACATTAGATTATCAGGTTACGTAAATTATTTGTAATGCAATATCTTTACTTGTCATACAATCTAAAGACAAAGGAAGTCCCGCTAATGTCGGAGAATGTCCCCCATCAGCCAACGAAGAGGGTGCTTTTGGTATCTGCGCATTTACTTGTGAAGATGATACTGGATGTGAAGATACTCAGAAATGTTGTTCAACAGCGTGTGGAGGAAAGAGCTGTATGGAAGCCATACATGTACAGCCACAAGGTATGTATTGAATATCTCATACATACGTTGGCCTATTAGATCATTATCATTAAGATTCATACTCATCAAAAAATAAAAAATAAATCCATTTAACTCTGAGTGGTGACGTTACCTACTATGAATAGCTTTTTACTTTCACACTCTCTTTTATATAAATGCCATTGTAGAATTATGGAAGCATCTGCTCAGTTTACCGTCTACAGGTTGCTTAATTCCGACAATCTGCCAGTCTGACCAAGATGTAGCAATAGACGGTGTTTTAATTTCAAATGTACGAAATGCATACTGCTGAATAATATCAATGCTTATCAATAGTAGACAAATGTTTGTGTTCGAAAGTGGAACCATGTATTTTTAAATAGTTTAGTTTAAATAACTTGATGTAAGAAAGATTAACAATCTGAAATGTTAAATTTATGTAAGTTAAGGTTTCCATTGATAGCACAGATTGTTTTATTTTGTATTGTTCAAAGAGTCAGCTGCGAACAGCTATTATTTAGTAATAACTTGGTATTGCATGATTTTACCAAGTACTAAGGGCTCTTGCCCTTTTACAGATAGAGGAAAGCTCGAGGAAAGAGCGGGGAAGGAGTGAAAAGGATCGGTGATTAACACCTCACTGAATGGGGTAAACCATTCAAGTTGAAGTACCCATTCAGTGAGGTGTTAATCACCGATCCCTTTTCACTCCTTTTAACAATATAAAAAAGGAGCGCGCTTGCCCCGCTCTTTCCTCGAGTTTTCCTCTATCTTTAAAAGGACAAGAGCCCTAAATAAAGAGTACACATATATGTATCGATCATTCCAGATGTATAAAAACAGCAAGTAATTTAATAATAATTACAAGCAGAGGTTGTGACCTGGATCTTTTGATAATAAAAGATGCCATGAGAGTATAACACAGGCTACACAGCAACATGTAACAGGTCAAACAGTTAGCAAAGCTTTTGAACACCTAGTCCATCATCAGCGTAGATGTGTGTGAGACAGTGGGGTAGGATAAGAGTGTGAGAGTGTGAGAAGCAACACTATAAGTATGTGTGAGACATCTTACTAGCATAACCACGGGTGTATATTATCAAATATCCTTAATTATTGTTTTACAGTCACCGAATCACCAGCACCAGTTCCAAATATGGGAAGTAAGTATTAAGAGTGTGTATCAAAGGCAAAACTTAGATAGTATATATGTTTCCTGCAATTTGGCACAAGGTCGTCGATATGATCTCCAGTGATGTCATATGCTCTACAGATAGCATTTTAAAAGCCATATGAAATGCATTATGCAATCCAAATAGTATTAAAATCAGACCGAAGTGTTATTCCTATTCACAATTACATCTGCCTCTTATGAACGCACACCTAATAAATAACTTGTAGAACAGTTATTTGAAAACAGTTACTATCGCGCTTCTAGTATTTATTGAGTTATTTTTACCAACAAAATTCACATCTAAAACGAGAGGTAACAATAATCTGAAGTGTTAAAATGTGATTGAAAAGAGATAGTTATATGACTATCAAGAGGATTTAAATCACAATATATAGAGGCACCGATCATAAATCTTCCACTGTGATCTTTTCTTAATACAGAATGTACCTACTTCTGCCCTATCGACCTCACACAAGTGTGTGGTACTGATGGTAACACCTATGCCAATGAATGTGAGATGGATCGTGCAGCATGCCAACAAGATATAGACATATCTATGGAGTATCAAGGAGAATGTCGATCAGAGGGTAAAGAAGCATACCATTATAACATTTCAACAGATTTGTGTGATATGATATGTCTAATAATTGAGATTCCAGTCGATCCACGATTGGCTTCCTGCTCAAGTTTGATCATTGAAATAGACAGCGACACACAACTAAACTCACCAACTTGTAATACACACATTCTTTCTACAATAATAACAGTACTAATATTCTGATTGTCAGTGTTACTAGAGAATAACAAGAGTCATGTCGCACCATTTAGGAATGCTGCCGGTCAGGCTTCTCGTTACATTGCGTTTTCGCGTCTGGGGACGCAATATGTTTGCTAAAAACGCAGTTCATTTTAAACTGGACTCTTTATTGCGTCCATCTGGATGCAATAATTTTTAATCGTGTGTCAAGATCATTTTGCATGTGTAAGCTTACAAATATTTGAAAGTCATTTATTTACTTATCTTTCTCTTTACAAACAACAAAGTAAATAGAGAAGACAATTTTTGGACATTTCAGCGCTGTAGTCCCGTTTAACCACTCCGTATCCGATTCCGAAGTCACAATTCGCAAATTACATTTTTGACTTGGACCCCATAATTTCTTCTCGGACCCCATAATTTTGAGAATTGGTAGATTATGAGGTCCAGTGGACCCCATAATATTTTACCTAACGAGAAGCCTGCTGCCGGTACAACGCAAATATACTAACAGTTAGTAAATATCACCTCCCCAAATTCCCCAAATGATGACTTACCAAAAGTGAATCAGGAAACCATTATCCAGTGTAGCCACTATCATCTCAGAGGATTGAACCCTTGACCTAGCCGTGGGTGCAAGGTGAGTTAACTGACCGTTACCCCACCCCTTCTCATTGATCCGTAATAAACCAAATGTGCCGTTGTATTTTGATACAACCATTCAACATGTTCAATTAGTGTCCATTATACTTGTTATATTGTTTTCTTGTTTCGGATACTACTGTTTAGCCTCTATCGAGATCGGACCATGCTACCCCAATCCCTGTTTGAACGGTGGAACGTGTGAAGTAAGATACTTGATTTCCCATCGTTGCACATGCGCATCTGGGTTTACAGGTCTGCAGTGTCAATCAGTAGGTAGGTACTTTGCCTCACCCTTACAGAGAAGTGTCAATTTGTTTTAAGTTAAGTCAATTATTTAACATTTTCAGTCCATGAGAACAAAAGCATGATAAGCACCAGAAAGGAATTAGGGAGGGGGGAGTCGAAGGTGTTAATCATGTTAATGTTATACATGGCTGGAACTTCAGATTTTATTCAACCAGCCACTCGGGCGGGTAACTCACAAAAAATACCTGCCCAACAGAAATTTCACCAGACAGTGTAGCACACTGTGAGTTCGAATTTTGTTACCTGCCAGTCGGGCGGGTACTTCTGTATGTTCACCCGCCCGAAACAAAAGTTACCCGCTATGGGCAGGCGGGTGGGTGCTATTTCCAGGCCTGAATTGTTATCGTCAGCATGGTCTATAGCATTAGCGAGCGTGGTAAGGACCTCTGCTTCGGTGGTCTATATTAATTACCGGTGCTTAAAGGAAACAGGATTAGGCCTACATTATATAAACAAAAAATTAAACATCTTTGGGTTTAAAATGTTCAGAATCGTAGCGAAATGTTATCATCTTCTAATATATAAGCTTATAAATGTGAAAAATTGTTAATCAAATTGCATGTAACACTTGCTTTCTTTTTTTGTCGACACATTGCCGATTTTCGTTCCCCTCCAAAGTCCAGGTCTACGTTAGGGAACACATCAAAACTCGACCGCCCGTTGACCGCCGGTTACGTTCGGTTCCGCCCGCTTCTTTCAGGTCAACTGTTTTACTGGTATATGAATATTCACACATACAACACTGAACAACCGCCGGTTGACTTAATGCCGTAACCGGACCAATTTACACTATCAATCTGTTACTTTGCGGTCATAATAGCGCACCCTTGGACTTTCGGTATTGATTTTAAAAAGTTTATTGAGCTATAAACAGATTGAAAAAGCCCAACCCCAGCGAAATCAATAGCTGTATTTTACTGGTTGTCAACTGAGACTTGAGAGCCCGTTACTTCAAGATTTTATTGCTCACGCGTGTCAACCGGTCGTGTTCACCAGAGTGTAACTATTTGACCTCATTATGTGTGTATATTATAACAGACGACACGTTTTGTGAGAACCGGGCGGAACCGGCGGTTGCCTGCATATGGCGGTCGAGTTTTGACGTGATCCCTTATTAGATGTCGTAAGAGGATACCTTATTAAAGCGTGTATCCGAAGGTTGTATGACAAGAAAAAGCACAAAACCTCTCTAATCAATGTGGGCACAACTCTTTTCAGCAGATACTTCGATTTCAAAATTCATAAAAAAAAATTAACTTAAGTTTAAAAAAGAAGCATTTCAATACCAAATATGGAAACTGGGTATTTGTGAATCAGTTTTAATTCAACATCGTAGCATTCCAACTTTGCTCTCTCTTATTGCAGTGTGTTCCCCAGATGCTCCCGAGATGCAATGTTTTACCAACCCTTGTGATGAGAACCCATGTCCTGCTTTTCCTGATGCCAGGTGTCGATCCAATTTTTGTGGAGGCTGCAACGCCGTATACTTCGACGATGATGGCAATGCAGTTGATTGTAATCTACCAAGTAATAATTTAATAGCTATTCACCGATCTTATTGTAGTGTTGTTAATGGATATTATTCGCTAATCCAAGCGGAAATTTAAATGAGAGGTTTACTTGGGCGAAGGATAAATTATGCATTTCCCTTGTTTTAGAATGTTTCTCTATAATACTCCACTATGCCAATACCAATTCTGTATAGCAGACTAACTTAAATTCAAATTGTGAATTTTGATTTGTATAGTTTCGTGTATGAATTAGGTCCATTCATGCGTGTGTTTTCTTTCTCGAAAAATTAGAAAAATCAATGCACTTACGCAAATATGGATATGCTTACAATAGCAAGCCTGCGGGGTCGTGCCATTATTCACGCATCAACATCAGCGCGTGCATTGATTTGTCTAATTTCTCTCAAAACAACACATACGCATTTATTGACTTATACATTATACATACTGTTGGCATTTTGATTCCAAACGAATTTTTAACATTTCACTAATCTTTGTTATTTGATTTGATTACACATAAATTGATGTAGTATTTCATACTAAATTTAAGAATCTAAATATATCAATCCTGCTTGGCCTTTAATCACAAGTTGACATGAGACTGAATTGGAACGCGCGCACCATCAAATATGCCCTATAATGACAAATAACTTGACTTACATCTGGAATGTGGTGGAGTGAGAGTGATTTCAAAGGAACTTTCGAATGATGTCTTATCGATTTTCAACTGACGCCAGTGTTGGATATCGACTAATGTCGTATAACTCGCAATAAAAACTTTGTATATACATTAAAAACAGTTTTTGAAACAATTTGACGAATTCAGTTTATCCCTGTTTACATCCAAACCGACAAACATCATTCGATTGAAATACAGAACGCTGTAGGAGACAATCAAATTATGGAATCATAGATCACCAAATTAAGTGTTCATTCATATAGAGCTTTGTTTTTTGTCTTATTATTCACAGTCGGAGGAGGAATACCCATCGAAAACGGTGGAGTCGGACGAGGACTTGAAAACGTTGGAAGTAAGTTACATATAAATGATGCAGTTATTCATTTTACAAAAATGTTCCCAAATTTTTTGTTTTTTAAATTCTTTAAAAAAAGAAAATTTGAAAGGAACAAATCAGTCGGTCGGTTTTTTTCCGTCGCCTGAAATTCATTTTACTCTGAAGACCAGCATATTAGTGTCGTAGCTCGGACATCTTTCATCGATGTTTTAGTCTTGCATGTAAAGAGTGCTATAATCTGTTATGACCCTACACAAAGGAAATTCTTTAAAACCACCACAAACTGATCTAAGTTGATTGAATCATGGAATGATGGCCAAATATAAATATATGCATTTTGGAGTGCTTATGGCCTGTTGCACTGTACCAGATACAGTTTGTACAACCAAACAAAAATACACCTTTGTTAAATACAGAATGCTTCCACGCATGTCCCAAGATCTTTAATTCAGATTTTTTCTTCGTATAACACAGAATGTACCTACGCCTGTCCCAAGATATTTAAACCAGTTTGTGGCACGGATGGCAACAATCATCCAAACGAATGCGATATGGGTCGTACAGCATTCTCCTGGATAATCCACAGTAATGTCTGTACCTCGAGGTACAGACATTACTGTGGATTATCCAGGAGAATGTCAACCGGGTAAAATACGCACTATATATTTTCTGTAATGTTGAGTTATTAAACCATAAATGTTGGTATTGGTAAAGATAGCGATAAGATTTTTAATAGGTTGTATAGACTTTTAACATGTCTTACAATATTGCTGTTTAAAAACAACAATATTGTAAGACATGGTGAGGATTTCCGTCCAACTCCACGTCACTGCATCGATTGTGATATTTAGACGGGCAAACGGTATGCCCCATTGTCAACTGTTCGCCACCCCCTGGACCTGGGTGTATATATACCAACATATGAAGAAAGAGCTTGCTGTCCAACTTACAACTATGGTGTCACCATATCAACTTGTTATGATGTCTAGTGAATTGTATTTGAATGAAATGATTTAAAGATGAAGCCGCTGGAAAAATTCCAAATATTAAAGTATGGCATATTCTACAATACAATAAAGCTATGTAATGCTGCAAACGTATTATTCTTAAGGTCATAAAGATTGCATATTGTATGAAAACCAGATAAATAAAATCATATCAGATCAAGACAAAATTGGAATTATATTCCTTTCTCGACGTATTCAGCAAATCTTTTTTTCTTCTATTTTCTATTGAAGAACCACAGCAGCCAACACTTGCGCCAATCGGACGTAAGTATTCGTTTTACATTGCCATATTAACGGAGTTATTGAATTTGAAGGAATAGTTGTATACATTAACCGAATTAACGGAATAACATAAATTTCTAAGAACTATTAGAAGAACCGTTCCACAATATTTCAATTGTGTTTTGTCTTTCTAACATCAACTAATATTGTCAGCAGACCAGGAACTGTATCGGCTCAGTTTCTAATACTTTATATAGGCCTAATGAATGAAAGCTGTCACAGTGAAAATGCCTTAAGTTGCCCCAAATCAAACAAAACTGTCCAAACTTTATACTAACCATGCTCACACGACTAAGATGCACTAAGTTTTCAAAAATCTCCAATGTTGACCTAACTAGCTTACACTTAATTGTCCAAAGCATTTGAAATTGCGGTAAAATGCCGAAAACGCGCAAAAAATGTCAATAGTTGTCGTAATTTGCCGACAAATGCACACACACAAAATTAAAAGTTGAATGTCAATTTTGCGCAATTTACCACAACAACATTAGGACATTTTGTCGTGTTGGGCAATTGTAGTCATTTTCCGTGTGACGTTGGACCTAAGTGTCTAAGACTATTCATATTTAACTAAACATGTAATTCTCGTAATACAGAATGCACCTACTTCTGCGCTAGCATCTTTGCACCGGTTTGCGGCACTGATGGAAACACACATTCAAATGAATGTGATATGGGTCGTGCAGCGTGCCAACAAAATAAAGAAATCACTGTGGATTACCAAGGAGAATGTCAACAAGGTAAATTTTCTTATTGGCTTATTGAACCATATAAACGTTGGTATTGGTAAAGATTAATTGTGCTTATGCACTTATCAATTGCATCCCCGGCCCCGGGGGACCCGGTGCATAGCGGGGACCATGCGGGAACCGTACGCAATCGTACAAAAAACCTTGCCCGGCTATGAATCAGATCAAGACAAAATTGGAATTATATTCCTTCCTCAGTATTTCCTCAGTAAATATTTTTTCTTCTATTTTCTATTGAAGAACCACAGCAGCCAACACTTGCGCCAATCGGACGTAAGTATTCGTTTTACATTGCCATATTAACGGAGTTATTGAATTTGAAAGAATAGTTGTATACATTAACCGAATTAACGGAATAACATAAATTTCTAAGAACTATTAGAAGAACCGTTCCACAATATTTCAATTGTATTTTGTCTTTCTAACATCAACTAATATTGTTCCTCTTGTCAGCAGACTAGGAACTGTATCGGCTCAGTTTCTAAAACTTGATATAATGAATGAAAGCTGTATGTCACAGTGAAAATGCCTTAAGTTGCCCAAATCAAACAACTTACTGTCCAAACTTTATACTTACACGACTAAGATGCACTAAGTTTTAAAAAATCCCCAATGTTGCCCTAACTTACACATAATTGTCCAAAACATTTGAAATTGCGGTAAAATGCCGAAAACGCGCAAAAATGTCAATAGTTGTCGTAATTTGCCCACAAATGCACACACACAAAATAAAAGTTGAATGTCAATTTTGCGCAATTTTCCACAACATTAGGACATTTTGTCGTGTTGGGCAATTGTAGTCATTTTCCGTGTGACGTTGGACCTAAGTGTCTAATTTAACTAAACATGTAATTCTCGTAATACAGAATGCACCTACTTCTGCGCTAGCATCTTTGCACCGGTTTGCGGCACTGATGGAAACACACATTCAAATGAATGTGATATGGGTCGTGCAGCGTGCCAACAAAATAAAGAAATCGCTGTGGATTACCAAGGAGAATGTCAACAAGGTAAATATTCTTGTTGGCTTATTGAAGCATACAAAACGTTGGTATTGGTAAAGATTAAGTATCTATTCAAGCCTTGTGCTCAGTATTATAGTAATACATTTTACAGATAGTAACGTCAAAAATATTGTCTATTTTCAATAGGTTGTAGAGACCTAAACAACAACATTGTAAGACATGGTGAGGATTTCCGTCCAACAGCACGTCACTGCATCGATTGTAGGTGTTTAAACGGGGAAACGGTGTGCCCCATTGTCGACTGCCCGCCACCCCCTGGACCTGGGTGTATACCAACATATGAAGAAGGAGCTTGCTGTCCAACTTACAACTGTGGTATGAACATATCATCTTGTTATGATGTCCAGTGAATTGTATTTGAATGAAATGATTTAAGGATGAAGCCGTTGGTACAAATTCCGAATATTTAAGTGTGACAAGTTTTACAACACAATTAGATGCTATAGGCCTATAATGCTGCAAACGTATTATTCTAGAGGTTATAAAGATTACATAAAAAGTGGGTTGTATTGTATGCAAAACCAGATAAATAAAAACATTTAGGAATAAGACAAAATGGGAATTATATTCCTACTGGCGTTTTCATTTAATCTCTCATCTTTCTTTTATTTTGGTAGAAGCACCACGGCCAACGTTTGCACCAATCGGACGTAAGTATTTGTTTTACATTGCCATATTTAACGATTTAATGCATGTGAAGGAACAACCGTGAACAGCCGTATACCAAGTAGCTTAATACATATTACATGCATGCATGTTACAATCGGGCTATACAGGGTGAGTCAAAAAGAAGTTGTACGGGAATGAATATTTGTTTAAAAATAGACCAAACATATTTGACAAACCAATGAGACACATATTCAAAGAGCAACTTATTCCGCTCATATGACAAAAGAAATCATTGGAATCGATCAATTATATCAGGAGCTATGCCTGTTTTAATAAAAGAACCCCATTTTTAGCTGTCCATGGAACGCTTAATTCTCTTGATATCTACCCACTCTAAGTGGGCAGCAAAATGTACACACGGTCATTCATATTCAAATAAGATTAAAGCCCGGGAGTTTCAAACACAGGTGGGAATGGTGTGCCTAAAATAAATAATCAGGGACTACAATAAGACTTTAACCTTCTCTTTTTGACGGATGATTTTGCAATATGAGGAATAAAACAATTACTTCCTGATATGATAATGATGAGTTTTAAACATTTTCTTTACTTTGTTCTGTTTTACGTATCGGTGGACGGCTAATAAAATGGGTTATTTTAGTAAAATAGCTATAACTCTGGATAGGAATGATCGATTTCAGTCATTGTTTTTTTCAGATGATCGGAAGAATATTCTCGTCAAAATATTGCTTGAGTTTTAGGTCAATTTTATTTTTATTTCTCAGGAAAAAATATTCAAATCCGTACAAATCCTTTTTGACTCACCCTGTACAATGACCGAATTAATGGAATAAAACCGGTTTCTAAGGACTAAAGAAGACCCGTCTCCCAAGATTTTGTTGGTGTTTTTGTCTTTCTAATATCACCTGCCATGTTGTGTTTTTTAGCAGATGAGGACCTGTATCGGCCCTGGTTCTAACATTGATATACATATGAAGTCCCCACGTCACCGTGGAAAATCTGACAAAATTGTCCGACGTTCCCCTAAGTAACATGAAGTTTCCAAATAAAAATTCCCTTTAAAAGGGATAACCCATGCCCAAGATGATTCCATTTATAAAGATGAAAAATAACATAAATGGAAGGCACCGATTTTAATCATTTCATTTTTTTAAAGATGAAAGTGCTCTTTAGGTTGGTCAAAGTTGGAGGATAAATACCTATAACTTATTTTCACAGTGTCATTACTTGGTGCGAAAAAAAGTTATAGGCCTAAAGGATGCCTTGGCCTACATTATATTTAGCTTGATTAATCCAATTCCGACCCTGCTTTGGATGTTTAATTCCATGTCTACAACTGAGATCACGCTATTTAGGGTTAAAGTGTATCCCTGGCATGCCTGGTCAAAGACAAGTCAAAAGAAGTTCTAATTGTAATCAAAACTACATACTGCCAGCTATTCCAAAATTGAAATGAAACAAAAACCTCTTTTATTATGCCAAACACACAGAATTGTCATTACTGATAATTGATGTTTTTATTACGCTTTCAAAACTTATTTCATGATGTCAATTTTTAACTTTTGATTTTGCGCGAAACCTTTTTTTGCATTGAAATTATTGAACCAAAATAATAATAATCCATACACTGCTAAAATGTTGAGTAAAACGTTTACTCAACGTTGAGTAACTATGCCACAGTTCAACAGTTGAGTAAACAGTTGAGTAAACAATGCCCAATATGTTCAACAGTTGAGTAAATGCCCAATATGTTCAAACTGTTGAACATATTGGGCAAAATACAATGAAAACAACAGGACAATAATTTAAAAAAGCATACATTATTGAGGCAAAGGCCTAAGCTACAGGGACCCGTTCAATGTCTTACAATATTCTGCTATGCCAAAACACTCTTTCAAAGCATTTGCCTGGCATTTCTTGTAATCTCAATGATAAAACCAAATGAACTTCTGTAAATTATATTACAAAGCACACAATTTAATCAAAGATTGACCGAAAAGAGACGGTCTTTGAATATGAACTTACAATACACTAATTTACCAATGTATTTAACAATGTAGATTACCGCATGTGTAGTAGTCTATTACCCTCGGCAAGTTACATCATCTTTTATAAGAAGTGAGAATATGTTATTTTTTCAGCAACAATCATAACTTTGGTAATATTGAACGGAATTCCTCCATTCAAACACGAAACTAAACCAACTTTGGCACTTTCTTTTCATTTTTTGCACTTAAATTGCTGAAATCAACAAAAGATGTGTTATTTCATTCACAAATAATGTCTTCACTCACATGCCCTTATCTTCCTTATCAGACCACCTTCCTGAGTGAATACACAAGTAATGTCTTCACTGCATGCCCTTATCTTCCTTATCAGCCCACCTCCCTGAGCGAAAACCAAAATAATACCCCATGCTTGAAAGCATGGGTGAAAACATGAAATCAGTACATTTTCTGAAGTTGCCGAAAAATGCGCAAATATTTCAAAATGTGCCCATAAGTTTTGCCAAAAAGTACAAAAAACTATCTAATTGTTTTTGAAGTTGAACTTTGAGTAATTTAAAGCAGCTTTTAGGACATTATCGTTTTGACATTGGGCCTAAGCAACTAAGAATATTCATAGTTAACTAAAACTGCGATTCTCGTAATACAGAATGCTCGTACTACTGTCCAAGGATCCTCAAACCAGTTTGCGGCACTGATGGTAACACTCACCCAAATGAATGTGTGATGGGACGTGCAGCATGCCTGCAAAATATTGAAATGACTGTGGCTTATCCAGGAGAATGTCAGCCAGGTATATTACTCACCTAATTATAACGTGTCGTGCAATGTATAAAGGTTAAGGTTATTGAACCGGACATAGGCCTAATGGATATAATAACAGTGATTTTGTATAAATAATTACAGCGCGATATAAGCACTGTTGTTATATTTTGTTTACTGGCTATTTTATCTTTTATCATAAACATTACTTTTTTGTTAGATTTATTTTTTTAAACAACAAATTTCAACTTCATGAATTCGGCAAGTCCACCAAATTATTTTCCAAAATATCTGCTTTTTAATAACACGTTCTGTCGTGCACGCACATGTGGCAACTTTGAGAAATCGAAACGTTTATGAAAAGGGAAAACACTTGGCTACCCAGAGAAAGTTTTCTCTATTCAATATCATGTTCACTTTTTCCAAAACATTCATATTTCCCCAAAATGATGTTTTCAGAAAAAGTGACACTTTTCAAAATCGTATGCAAGAAAGTTACAACAAATGTCTCCAAAGCTTTTTAAAATTCGTTTCAATTGTCTTTATTTTCAATGAAAATAAAGTCTCTTCTTTTTTTAGCTGGTGTCCTTACTTGAAAGAATTTATTTTTATTTTTATTTATATGCATGACTAGCAAATAGTGTCCACCATTCACGTCAATAACATCCCGGTAGTGTTAAAAAGTGCTACTTACTTTTCGGAAAACATCATTTTGGGGAAATGTGACTGTTTTGGGAAAGGTAAATATGGTATCGAACAGGGGAAGCTTTGTGTGGGTAGCAAGCGTTTTCCCTTTCCGTAAAGTGTTTCAATCTCTCAAAACACCTAAATTGTGTGTGGAGTTAATGCAAACAAACTCGTATAGGATTTTGAAAAGTGCCACTTTTTCTGAAAACTATTTTTTGGGGAAATGTGACTATTCTGGGAAAAGTAATAATCATATTGAAATGGGGAAACGTTCTATGGGTAGCCAAGTGTTGTTTTTTTGCTTTCCATAAAGTGTTAGCACGCGTGTATTGATTTTTCTAAATACTTTCTAAACAACACATCCGTATTTATTGATCTTTAAATCTAAGGAAAACTAAGCATTGACTAACCCAGTTGCGTTGTATGAGTTAGGTGTGTTGTATGGTGGTGGGGGTAGGCCTAGGTGTTAACAAAATTCCAACCATCAATTAAGCAGATATCTCTCTCAGACATCATCCCTTAGTGTTTTTATTAATATAATTTCGTTAAACAAGTTGTCACTAAACCAGACTTTCTGTATGTTCAATTCCTAACCTATATAAATATTCATCGTAACACAGAATGCAATATTATCTTCTGTCCAAGGATCTTTAAACCAGTTTGTGGCACTGATGGAAACACTCATCCAAATGAATATGAGATGGGTCGTGTTTGGTCACTTTTCGCTGCGCTGAAACACATTTTTGAAAAAATGAGGGGAGGGGTAGTGTTAGGGTTAAAACGTGGTATTATTAAGTCTTTGTGTTGTGGTTATTATAGTCCAGTCAGTGCGCACGAATACATGTGGGTATATTTTTATTCGACCTACAATACCAGGGCGCGGTCATAATGGCCTAATGTCATTTTGAACTGATTGACATTCTGTCTCAATCATCGTCTAACGTTTGTCCAACAAGTAACAATAGACTCATCTCAGTCGGTACTCTATATGAAATCTTCACCATGATCACACTCCAGTATGTTTAAACGCATAAACAGCCGAAAAGATTACTTCGTCGATAAGATTTTCTCGTCGGTAAAATAATTTGAAATATATTTGTCTTGTTGGTCAGGAAAAAATGTTACCATTACCCTTGATTTATATTTTGGCTGGAACGAAATATCTTAAGTTTTGTGTATTATCGAACCCGGGCTCTAACCATTATTAGCCACACATTTAGGGTAATTGAAATGCGGTATAGGAAAACAGGAAAACAAAGAAGAAGACAAAAAGAAATTAGGAAAAAGTGCACTTTAGGTCCGAGATACTGGTAGACCGTTATCTTTCAATACTGGAACATAAAATTTGTCAGTATCGCTCGATACTGGTAGGATTTTATTGTTCCAGTATCGCTTGATACTGGAACACCCTAAATGCGTTCCAGTATCGAGCGATACTAGAACAATCATGACTTTGTACCATTATCGAACGATACTTGCTGTTCCTGTATTGAACAATACTAGTAATTTTTACTATCTGGTACCTTTCCCCCCGAAATGTCCGTTAATCATTTCCACGTCGTCTGTAATCTAAAATGTTTCTTTTTACTTCGGCAGTAGAGCCACAGCCAACATTTCGACCAATTGGACGTAAGTTATATGCAGCTATATATCGAGTAATATGAAATACACTTTATAAAAAATGATCAATGTATAACGGTTCATCTATCAATGAACATAATGATATGACCACGTACGTGTTTTATTACCATTTACCAGAAGTATAGGCTTCTATGAGACAAACTTACCCAGATTCTTATACGGTTTTTTTTCTTCAAACGCGCTCACTAGAGGGACACTCTGGGTCAGTTTCTTGATGTGAAAGAAAGAGTATTTTTCTAATGTTTCACTTGCACATGTTCAATGTTTTCGTCTTAAAACAGAATGCACCTACGTATGCCCCAGGATCTACAACCCAATGTGTGGTACTGATGGTAACACACATCCCAACGAATGTGAGATGGGTCGTACAGCATGTCAACAAGATATAGAAATCACAATGGATTATCAAGGAGAATGTCAACCAGGTAACCGAGGACATGAAGTTTTACATTAGGGGGCTGATGCAGGATCATTGCATCTTGTTTGTAAATTACTGTGTGGTTTTCAAATTTTTTAACAAAGAGGAGATCCTTAAAAATTGATTTATTTCTAGTGATTTAGATAGCCGGTTGTCTTCTCTAACATTTATCCATTTGCAGAGATTTAAACAATATGAAATTGTAAGACTTATGGTGAGCCCGTATAACAGCAGATCAATGCCTCGACGCCATATTTAAATAATTAAATTAATCAAGGGACGGTCAATGCCTAAGATTCGACGATATACTCTTGAGAATTGTCCTAAAGCTGCATACAAACAGATTCGTATATTTACAACTCTTAGCGATCAGGTACACAAACGATGTGATAGTTTTATACTCTTAATTATACTCACTTTCTATAGTAACTGCTGAGCCACAACCGACGTTTCCAGTGATTGGAAGTAAGTCATAAGTATTTTGCATTGATATTGCTTATAATATATAGATTAGAGTATACTATTATTGGTTTTATTGGTTTTAGACCGTACCCGTGATATATTGCAAGAGAATACGGCGGCACAGTACACGTTGAATACCACGCGAGTGTCATATTGAAATTGTTAAATAATAAAAATAGGGTACAATACCAGTGAAAATACTGAGTCCAAAATTAATATTTAATTAAAAAAATGATGCTGCTTCCACTGTTTATTTATATCACTGTATTGTATTGTATTTTCTTTACTCAACCGTCTCAAAAGTGCTAATTTTCAAGCGCCTGTGATTCTTCTTAATACAGAATGCACCTACTACTGCGGGAGGATCTATAGACCAGTTTGTGGCACTGATGGTACAACACATCCCAACGAATGTGAGATGGGTCGTACAGCGTGTCGAAAAGATATAAAGATTACAGTGGCTTATGGAGGAGATTGTCAACCAGGTACTACCAAAGCAATTGTAAATGATTACATAATAATGATACAAACGTGACGCGCCATCCGAGGGTTGTTCAACGGACAAGGGTTGGTTGATGCCGAGTGTTCGTTGATATGCAAATTCTAATTAGATTTGGTAAAAAAGGGTGAATACAAACAGATTCGTAAATTTACAACTTTTCCGAAAAATTAGAAACAAAAAACAATAATATTGGGCAATTGAATAACTCATGTGTTTCGTTACAAGATAGCTACGATATTTTTTGATAATAACGTATTCTGTTTCTACTGTTTCACAATAGTAACTACTGTTGAATCACAACCGACGTTTCCAGTGATTGGAAGTAAGTCATTTATTTTTCTTATAATTTGATTAGAGAATACATGGTTTAAGACCAAACCCGATATTGGTTTACCCGTGTTGTATTGTCTGGTATTTGACACATTTGTCAACTTTTACCTCTGCTTGCTTCCACAATTCAAACATCCACATGTGCGGTTTGGGTCAAACATGCGATAGCGAATTCGTCGCATTACCACGCAATAGAAGCGCAGAAAGGCGCGTCGCAGGAGTACCCGTCCGCAGAAATACGAGCTATTTACTTCTATTAAACACTAATTCTATCGTTTCCACGCACCGCACCGGGGGGGGGGGGGGGGGGGGGCGTACGGGAGGGGGGGGGGGGCACGCTATTAATTTTCAAAGCTCCGCTTATCCGTGTCATAGTGTCTCACATATATGTCGATGATTTCCATTAGACTTACAGATGTTCAAACTCAACTATTCACAAGTGTCCACTATATATTTTTTCATACACTATGCCTGCATGCATTGTGCGCACGTATTCACGTCATCGAATAGTTTTGATCTTTGGTAAATTATCTCAGTCCGTTTTCTATTATCATGATTATATCAACCCTTTAAAAAGTGCTCATCAGAATTTCAATCACCTGGGATTCTTCTTGATACAGAATGCACCTACTACTGCGGAAGGATCTCTAGGCCAGTTTGTGGCACTGACGGTAACACACATCCCAACGAATGTGAGATGGGTCGTACAGCGTGTCAAAAAGATATAGAGATTACAGTGGCTTATGGAGGAGATTGTCAACCAGGTACTACCAAAGCAATTGTAAATGATTACATAATAATGATACAAACGTGACGCGCCATCCGAGGGTTGTTCAACGGACAAGGGTTGGTATATGCCGAGGGTTCGTTGATATGCAAATTCTAATTAGATTTGGTAAAAAAAGGTGAATACAAACAGATTCGTAAATTTACAACTTTTCCGAAAAATTAGAAACAAAAAACAATAATATTGGGCAATTGAATAACTCATGTGTTTCGTTACAAGATAGCTACGATATTTTTTTATAATAACGTATTCTGTTTCTACTGTTTCACAATAGTAACTACTGTTGAATCACAACCGACGTTTCCAGTGATTGGAAGTAAGTCATTTATTTTTCTTATAATTTGATTAGAGAATACATATTGGTTTAAGATCAAACCCGATATTGGTTTACCCGTGTTGTATTGTCTGGTATTTGACACATTTGTCAACTTTTACCTCTGCTTGCTTCCACAATTCAAACATCCACATGTGCGGTTTGGGTCAAACATGCGATAGCGAATTCGTCGCATTACCACGCAATAGAAGCGCAGTAAGGCGCGTCGCAGGAGTACCCGTCCGCAGAAATACGAGCTATTTACTTCTATTAAACACTAATTCTATCATTTCCACGCACCGCACCGGGGGGGGGGGGGGGGGGGGGGGGCGTACGGGAGGGGGGGGGGGGGGCACGCTATTAATTTTCAAAGCTCCGCTTATCCGTGTCATAGTGTCTCACATATATGTCGATGATTTCCATTAGACTTACAGATGTTCAAACTCAACTATTCACAAGTGTCCACTATATATTTTTTCATACACTATGCCTGCATGCATTGTGCGCACGTATTCACGTCATCGAATAGTTTTGATCTTTGGTAAATTATCTCAGTCCGTTTTCTATTATCATGATTATATCAACCCTTTAAAAAGTGCTCATCAGAATTTCAATCACCTGGGATTCTTCTTGATACAGAATGCACCTACTACTGCGGAAGGATCTCTAGGCCAGTTTGTGGCACTGACGGTAACACACATCCCAACGAATGTGAGATGGGTCGTACAGCGTGTCAAAAAGATATAGAGATTACAGTGGCTTATGGAGGAGATTGTCAACCAGGTACTACCAAAGCAATTGTAAATTATTACATAATAATGATACAAACGTGACGCGCCATCCGAGGGTTGTTCAACGGACAAGGGTTGGTTGATGCCGAGGGTTCGTTGATATGCAAATTCTAATTAGATTTGGTAAAAAAAGGTGAATACAAACAGATTCGTAAATTTACAACTTTTCCGAAAAATTAGAAACAAAAAACAATAATATTGGGCAATTAAATAACTCATGTGTTTCGTTACAAGATAGCTACGATATTTTTGATAATAACGTATTCTGTTTCTACTTTTCCACAATAGTAACTACTGTTGAGTCACAACCGACGTTTCCAGTGATTGGAAGTAAGTCATGGAGTATTTAGCATTTACTTTTCTTATAATTTTATTAGAGAATACATATTGGTTTAAGATCAAACCCGATATTGGTTTACCCGTGTTGTAGTGTCTGGTATCTGCCACATTTGTCAACTTTTACCTCTGCTTAATTGCTAGCTTCCACAATTCAAACATCCACATGTGCGGTTTGGGTCAAACATGCGATAGCGAATTCGTCGCATTACCACGCAAGAGAAGCGCAGTAAGGCGCGTCGCAGGAGTACCCGTCCGCAGACATACGAGCTATTTACCAGGGTATGTCACATAAATCTGCCCATTGTTGAGATTTGGTTCAGTATAGCGCACTCTATCAAACCTTCACCCGGAAGTTACAGCGTAAACTGTCAATCATTCGTTGTGAATAAATATTCATCATGACTATTCATGACCTCACACCATGTGATCGTCGCGATCCGGCGTCCATCCTATCTGATCTGATTACAATATTCATAAAATACAAATAACGCCACGCCCTCCTCTGTCAGTGCCAGACGAAGCAATCCACAATTTAAAATTCGTATTTTGTTCTACGTAAATTAATTTCAAATAACCAATTCTGAATGTTTCGTGTCATATAAGAACTCAATTCTGCCATCATCAAAGCAAATCAGTTCTACTCTAAAATCACAATCAGCTTTTTTACCATTGATGTACTATTTTTGTGCCACAAATCATGCTATTAATTTTCAAAGCTCCGCCTATCCGTGTCATAGTGTCTCACATAGATGTCGATGATTTCCTTTAGACTTACAGATGTTCAAACTCAACTACAAGTGTCCACTATATATTTTTTCATACACTATGCCTGCATGTATTATGCGCACGTATTCACGTCATCGAATAGCTTTGATCTTTGGTAAATTATCTCAGTCCGTTTTCTATTATCATGATTATATCAACCCTTTAAAAAGTGCTCATCAGAATTTCAATCACTTGGGATTCTTCTTGATACAGAATGCACCTACTACTGCGGAAGGATCTCTAGGCCAGTTTGTGGCACTGATGGTACAACACATCCCAACGAATGTGAGATGGGTCGTACAGCGTGTCAAAAAGATATAGAGATTACGATGGTTTATGAAGGAGATTGTCAACCAGGTACTTAACAATTAAAGCAATTGTATGTGTACTAACTTCTTTTTTAATTTTATTAAGCGAACACCATACTGGTATCCCAAGTTCATTGAATTCATGAATATATGTATATCATTTCGAGAACTTTAGTTATAGTTATAGTTATAGTTATAGTTTATTGTCACCAAATCACAGCTAAAAGCTGAATTACATGGTTATTACATTGGTATAAAAACATCAAATTACACACAGAAATGTATACAAAGATAACAACAAAATTGAAAGTTAAAAATGCTAAAAGAGATTAAAAGGTATCAAAAATACATAGATAGTAAAGGTTGTACATGCTAAGTCGCCTAAATATAGCTAATATTGCACTGTGGGTAATATATAAAAAATTGTTATGACGCCTAAATATAGCTAATATTGCACTGTGGGTAACATATAAAAAATTAAAAGATTAAAAAACGGCAATTATAAATGACAATAATAAATGACACAGGGAATGAATCACAAACTTACACAAGAGTCAGATTAACACCCCCTTAGCAAGCATATTTACTGCTACTGATTCAGGAGATTAGTAAGGAAAGGGATGGGGCTACTCTGATATATTTTGGTATTGCATCTGGGAACTTCATATTTGCTGGTGTGTCTCAAATTCATCATATGGGTCTTATTATTGCTAGGGACCCAGTCGGAATACCTTTCAGAGTCACAACATTTCTGGGCAAACTGAAGCGATAATTGTGAACTCCTGTCTTCTAAGTTTAAGAGTGCCAACTGGTCCAAAGCATCTGTGTAGGATTGATATTGAGCGCCCAGAATGATACGGCATGCCCGTGTCTGCAGGCGTTCAAGTTGATGGGCCTGATTTTTACCGATGCTACAATGCCAGACAGGGGCGCCATTTACGCTTAACGGATGCGCGCTATATTAAATATAACTTTTTATACAGAAAAGACGCCTGATAATATAGGCCTATTTCATTTAAAACATCCATGGTATTATTTAGGACGTATTGAGAATGGACCCTGCACGTGCGCAGTCAGATTTAACGCCAATTCAATTTAACATTAAATCAATACCATACGTTTCTTTCCGATAGTTGCACCACCGACTACGTTGTTATCTGTTGGAAATGTTGGAGGTAAGACGTTTTCAAACTGATAATTTTACTTGAGTAAGAATCACTACTATCAAATGGGCCTATATATGATAGAAGCAGTGAATATTGTACCGCGTATGTGTGGTTGTAAGTGTTCAAAGACATCGGAATCATTATCACTTTCAACGCGGCAGTCGTCGCAGCGAACATTCGAACATTAAATGTCATTTGGTATCACCATGAGAAATGCATTGAAATAAGTACATACATGCTTAGTATTACTTCAGTAATCCTTTGGATATATCTTGAAAGTTGGGAAAGGTTTCTGAAAATCTGTTTTGTATATGGTAAAACTAATAGCCGCGTGGAAAGTGTTAAATTACAAAGATCTTCTTTCCCTTAATGTTCCCTTGAAGACATTTCCACAGATTACTATTGGGTGTTTTTATCTAGCGTCACAAGACCAGATACTGAGATAAAGCTCACTTTCTAACAAGTAAATGTTATTAATTTAATCATCATCATGGATGCAGAATGTGACTCCATTTACTGCCCCAGGATCTTTAAACCAGTGTGTGGCACTGATGGAAACACTTATTCAAATGAATGTGAGATGGGTCGCGCAGCATGTCTACAGAATATTGATGTATCTGTGGAAAATCAAGGAGAATGTCAACCAGGTAAACACGTAAATATATAAGAAGAAAAAAAGATTTTCTGCAACATCGGGGCTATTGAACCGTAAACGTTGGAATTCTTTTACGGATATGAAATATAAAGATCGACATATTTAAATATGTGGATTTTCAGCAGGTTGCAGAGATCTAAATAACAATATTGTAAGACATCGTGAAGCATTCCGTCCAACATCAAATCACTGCCTCGATTTTATATGTTTATATATATTTACATGATTAATAAACAGACCTATTCTGATGAGGAAGTGTGATAGCACGTCAAATGGTCAAATATACAAAGTTTGGGCCCGTGTGTTCCGCATGCTCATTTAGAAAATAAAAAGCAATATTATTCAATTTCTTTAAGAAATATTAAGACTTGGTCACTGAAAGTTTTATGGAAACGAGGTAAAAAAAAAGAAAGAAGGATATTATACATTAATTGTTCCAACGTCTCCAATTACTCCCAAATTGTTTCTTTTTTATTTCGATAAAAGAGCCACATCCAACACTTCGACCAATTAGACGAAAGTTATATGCAGTTAGGGAGTTTTCATAAATACCTTGGTGGTGTGGGGGGGGGGGGGGGATGGAGGGGGATCAGGAAAAAAAATTGGAACTTAATAGGGGGGATCAAACAACAATAAAAATCTTTTTTGGCGCTTCGCGCATACAGAAAAGGGTCCACAATTTGTCTACGCGTTGCGCACAAAAGAACCCACATTTCTACAATAACATGCTTCGGTCGAATCTAATAATGCTTGGTAACTTAGACATAAAGGGAGGTCAAGAAAAAAATTAACGGTGTTTGGGGGGATCAAGAAAACAATATGTCGAGGCTCAAAAATGTCCTACCCCCTACCAAAGTATTATGAACACTATCTTAGGCCTATTTATCAATTACGTGAAATAACCTATACGAAGAAATCGATAGCTTGACTACATTTTACCGTTTCCCATCAATTTCAACGATATAATAACCTATTGACAATACATGCATTATTTTATGGATCAAACACTATATTTTAAAAGAACCTGTCGTTTCTGGACCGTATCACATATTAATAGAGCACCATATTTTTTTTGGTGTCAGATCTTGATATTTAGCAACAAAAATAAAATGAGAATCCGGCGGTAAAACTTAATTGTCCACCGATATTTTATAGTTCAATATTAAGATAATGAGTGATTATTAAAGAGAGACCATTTTACTTCCTATCAACAGTCTGCAGGTGTTTTATCAATATTATAAGATATGGAGGGAAAGGCACACTGCTCATATTTTTACATTGAATACATTTTGTATTTGTTTGATTTTGTAACCAATCACGGAACTTTCGTCCCATATGTAGCTAAACCCTTTTACAACACGTGAGATGGTGGCTAATTACACAGGCCCGTAACCAACCTTTTCAGTTACACTCTCAGAACAAAGGTTAAAATCTTTAACCATGTTGGTTAAAATTTTAACCAACGGGAGGTTACCAGGTGAACCACACAATTGGTTGGTTAAAACTGTAACCAACAGCTGTTGGTTAAACTTTAACCTGTGGTTGGTTACAAATTTTAATCATTTGTTGGTTAATATGTTTTGACCAACAGTGGTTGGTTAAACTTTAACCTGTGGTTGGTTACCATTTTTAATCATTTGTTGGTTAATATGTTTTGGCCAACCCGTGGCCAGGACCAACAAGGGACAGGACAAGGCACATGATCCTAGCGTACGAGACCGGGAACCGATAACTTGAAACAGCGGCCGCAATTTTTAGACCACGTCAGAATTTGTATATGAAATCAATCGTGTTATTTTTCGCCCCTGGTATAATGTGCCC
>CM069442.1:64687799-64706711 GCA_035610835.1 Ophiura sarsii
CAATGGAAATACCCACACCACCCAGGGTTGTCTATGTAGGAACTACACACTTTTACAAAGGAAATAAATTAGTTGAAAGTGTGGTCCTAGTGGGAATCGAACTATGGACCTCTGCTTTTCAAAGCATCTCTCAACCATTAGACCAACGATGGATGAACTGGTCAGGACATGATTTTGATCCCACTTACGCATTAACGGAGTAAATCAATAATAATATTATCATGATCAGCACGCATAATATCATGAATAGAGCTGCTATTCACATGATCATGTACCCAGGGTAGACAGACATGTGGGTATTTCCATGACTGTATCAGTCACTGTTTACTGATATGCGTCTTCTTTTTTTAAAAGATGTAACGAATAACATACCGTTATCGCAATTGAATTGATGTATCATACCTTTTGTGGAACAATTGCCGCGTCACATCATGCATGCCTCATCACTGACTTAATTTAAGAAGATGTTAAAAACTCACTTATTCCACCGTCATAGTCATGATAGTGCAAGTGACACTGTTTTTATAATGTATGTTTTATTAAATTATTAAACGCTGTGGTACCATTGTATAATGTATAAGAACGCTATATAAATGCTCATTGTTATGTTATGTTATGTTTATACAGAAAATACGCCTTATGATATCATTTTAAAACATCTATGGCAAATGAACTGTTTAATATTTACATTATAATAGGCTCAGTGACTGTTTCTCTGGGTTTCATTATAGAACGTGTTGAAAAAGGACCCTGTTATCCAAACCCTTGCCTTAATGGAGGCACATGCGCAGTCAGGTTTAGGATTTCATATCGTTGCACATGCGCACCGGGTTTTTCAGGATTAAGGTGTAGCGCAATGGGTGAGTTCATTTATTTAAACACTCCCTCTCATCTGAAGTACGAACGTGACGTCAGAGCATAGACCGGAGCTTATCATCGGGCAAGATTCTTACGATTCGCTTACGGAGCGCAATCGAAAATCGTAAATATTGCGTCTTTCACTGTAATAAGCACTGATGCCACGTTGTTATTTCAGGTGGGATGAATTATGTGATCCTTCTCTCCGATTGATAATGTATCCAATGAGGAATTGTCTATTTAACACATGTCACGCATATAGACAAACGTGAAGTTGGTGCTTTTTTTCCTTTCAAGAAAATCAATTTATACTCAACTTATATTCATCCATTAAATCAGAGTGCCCATCAGACACGCCCGCTGTTGCATGTTTCACCAATCCTTGTGATGATAATTCATGTGCTGCTTATCCTGACTCGAGATGTAGTGCCAACTTTTGCGGAGGTTGTAACGCCGTATACTTTGACGACGATGGCAATGCAGTTGACTGCAACGACCAAGGTGAATATGATAAAACAAAATACATTCTTTACAACAAGACGATATTCATGTGGTCAAAATGTACCTTATACATTCATCATCATTGATTTACTTCTAATTGTCACTTGATGTTGTTATTTCTAAAACATGTCGAAACCACTGCAAAGCCCAGTAACATTCATAAAGCCCCTCTTCTTTGCTTCGTCACCTTATCTGTATAAATCACAACGAAATTTGGTTTGAGCTTATTTTATTTTGTCAAGATCTTGTCAATATGCAATGGGGTATTTTTTTCTCCTTTTAACTTTCATACTATAATAAGTAGGTGGAGGTGATTGCACTGACAAAGACGGTAACCTCGTACGGGAAGGAGACACATTCAGACCTTTGAATACATGCACGGATTGCATCTGCAGATCGGGTGAACCCCTCTGTCCCGTTGTGGACTGTTTTCAGCCACGAAACGCACCTTTTTGCACTACGCGCATTGGTCCCGAGTTCCCGGAGGTATGCTGCCCTCAATTTGACTGCCCTCAAGGTGAGTTTTACGTAGCTACGTGTGCTTCGAAAAGTAACTTACTGGGTACCAGGTGTAGAAGGAGATAATAGTCCTTTGTGGGACCTGCAGTTAAGTATAGAGTACTAATCTCTACACGCAACACTATAGTTTCACGTTTCATTCCGTGGACGTGTATGTCTACGACGCCGGACTATAACTCAAATGGGACTATGGCTCCTTTCACACTGGTAATACATATGCTCATACCCCAAAATCATACATCAACCATAACAATATTGAATTAAGATTGGTTGAATGTTAAGACAGCTATGTGTCAAAAACCAAATCAAAGTACAATTGTAATTGTTGCATGGTTCTTCAACGTGCACCCTCCGAGCTCCGAGTCGAGTACCAATACGTAGATGATTGATTCACTGGTGTAGGGCTAGCTCACCTAACGACTGTGGGGTGAGTATCGGGGATACTTCAATTGATCAATACGCCCCATGAACATAAATATCACAGTGACACTGAGGTGCAACAATTAAATTCGTACTTTGTCTCATTTATTTCCGTTACAAGATCTTCACGAACAATATCTTACATTAAAGCGACAGCATTACTCCAAATGTTTTATCATTATTTCAAGATATTGAGCTATTAATAGCATGTATTACTTCGTAAGTTACTCTTTGAGCAATGTAATTCACTACACCTGAAAACAGCGTCAGCAGTGATCCCATGCAGATGATTGATTTTCAACTTCATGCGTGAACGCGTGCACTCTTCGTACTCGTTTGTTCTTCAGCGACGCCAAACGCTTAAATCGTCAATCCAGTGGATCATGTGGATATAAGGTTCTAATTATATAGGAGACCAATTGGCAAATGTTTATGAATTGTCTATTATCAATAAGGTATGAATACCATAATTATGGTGCTTCGTGATTTATGTAACAACCACTTTTATTTTCCACTTTGAATTAGGTTGCATAGATCGACCGGGACCTATGCGACCGTTTGGTCAGCAATTCGAAGATGGCTGTGAATTTTGCACGTGTGACAGGTCGGGATACACTATTTGTAGTCCAGTACCTTGTCCTTTGCTTGATGCTAAACCAGGATGTGAGGTAGTCGTTCTTCCAACGACAGAAGGACAATGTTGTCCACAATATGACATTACTTGCCGTAAGTATTATATCAGTAGTTTTACCAATACCATATCACCTCACAGCCACCGTCTCAATCTCATTTGCATGGGAAATATTTCTCGTGTGGGGTGAAGGAGGCATAAGTACTTAATATATGGCAGCTCGAATAGGATTTAAGAATTATACCCAACCCTCCAAATGATTAGCTGATTTCGACATAATCTTGTTTCCTGAACGGAATGCCTGTTTGTTGGCATGTATACACGACTGTGTGAAGACGACTTGAAAGACGTTGACATCGATAACATAGGCCTATACTCATACGTTCTAGTTTAGCGTTCCGGACTTAAGCAACATTGGTTAATCAGTGGTTAAGCACGGTAATTATCACTATTATATGTATCGATCGGTTTGTAACTTTATATCAATTAACGAATGTGTTTTATTAACTATTCGATTGATACTTGTTTCACTTTGAAGCGACTATATTTATCAAGGAGCCGGAGGACTCTTACCTAGTTCGCTATAGTCAACCCGTAACCCTGACTTGTAGCGCAGATGTTTCCAGCAGAGAGCTCATTTCATTTGATTGCAATGGTCAAGCTATTGAAAACACACGAATTCGATACACTGAGGAAGAAGGCAATACTGTTGCATCTTTAGGTAAGTCCATGTTTTAGGTACTACGTACGTGTAGTATCGTGTATTGTTAAGTTCTAGTAAATTGATATTCATATACTGATTATCATACAGGAAATAGTGACTCTCGCCTGAGGGCGTTAACTAGTTCACTTCAGTAACTCAAATTTGGCAAATGGCACATACAGTTAAGCCCACAATTATTCATACCCTTTGAAAAATATGAGTTTTTTGCGTTTTTCTCATAACTATACCAGCTGGAGTGGTGGAACTTTCGCTTTACACTAAAGACAATTAGTTTGCAAGTACAAATCAATATATTTGGGCTCAACATTTTTTGCATAACAATAGAATTGAACAAGAATTGTGTTTTTATGCCTGTCCAAAATTATTCATACCCCCATACCAATTCTCAGGATTGAGGCAATTTGTTGTGATAATACATATTTTTTGACATTCCAAACATTCTTTATATTGTGTGATATTGTTATGCAATTATTCCACGATGTGTGCATACAATGTGGATGCATTATAAATGTGTCCTTTTGAATGTACAGTGAAGGATGTTATAGGACAACACTCTAGCTCTTTGTCAGCATGGCGAAGAAGATCAAATAACTCAGTGAGCAACAAATAACTCAGTGAGGACCTTTTTGTGCATATTGTGAATGCTCACAAAGAGGGGAAAGACTACAGACCTATTTCGAAACAATTCTAAGTGCCAGAATCCACGATACAAAGCATAATTAGAAAGAACAAGAAGTTCAACTTAGTAAAAAACATTGAAAGACGCAGTCGGAAGACAACGGTGTCCTCTTGTTTGGCGAGAAAAGTATTGCGAAAGGCCAACAACAATCCACAAATTGCCAAGGTTGTTCAGGAGAGCATTGACGGTGATCTGTGGATTATAGTTGGCCTTTCACCATACTTTTCTTGTCAAACGAGGGGACACCGTTGGCTTCCGACAGTGTCCTTCAAGGTTTTTAACTGAATTGAACGTCTTATTCTTCCTAATTATGCTTTGTATGGTTGAATCTGGCACTTGGAATTGCTTCAAAATAGCTTGTAGCTTTTCCCCTATGTGTGCGCATTCACAATATGCACACACGAAGGTCCTCACTGAGTTCTTTGGTCTTCTTCGCCATGCTGACAAGGAGCTAGAGTGTTGTCCTATAATATCCCTCACTGTACATTCAATAGGACACATTTGTAATGCATCCACATTGTATGCACACATCATGGAATAATTGCATAACAATATAAAAGCCTATCACACAATATAAAGAATGTTTGGAATGTCAGCATGTGTATTATCACACAAACAATGGCCTCAATCCTGAGACTTGGTATGGGGTATGAATAATTTTGGACATGCATAAAAACACAATTTTCGTTCAATTCTATTTTTATGCAAACAATGTTGAGCCCAAATATATTGATTTGTACTTGCAAACTAACTGTCCTTTGTGTAAAGCGAAAGTTCCACCACTCCAGCTGGTATAGATATGAGAAAAATGCAAAAAACTCATATTTTTCAAAGGGTATGAATAATTGTGGGCTTAACTGTACATATTTGTGATTAGGTCTTCAAAATATTTATCTTTCCCTTTATTGTATTTGTATACTGTATTGTAAAACAATTCAGTTTCAAGTAACATTGTAGCATAATCATGAATTTTGCATGGTATGTTCGGTAATTGTAAAGCACCGGTATAGTAACCCGGAAGTCCCAGGTTCAATTCCTAGATGGTCAGTGATCTTTTACTAATGTGTAAATACATTACGAGTTTCCTGTCTTAAAACCACCAGCACATACCACCAGCGATAAGAGCCACATCGATAATCAGTGGTGGAACTTCAGATTTTTTTTCAACTAGCCAGTCAGGCAGGTAACTCGCAGAATTTACCTGCCCGACAAAAATTCCACCAGCCCAAGGTTTTTCATAATATTTTGCAGCAAACAATTAAGAGCAAGACTACTTTTAAACTACAATTACATGTTTTTGTCTTTATTGTACGATGTTCCACTGTAACCCTAGCCCGTAACAGTTCCTCGTATTCATCATGTTCATCTATCCAATACTCTCTTTAATCTCCTATCAACCTGATCTCCTCTATCATCATGACACACGATAATTTGTTGATGAAATTACCCTGAACTTACTGCTACTTACACTTTGAGCTTCAAAAATGTTACCCGCCAATCGGACGGGTACCTTTGTATCTTCACCCGCCCGACACGAAAGTTACCCGCTATGGGCGGGCGGGTGGGTCTTATTTCCATCCCTGTCGATAATCATGAATCATTTGAATAAACATTTTACATCTGTTTACATTTGTCAATGCAGAAAACTATTTTTAGACTGACATTGTCATGTTACATTTTAGTCTTTAACATTGGGTTTGATATTGTTCCTAGCTATTGTATGCTGAATACTTTAGTAATGCGCATATTCTGGAATAGTTGACGGGGATTTTAAGGCATACACCTGTTTATTAATTATCACGGAATCTTATTTGAATTGGACATCTAATTTTGTGTAGTGGTTATTTATATAATATTTCCATTTATTTGAGCACGTTCCCATCATTTCAGACATTTCAAGGTTGGAGTTTGAAGACCACACGACCGGGGAAAATTTCTGGTGCGAATGTGTAGCTATCGATAGAAACCAAGAAACGTTTCGAAGTCGAAAGGCATATGTTGCAGTATCATGTAAGTTGCGTAATGCAGTAGTTCTATTTCCATAGTATAAAATCCAAATTACTCACTTGAACACCGTTTGAAAGTCGTTAACCCAAGCACAATGACAGAATTCTAAGGCTGTACGAACAACATATTTTGGAAACTTTCGAACTATGGCCAGGATCTTTGTACCTACAAAAGGTGTAATGTTTGAGATTGAGACAAATGATCGATTTCATCTTTCTTACAGATTCCTTAAGCGCGTTTGTAGAATTGTGTAGCCGGGATACAACTGTGTTGTGTCCATGGCACGAAATCTGATTTTGATTTTTTTTTTCCTCCAGATTTAATGATTGATCAAATCGCTGCTAATCCTTTACAACAAACATACCTTGAAACGTATGATCAAATTAATCCTGGACAATCACCTTTTTTAGTTCAATACATAATACGCTCAAAAACCTTCATCCACGACATTTGCCTAGATACATTAGCAAATACAATTTGTTTAATATTTATGATTATAGACATCAGAAAGAATTTTGAACAAGATCCTATGGACATCTCCGCGATTGCCGGTGAGACTATCCTACTACGCTGCAGACCACCAACTGGATACCCGACACCAATAGTGACCTGGGAAAAAGACGGAGCTACCCTGGATATATCGACCAGCGAGCGCCTTACCATGATCGCAGACGGTAGTCTGGAAATCAGCGATATTGAGACCCTAGACGCCGGACAATACGTTTGTGTTGCGGAAAACGTTGCATACCTACGAAGTAGCGAAACGGCCGTGGTCACTGTTTCTGATAGAAAATAAACCAACTTTTCACTTCAGTATGAAATAAAGATTAATTCTAATATGAGATCAAAATATTTAGAATAATATTATAGATTATTAGTTGCCTTTATAAGTATCATCATTGCATAAAACATGTTGAATACAAGTTTTAAACAAGAATTATATTTCAATATTTGTATTAGTATTTTTGTTCTTCATGTATCCATTAGCTCTATTTCAACATTGTCCTTTTATATGGTTCAAAACATAATATCCATACTCGACCATATTTTGGTCTATGATACATAGACATTTGTTTATAAACATTTCAGCGAAGTGTTATTGACTTCCATTCGAAGTAATTTCACAAGTATCTCCGAATTTGACGAGTTTACCGCAACAAACGCATTGGTATCATGATTTCACCATGTTCTACAGACCCATGATATTTTTGTACAGTGATAAATGGCGTGTTTTTAATTATAATTCATAGACTATTTTAGATAATTTAAAATCAAGACCGGTATAAAATGAAATCATAAATTGAAGAAGTGATCAAACTGGTCAACATTTGATCTCAACACAAATGTATTTATGACGCCGCCTGGAGTCATCAGTCCTTCTAGCAGAGTGATGATCCGTTGGTGTACAAACATGATAAGAACCTGTGACCACAAAATGTCGTTAAAGACGGGCAGAAGTTATATCATGATCCAATTATTGAGCCTCGTCCAAAAAATGTCCGGAGTGATAATTACTTAATGGATGTGTTATTAAATACTTCGATAACTTTCTTATGCAGCAGGTTGGAGAAAAACTCTGATATTCCGTCAACGTCCCTTTGTTGGCTGAAATGGATTAATAAACCACTTCAATATTTATAGCAACACTTATAATACTACCATGACTACAATCAGTTTTTATTTATAAATAATCGAACAAATAATTATCTTGTATGGGCTTTTGAAAGTTTGTAAGCGTAATATGTGACATCTCTCTAATACTACTAATACGAGTTTATGTAGAAATAGACTGCACAAAATAAATCAGACATAATTTGTGATTTAGAACCTCAAATATATGCTCGACAAGCCATAGCGTCCCCTCCTGAAGATGTAAGACCCTTCTACAGAAAGCACGGCAAGCACACATAACCATTATTAAAGGCCTATAGAGCTAACGTGTGGCAGACGTTTTGGAATATTGGTGCACGTTCGTGGACGTGTAAGTTATCATTCGTTCGTGACATATTTGGCATCGGTTAGCTATAGGGGTTTGCAGAGATACGCCGGGGTGTACGTTCACGATTTTGAGCGGGTAACAACGTGGTGATCAATACGCTATGTATTCGTTGAATGTTCGCTGCTTGAACGTTTCGCACGTTGGGTATATTGTATTGGTGATCATAACACACGCATGTCACCCGCTCAACATTTTAAACATGTTTAAAACACCAGCGTACCTCCGCAAACTTAACGAACCGCTACCGAATTCAACGTATACCAAATATGTCACGATTCACGAACGAATGACAACTTACACGAACGTACACCCAAATATCCAAAACGTTGGGCACACGTTAGCTCTATTGACACAATTGTGGCATAATATCATGGAGGGCGGGGGAGGATGGAGGGCGGGGGAGGATGGAAACACAAGGTCAAACTCACATCGTACTACTAGCTTATAAATGTTATTTACGGAATAAAGCGCAATGTATTAACACCAAGCACAAAAAGTCCCTGACCAGGTGCTTTGATGTTGGATAATTCAAAATAGATTATCGTAGCCAACAATCTGAGATACACATTAAATGAGCACATTTCTTCTCTGCAGTTTGATACCTCATTCAACAAAATCGAATGAATACTTTTAAAGTTATGGCGATTTCAATGACCGCGCATAACAACAACAAAGTTGCATTAGCATTTTTTTTTGTGGGATATCATTGATTTGTGAACGGTTTTTGAATAGACCTGATTTTTCGTATGAAAGGTATGCGGGCGTAGCGCGCGAAAATGTTCGACTTTACATTTATTTGTGCTATGTTTGAGGTACATTGTTCTACCCCAAAAATCAAAAATATTCCATTTTCTGGACACATGCGCGCGTATTTTCCGACCATGATTTTGGATCTCCTGGACCGCGTTCCATGCCATAAACACTACAAATGGATCAGAACACTTCGGATGTGTTCACCGATATATGTTACGGTTTTTGAATAGACCTGATTTTTCGTATGCGGGCGTAGCACGCGAAAAAGTTCGACTTTACATTTATTTGTGCTATGTTTGAGGTATATACATTGTTGCTTTAAACAAGCTTCTACCCAAAAATCAAAAATATTCCATTTTCTGGACACATGCGCGCGTAGCGTTCGATTTTTTTTTCGGTTTGTGTAATTTTGACCATCATAATTCCATAATTCCTCTTGTCAAATAAACCGACAGTGCCAATCTCAACCAACAGACAGTCAATATTAGAGGAGGCGATCGCCCCTTCGCCTCCCCCTCTTGTTACGCCACAAAACACATACGGTATGCCTTACACATGTAAGTTTTCTGAACAGTTTTAGAACACATATCTTGTACACTTGCAATCCGTTCAACCTTTTCTTTTTTTCTGTGCTCAAAAGTAAATCAATAGAGCATCACTCTACATAGTAGTTGTCAATGTAACACTTCACTTCATTGAACATGTTGAACAGACGACAGAGTTGCTCCCTTGAGCACGAAATAGTGGAGAATTTGGCATATTTTGAATGAGGTATTGTTGGAAACAAGAACATTTTAGCTTTCTATTGACAAGTATTTCAATATGAATATCGTCAAAAAAAATTACTGAGTGCATCTTTATACAAATATAATTCTATTACAGTTGAACCATCATTCAAATCAATATCGACGACGTATGGATAATTGCATGGTAAACAATTACTGTAGAGAAGAGTGAGTAGTGAAGAGTGAATTTTTACTTTGTATTGTATATCATATTGATATACATTTTATTTTGAAAAAATATAAATCATAATGATTGAGAGAAATTTGTTCACGACACGTGCCGTGAACAATGTCACTCATCCGTGTGGGCTATGGGGCTTTGTTTGAACTCGCACTTACACCATCTGAGATTCGAATTAGCATATAGCAATCACTACTTGTCCTACCCCATAAAAAGTATATATTTTCTGAACGGTAATCTCACAAGGAATCCAAATATGCTATTGGAATTTAGAGGACCTAATGGTAACATGTTGTGATTAAGAATGTAAAAATATTATCGATTTTTTTTCATATTTTGATTTAAGCTCAATAATATTTGTATACCTATCCCAATCATAATTTTACTGTGCATATTAGTTCCTCATGCAATTACCTATCAGGTAATCAGATAATTTCGCTATCATCGGTTGAATACTTTTTTTTGCTATAGTCATGTATGTAAAACCGATGAATTTGTTACACTATGGTTGTCACGTTTGTTGAAACAGAATCTTATAGAATATAAAATAATCTATAAAATGAGAGTAAAATCATGTTTGCACCATACAGGGATGAGGAGTTATTGTAAATTGAACGTAGAATTGGGAACATTTTCTATATTCCCCATAGAGATTGTATACAGCGCCGTCGCCACCACTGTAAAAAGTGGTGTTAATATCTAAACGCTAAATTAGCTTATTTTTAACGTGTTTGGATAAAACTTAATTAACATGTTGAAGTGTTAATAATTCTAGTTTTTAACACGTTAGGTGTTAATTTGTCAACGCTATTTTTAACGTGTATGGATAACACTTAATTAACATGTTGTAGGCATAGTGTTAATAAATCTAGTTTTAACACGTTGTGGTGTTAATTTGTCAATATCATTTCTAACGTGTTTGGATAACACTTAATTAACACGTTGAAATGTTAAAAAATAACACGTTAAAGTGTTAAAAAATAATAAGACATGTGTGTAAGCTTATAGGCTAATATTTTTATAAGCCTATAAATTAAATTTATAATAAATCAACCGATCATACACAAAAAATAAGAAAACAAAACAAAAACAAAGGTACCTTGCATTCCATGATTCCGTGATAGCCTTTTTATGCAGTGACGACTAGTAAATAGTAAAATCCGCCGTGTTGCTTTTTGTACGGTTTAGCAAGGGGACAACCGACATTGCGTGGCAAACAGTATAGTGAAATACACCACTCATTGTCGATTATTCCATGGCTAACCGTGTCACTATATCAGCAATTTCTGGTTCTAAACCCCCGGTCTAAACCACTGCCAAAGTCATATTTATCTTGATTGCGAAAGCCTTCAAAATCAGCTTTATTTTCATCACCAGAATCGTCTTACGAAGTACGTAACAATAATTATGGCGTGTATGATTTTTGACGTAACAACACATCGGGTTTCCCGTATCACATTTCAAGGGTTTATTAACGCGTTTGCGTGTTAAAAGTTATCGAATTACTAGTTTTTATTAACGCCGTGTTAATACTAGCGTTAACATTTGCAAACCTTGCGACTTCTTTCTAAAATGTTAACACATTCACGCTATATTGACATTAGGCGTTGACGAAGACCATGTTAATAATAATTACGAAGGTCAGTGTATACACTAATTTTAACACCATCGTATTAAAAACTTGAGTGAATTAACACTACAACGCGTTGGAATATAGCGTTGATATTTACAGTGCATCATCCCTCACTTTCACAATATAATCAATCATATCTCAGCCAAACAGTTATAGAAATACCTGATTTATTCACACAATGTAGCTAGATAAATAGCCTTTCACTTGACACCTCAACCATAGCTCTACCACATTTAGTTGTTGAGTTAATAGAAAGAGATGGATGATTCGTCATCAAAAATGCAACGCCACCACCATTTTTGGGTGGTGAGTTCAAAACACATGGCCATACACTTTTAGATTGTATTAATGCAAAAGCTATATAGAAAAGTCTTTCAAGGAATTTCAAGGTCTTTTAAGCATAAATCTCAATGATATGGTCGATCACTATAACAAGGTACTTGTGGAAGTTTTCGATCGTCATTGCCCTGCCATGAGTCGCAAACGTAGGATCATTTCTCAACCAAAATGGTTACACTGATGAAATCCATAGAGCCCGCAGACAGCGTCGGAAACTAGAGCGTAAGTGCAGGAGATCAGGTGATCCGAATGATCACAAATTTTATCTGGATTATGTTCACTTATTCTCTAAAATGTGCAGATCAGAAAAGGCTAAGTACTACACGGATAAGCTTGCTACAGCTGACACAAAAACAATCTTCAGAACCATCAACACCCTTCTCAACCGGAATACAACATCACTTCCCTATGCTGAATCTATGAAAACCCTGGAGTGATAACTTCAGTAGATTCTTCAGTGAGAAAATTGTAAAGATACGGCATAAGATCAAAGGTGTTAATGACTCACCGTTACCCCCCAACCTACTTCATTACCCACGAATGCCACGATCAACACGCTTGTTGCGGAAATGAATGAGTTTATTCCAGCTGATGAGGATGAAATCGTGACGCTCATTAAAAGATCCCCGAACAAATCTTGTGGACTTGATCCAATCCCTACCTGGCTCCTTAAAGAAGATATTCAAACTCTTCTTCCGGCATTTGTTTCCATTATTAATACCTCACTATCCACAGGCACTTTTCCTACGGCAATTAAGGATGCCATTGTCACACCACTCTTAAAGAAACCATCATTAGACAAGAACATGCTTAAGAACTACCGTCCGGTATCCAACACAGCATTTTTTAGCAAAATTATTGAAAAAGCTGCTTTGTCACGTGTAAATAATCATGTTAGTGAGAATGATCTACGCAAGAAGATGCAATCAGCGTATAGGCCCAAGCACAGCACGGAGACAGCATTATTAAAAGTCAAAAGTGATATTGTGTGCGAAATTGACAACCGGTGTGCTATTTTTCTCGTATTGTTAGACCTATCAGCAGCTTTTGACACGATTGATCATGATATCCTAACTAACAGATTGTCAAATGATTTTGGATTTAGAGGAAATGTTGTGAGCTGGTTTCGTTCGTATCTCTATCGACGTACCTGCAAGGTTAAAATTGCCAATGAGTTTTCTGACTCGCATGTTCTCAACTTCGGTTTGCCTCAAGTGTTGGCCCACAAATGTTCTCTTTCTACACACATCCGATTGCTGATATAATCAAACGTTACAAACACATAAAGTTCCATTTTTACGCTGATGATACACAACTGTACATCTCATTTGACCCAAATAAGTCAGGGGATGCTGACCATGCTCTTGTTATATTAAATCTTGGATGTCGCAAAATATGCTTTGCTTGAATATTGATAAAACAGAATTTTTCATTGCAGCCAACCAAAGAGCCTTAAAGTCACTATGCAACATTTCACTTCGTGTTGGTGATATTGAGATCAGACCCCCATGTACGCAATCTTGGTGTTGAATTTGACTGCCATTTAAACATGTCTCATCATGTTACTAACATATGTCGCAGTTTGAATTTTCACCTTAGGATTCGTATTCGGATGTTTATTGATGAAACAACATGTCATCACGCCATACGCGCACTTGTTACATCGCGGCTCAACTATTCCAACTCTCTCTTACAGGGATCTTCTGCGAAAGATATTAAACGGCTACAACGTCTCCAAAATCGAGCAGCCAAACTAATTTATAATGCTAAAAGACGTGATCATGCAACTCCTCTTCTCCACAAGTTACATTAGCTGCCTTTCGCACTGAAATCCTTAGCAACAGAACGTTTTCATGCCTTGTTGAATCCTCACTCTTTACATGAGCCATTACCTTTTTTGTCCTGAAACAGCTATTAATGCAGGCATTCTTGTAGGTATTTCTCCATTGTAGAGGGTTGATACCATGGAATTTTGCTTTGTTGTATATCTGTTCATGCGTCATGTAAGACTACACGCCATTGAAACATTTTCCTTCTGTCTGATCTGCTGATGGTGAAATTCCAACAACATCAGTAAAATGATCCATTGCTGCTAGACAATGCGATAGCAGGGGCCGTATGCCCAGCCGCCGCGAGATATGGAAGTATTTGACTTGCCAAATACAGGTGATCGGGCCAAACCCCAGCTCTTTAGCATTTTACAAATGTCTTAAAGAAATACGCATCATATCCATTTACATTTAACAGCCATAGTTAACTCGTTGGCGATGTTCATTTCTCTTATTTTAATTCTACAGTTAGCGATCTCATCCATTTAATTCAAATCATCTTTGACAGCCAGCTATGGAAGCAAAATGCCGGGCAACTTGCCTCTCGCTACATCACTAACCTATACTTTAGAATATCAATGTTGAATCTGCGTTGTACCCGACATTTTGACCTAAAGGACTTTGCTCAACGATGTCATTTTTCACCAGTGTTCAATTCTCTTGCCCGGAAATGTACAGTTTGGACATGTCAGAGTCTTCCGTATAATTGTTTTTTAATTTTAATTTTATATATTGTATAAGAGATGACATGATATTTAACATTGTTTATCATGTTTATAACACTACATCTGTGGTTTGAATTCAATTTGTATTAAATGGGCAAATATCGGTTGCACATCATTTTCAAGTCAACAGGGTATTAAGAAGGAGCGATGTACTGAGTAGTTGTACACTTGATTGGTACACAGAATGCATAGACACTTTACATTAACATGTAAAAAATGAAAAACCACAACAAAAATAAAAATAAAACACAATTATTTAGAAACAAATAATAAATAAATGACATTGCAGCAACTTTCCAGAAGTTTCCAAATGTGGTTAGGGATTACGTCAAAACTCGACCGCCCGTTGACCGCCGGTTACGGCCGGTTCCGCCCGGTTCTCATAAAACGTGTCGTCTGTTATAATATACACACATAATAAGGTCAAATAGTTACACTCTGGTGAACACGACCGGTTGAAAGTGCCTCGTCACACGCGTGAGCAATAAAATCTTGAAGTAATGGGCTCTCAAGTCTCAGTTGACAACCAGTACAATGCAGCTATTGATTTTCGCTGGGGTTGGCTTTTTCAATCTGTTTATAGCTCAATTAACTTTTTAAAATCAATACCGAAAGTCTATGAATGGTTATTTTTATAGAACGATTATAGAGAGAGCTATTATGACCGCAAAGTAACAGATTGATAGTGTAAATTGGTCCGGTTACAGCATTAAGTCAACCGGCGGTTGTTCAGTGTTGCATGCGTGAATATTCATATACCAGTAAAACATTTGACCTGAAAGAACCGGGCGGAACCGTACGTAACAGGCGGTCAACGGGCGGTCGAGTTTTGACGTCTTCCCTTAATCTGTGTTATATATATATATTATTACTGTTGACTATTTTTATAATTAGATGTACTTCAGTCTGAAGATTGCCACCACCCTGTGTGGTTGGTGTGCATGAAACTGCCAGTTACTATGTATAAATAATTCTTAATTTACTGCTTGTTTTTCAATATATTACGCTCTTCTTAGGAATTGAGCACTTTTGATACGGGCAGTGCATCATTTTGATAATTTATTATATATATATATATATATATAAATCCTCTTTTCTTATTGTAACGAATGGCATATATTGTACACATTTTATGTGCACTATACTAGCCTACTCACGACCAAGATAATTGACAACTAATTTTAAAAATCGAGGCTTAGGTTATATCAAAAAAATCTTTTGTCTCAAAGTTCTTCAGTTTTCAAAACCTAATGCGGAATGCGGTTTGTTTGTTTTTAAATTAAAGATTTTTTAAATATAAAATATTGAAATCCTTGTAAAAGTGACCTTTAGTATTTAAAATGATGTGATCAATGAAAATCTCAAAAATCGGTTACACTTTGGGATTTTTTCTTTCTTTTTTTGAAAGAAAAGAAAAGAAAAGAAGTGCTTTTTCTTCTAATGCGCATCGCGGGAGCTTTGAGACAAAAGATGTTTTTAATATAGCTTTATCAATTGAACCACTTATTTATCGAATAACCCTATTATGCGATGGTCGCACTGCTAAGCGACCCCCGCCATGGTTGCTGCTACCACTGTGCCAACTCGTCAACGTCTCACGATACGCAGATCGGTAAAAACCACTGCAAATCGCGTATATGAATGGATTGGCAGTAGCATTGAATATAATGGCCATCTGTGCAAGCATATAAATTGTTGGATTTTCGGAATCAAAACCATCATCCTCGTTGATATCGTTGATCACATGATAAATAAGTCTTATTTGAATTGGAATCTGACATGTGAAAAACACGGTCCCGTTTATCATCAAAAGGCGAACCACTTGATTACGTACATCACGAACTTTGTTGGCTTGTTGCTTATCCGAGTCAGAACCACCACCAACAGACCGCCTGCTTACGACAATGATGATAGATCCATACATAAGAATATTAAGAATAACTGATGTGCTCGTTAGAATCACAGCAAGAAGTCTTGGAAATACAGTCATGAACTTGTTGTCAAAGATGTTTCTACATCTATGGTAATGTACCGGCAGATCTATGTATTCATGGCCTTCTGGCCAGACAATGCAAAAAACTTGAAATTTTGCGAACTGTGTTAAGAGTATAGCCGTCAGAAGTATACCAATAATCAAAGTCCCCGCTACTAGCTTAATGGTACGGGATCTTCCTTTTAGAACGATATGTTTCATTGGAAAACATATCGCCATAAAACGTTCAAGCGCGACTAACGTCAAGAATCCGAGAGAACAGTTGTATGTAAACCGCGAAACGCTATATACCATACAGCACTGTAGGGATGACCCCACGGGATCTTCCAAAATAGGGGAATTGCTGCTAAGCGTTCCAAAAACCACTAAAAACATCAAATTGGCCATATCAGCAGCGCTTATGCAACATAGATACCCATTGGTTTCGTTATGCATGCGCTCTAATCTGTAAACAGTAAACACGAAAAATAAGTTTGCCAATAAGCCAAATACAGCCACACCAGTTACAAGAAATCCAGATGCTGTTTGCCCTGCTTGATCGTTGATCACCAGAGACGCCTTTACAGGATCGGAGAGATTAAAGATGTTTTGATCACAAAGCATCGACTCATTATTTCCTGTAACTTCCATACTCAATCTGACGGTCTTTATACACGTTTACCCGCGATCATTGAAATACCAATTTGCATAAAAATGGAATATCAATATCGACGTTGAAAACTGGGCTCTGTGTTTCTTACTCAGTTTTTATATATACCACTCGCTGTAATTAATCAAGAATCTAGTGAACAGTCATATTGAATATTCATGCACTGATGTTAATGCAGTAACAAACTTTTTGCTGAGGGCGTAACTACATGTATGATTATGCCAAATCATATCCTCAGGGGGCGCTATTGCTAAGGAAGAAACATATCAGACTTTTGTGTTAAGGTTTTTTAAGTCGACATGGCACGACAACATTTTGCCATGACAACATCTACCTTTTTGAAAGTCAACTTGGCAAGATACTCTATCTCGCCATGACGACATCTACATGTTGGGAGGTCAACTTGGCAAGATGATATTAAATTTAATTGTGATGTAAATGACCTTGATAACTTTCATGTGCAATACATGTTTTTTGTTAAACTGTTTATAAACTGGCATAATTGTTTTAGTTTAAAAGAAAAAATAGAACAAACAAAACAAGTTAATGAAATGTCTTTAGGGACCGTTCATTATTTATGGCGGAGGGGGGGTTGGGACAATTTCGAGACTCGTATGTCAAAATTACCTAACCCCCCCTACAGCTGAAACTGAAAATTACATGACCCCCCTGCTAACCAGTAGCTTTTTACACACACCCCCCCCCCCCCCACCAAAAAAAATCAACTCGTCACATATCTTAGGGGCTGTCTTTTTCTTTTGTCCATGGATTCCTTGGTAATTTCTATTTGTGCCCTCTGAACGGCCAATAATTTAATGATACCCTCTCGTGATCTTTTCATTGTGTGAAATTATACTAACTACATTGCGAGCGTAGTGAGGCGGAAAATTTGACATATATTTATACATTTTGGGTGGTTTTGTGAGTCTTTATAACCCGAAAAAAACGTTAGAACATCCTGACAAAAACTTATGAAACATACTTTTGTGAGCTTAGGTGCAGAGCTGAGAGTGAGACGAGGTGAAAAGCATGCACGAAATTACCGTTTTTAATCAGATATAATTGTTGGATTTTGGAACATAGGCCTAGGCTAATTAACATGTTTTTGTACCCCATGGCTCTAATGTTTTCAACCGTTGATGAGTATATAGGTGTTTTTTCAAGAGATCGTCCGAGCAGGGCGTGCACAAAAAAGATTTGCTGTCCGAAAGTCGTCTCATCATAAGTACATGTTTTGAAGTTGATAGGTCGTAAGAAAATGTGCGCGAAGCGCAGAAAAAAATGGCATTTACACTCCAAAATAGCCTCTAAAATCACCCCAATCACCACCATCTTCATAATTAAAAAAAGTTACACAACCCCCCCCCCCTGTTTAAGAATAAAAAGTTACATAACCCCCCCTATTTCAACATATGAAAGTTACATGACCCCCCCCCTATATTTTACCCAACCCCCCCTCCAGCATAAATAATGAACGGTCCCTTAAAAGAAGAAATAGAACAAACAAAACAAGTTGATGAATGTTGTCTTAAAGAGAAGAATTGATTGATTTGAATCACACATTATTAGCAAACTTGGATGGAAGTATTCCCTGACTACTGTTACGTAATCGCTCATTTTTCCGCGATTACTGACCCAGATGAATGCGGTTTTCTTCAAAAGTAGCAAACTAATACAATTATTGTTC